>JAHLGP010000587.1:423136-627265 GCA_020141445.1 Bruguiera sexangula | reverse complement strand
GGCCTAAAACATCATTGTTGAGTAGAATGGGCACATCATCATTTCCAATGCAAATTTTAAGACCAGCTACTGAAATCAGAAACTGTAATAAAAATAGAACCAAACCCATTTATCACCATTTCTTGCCCACCCCCACTCTCTTTCTCTCTCTTTTTTTTATTAGTTTTTTTGTGTTATGGTGGTCCTTGAAATTTGCAAGCAGAGACGGGAGCTTGAAAAGATATAATGTGAAGGAAAAATTAACGTGACAAGTTCGACCATATGGCTCCTGACATATTCCCTCCAAAACATGGTCCAAGTTTTTGTCTATAAGCTCACGTGCGAGTCTCTCTCTCTTTGCTTTGATGTGACTGAATTTGTCTCTTCCATTCGTTGCTTCCTGCCACGTGCTTCACTTTTTGCATTGGAAGATTAATGATTTTCACCTTTTAAGAGTAATACTATTACTATTCACATGCTGTATTTTGAAGTGTAAACCTTATGTTTATGAAATTTTGTATATCTATTTATAATTTTATAGAAGTATAGGCATATAATGAAATGTTTTTTTTTTTTGATATATATATATATATATTTCTACAAGTGAATGCAATGTGGTTGAAGATTTGTTGCCATTGGGAACATTCATTTTACTTGGTCCTTTCAACAAAGACAAATAAATTCCTAAATTCCTCTTCAAAGCATTATAATCCAAGCTTGTAAATATGCCTTCAACAGGAAGCCTACCTGTCAACTTGTTATATGATATATTCACTGCAAGAATATTCTCCTATTTTTTCAGCTCCTACGGTACTACCCCAATAAACATCTTCACTTTCAATTTCAACTGGGTGCTTACTTTCTTTTGTATAGCACATATTCCGAATTGCAAGTTAAACGCATTCATTAGCCTCATTTCAGTATGACTAAGAGAAACCCAGTAGTAATGCAATTGTTCTAGGCACTAAAAATCTCTATCATTTATTTTTCTTTAGTTATTTTCTCATATAATTCTTCATGATACTATTTTGCCTTCTCCACTTCTCTACCCACTTTTTTCTATTGATTCTATACACAATTATAAGCCAACTAATAGGCCAACAACCTTAATTACCCACCACCATCATCATGGTATCCCTACCATAATTTGGAGGTCACAAAAGCTAAACGTCACGTTAATGCAATACCAAACGATTCAATTTTGAAAACACTTGGTTACTAAAGTACAATACTATCCATCTACTTGATCTAAAATCTTCTAGTCAAATTAGATTTATAATATATATATATAAGGTCTAATTAAAAAGATATAAATCTATTAAAACATAATATATGTATATATATATATATACATACAATATTTTTATATATAATATAAAATATTTTACTTGAATTTATTAAATTTATATTTACCATCTCAAGACCTCGATTTTAAACATAAGAATAAAATTTGTGTAATATAATTAAGACAATATTTTAATAAATACAAAAAAAATTTTTGGTGAAAAGAATTTTACATGAAATTTCATATTTACTTTTTTTTTTATTAGTATAGTCCGTACATAATTTTATATTTTATAAATTTATTTTATTATTAATTTAATTTAAATTTGAAAATCTTTTTCCTTCAAATGATTTACGTGTTATGTATTGATATTTTTTTAATTTGAAATAAATTTTGCATCTCATAACATGCTTGATTGTCTTTTTCCAAATCGAATTTAGTCATAACGAATCAAGAACTTCTTCTTCTTTTTTTTTCACCAATAATAACATTTACTTGAAGTTGGGAAAGGAAATGCAACAAAATATGTTCACTAAGGAACTGGGAGCGTTATGTTGGTTATATAGGTTCTAATGATGTATGCCCTATTCCTAGAGCTAACAAGATAAAAAATAGTTCATGCATCAAAGCTGCGCCCTTCTTGTTTGTATTTAACACAACCAAGTCTAGTTAGGAAGTTAGAAACTTATATATTATTTGACAATAATTAAGGTGTTAGCCAGAGAGTGGAGGTTGCACATCAATTTCCATATACATGGCAATACGGTTCAAATATGACCTAGATGGAGAGGATGCAGTATCCCAACATCTAGCAATGCCTGTTTTAGCATAATCCACCTTGTCGAGGCCAAAATCCTGATGAATGGTTGAAGAATTGCCTCCAACAATGCTCTAATCACTTCCAACTCTATAGCCATTATGGGCCTCTTTTTCCCATTCAAGTGCTAACATCTTTTTGCCAACTTTGTAACTGCTCTGATCTCTTCTTTCTGGCTCTACTTGAGGACTTGGGCATCAAGTATACAAACAAGCAGTTCTCTTACATTGAAAGAGAGAAATATGTCACTAAACATCTTTCTTCAACAAAACACATTGAGATATTGATGTGGTTCCAAAACAGACGATATGATTACTGAAACCAAATAGTTGTGGCCTTTTAGTCGAGATATTTTTAAGGATTTAGCTCACATTATAGTTGTCTATGGCCCTTTCTAATTCCTTGGAACCAAATAGTTTCATTTGCTCAACATTATTATCTCTTGAAGCCAATCGTTGTTGCAATAGCAGACCACTATTTCTTTTGAAATATTTTTGTTTAAGTTTAATGGGCTTTTTTCTTTGAATTGTTTTGTACAATGCTCATGCACTAATAACTAGTAAAAGTAATCAAATAGTAGAGTTGCAACTTGTATAACCATCAAATGAGAAGATAAGTTTAATTTTATGAAAAACTTTGGATATCATTTCTAATTCAAAAAGATTAAGGAATGATCGTGTTATTATAATGACTGCAATAAACTACAACCAGTCGAAGTGATTAGCCTACCACAAATTTGAGCTTTCAAAATGTCCAAATCCTTGAACAAATTTACAATTGACTTCCAACTAATTCTACAAACCAAATAGATATACTTATGTTAATAACTTTAGCCCGAGATTTTTTATCGAGTTCCTAAAGAAATGGTGGGTAACATGTATTCTTGCTGTCATGATGCAAGTACCCATCAGGACACGAGCAGTTATAGGATCCTTGATCCCCAGTATACATACAAAGAAGGCGACAATGTGAGTTTGAGTTCACATAGTGGCCTTGTACCAATTAGGAATATTAAGACAAATAATGTTATTTCAGGGATTTTTGGTAACCATTATATGTATAAATTATAAAAGAGTTCCTAAGTACTAATTGGATTTCAAAAATTCGCAACAAAATAAAAAGGTTTCAAAATTTTTATAAAATAATTTACAAATCAACATCATATTTGCGGCATCATATTCTATATTTAAGTTAAAACTGTAATATCTGCACATTTGTTGAGGATCTTGTGAAAGGATTTGGAATAATCAGAGGAACCATCAGTGCAAACACATAAATGCCTTTGTGATAACTGTGTCCAACAAGAGCCATCGCTGCTGCAAAAAAGAGCTGAAGTTTTAGCTAGTCGACAATATCCCTGGAATGCTCCCCATTCAAGGACTATAGGAACATATTCCCGCTGCATCAACAGGTCAAGAGATAGTTGCCTAGAAGCAAACCAGTCTTGGTTAACCATGAAGGCAGTCTTGTTGTCACTACAATACTTAGAATCATCTTTTACAACACCGGTTATCCCTACTTCAAAAGACATGATTTAAGGAGGAATGGTGGCTTGACAGCATCTCAGGCCATAACAACCATCACTTCTTTGGGTTCCACTACAAAAGGAAAGACACCCACCAACAGGGCGGTGATTCCTTAGGAGCATAACATAATTGTTGCAACTTCTAACTGTGAACCTGTTATATACACTTGAATAGAAGAATGGGTTGTTTGACATGTCAATTGTTCCATCAAAGCTTTTGTTGTTGTTGTAGTTGTAAAAAAAGACTGAAATATTAACTTGAACCAAACCTCTAATTGAAACACCGAGCAATTCCATTTCTATGCTTGTCAAGAAAGGTTTGGGAGGCCTAAAGGCGTCATTACAATCTACCATAAAGTCGTCGTTCGAGGAAGAGTTGGGTCCAAGTCCAAAAGGGAAGGGAATGACAACGTCTCCACATTTGCCTTTACATCCAGGATGTGCTAAAAATTCATCCTCTGCTACTACTTTGTGAACCATAATAGCAAAATGACATGAAATAAAATTGGAGTTGCCATTAAGAATATAACCTGCAAATTTGATCACTCTTAATCTTTAATTTTAATTATAATAAGTATAATACTTAAATCAAATTATAAATATAAAACATAAAACAACTATCAAACGAAAAATGAATTAAGAAATATATAAAAATTATATATATATATATAATATACTAAATTTGTATACTAAATTAAATTAAAATATATAATATATATTATAATATTTATTCTAATAATTAATTAGAATATGAATTATAATATATACTATGAATTATAATATAGAATAAGAAATATAGAATAAAATTGAAATAAAATGGAATAAATATTAATATGGAATGAATACATATTGCGTCCAATAAAATTTGAACCTATATCGAGGTTTAGAAGACCTATGACCTATCTATTAGACAATGGATGTTTTCAATTCAAATTTTTTCTTTTTTTTTTTTTGTTTTCTTATTGATAAATGATAAAAAAGAATATTGAAAAAATTTTGGGAATTGCTTATTTAACTAAATGATGGATTAAACTTTATAGAATTATATTTATAAATTTTATTTATATATTATATAATTAATATTATATATAATATTTTATATAGTAATATATAGTAATAGAATTATATAGACTATTATATATATATAGTAATTATTAGGTATAGTATTATAATTATATTAATTATTATATATAGTAATAGTATATTATATTCTATTATTATTTATTACCATTACTTTTCTCTTATTATTATTTCATTCTCGTAATATATAGATAACAAAATGTAGCTAATAAATAGATTACAGATATAGTATAATTTAAATACTTAAATATACTAACTAATAAGACTTTGATTATTAAGCATTTACATCAAAATTAGGGGAAGCTACTTACAGTCAACTAGAAGTGAAGGTTAGTTTTGTTTTCTACAAGCTCTTAATAAACAATACTTGCTGACACTCCTGAAATTTATTTGCTACAAGTTATGTTTTCTTTTTATTGTAGGCTATTTTGTTTGGACAAGTGGATTGACAGTAATCCCAATCTTAGCCCATATATTCTGATGGTAACCAGCAGTCACTTGAGTTTCCAACAACTAGAAAGCAATAAATAAGGACGAGGATTAATTACCAAAAATTGCCTATGCACATAATTTTGAAATAAGTAGTTTGAATTTCAAATTCATAAACTTCATGGGTATTTCAACAATGTAATGCAAAACATAATTTATTCATTGAAGTATAATTTTCCATATAATCTTTTTTTATGGATGAAAGGAAGAGGAGTACACAAATAGATAAAATGGGTTGATTTTATCAAAGGTTGTCAGTTCACTTAATTTTGAAAGAAATAGGTTGATTTTCAAATTTGTAAACTCCATAGGTATTTCAATCATGTAATGCAAAACAAAATCTATTCATTGAAACTTAATTTGTCATATAATCCTTTTTTATGGATGATAGAAAGAGGAGTGCACAAACAGATAAATATTTATTTTAGTATCTACTCCTAAAATTTATTTGCTATAAACTTTATTTTTTTCTTACTGTCTATTTGCTATAAGCTTTGTTTTCTTATTTCCGTAGGCTGCTATGTTTTCTACAGGCTCCTCCAAGTTTTATTTTCTTCTTACCATCTACTTGCTACAAGCTCTTTTTTCTTCCTACCTTAGGCTGCTTTATTTTCTATAGGTTCTTACAAGTACTATTTTCTTCTTACCGTCTATTTGTTATAAGCACTGTTGTCTTCTTACATAGGCTGCTATGTTTTCTATAGACTCCTACAAGCTTTATTTTCTTCCTATCATTTATTTGCTAGAGACTCTGTTTTCTTCTTATTGTCTATTTGCTAGAGGCTCTGTTTTCTTCTTATTATCTATTTGCTAGAGCCTTTGTTTCTTCTTAACGAAGGTTGTACTGTTTGGACAAGTGGATTGATAGTCCTCCTAATCATAGCCCATACACTTTTATGGTAGCCAACAGTTACACAAGTTGGAATGCAACAAATGAGGATGAGGATTAATTACCAAAAGTTGCCAGTGCACATAATTTTGAAAGAAACAACTTGAATCTATTTAACCATGTAATGCAAAATAGAATCTTTCATTGAATCTTAATTTGTCTTATAATCTTTATTGGTGGATGAAAGGAAGAGGAGTGCATGAATAGATAAAATGTCTATTTTAGTACTTACTCTTAAAATATATTTACCATAGGTTTTGTTTTCTTCTTACCTTTTATTCGCTATAGGCTTTGTTTTTTTCATGTCTGTTTGCTTGATTTTCAAATTTGTAAACTCCACGTGTATTTCAACCATGTAATACAGAACAAAATCTATTCATTGAAGCTTGATTTGCCATATAATCTTTTTTTATGGACAAAAGGAAGAGGAGTGCACGAACATATAAAATGTTTATTTTTATACCTACTCTTAAAATCTATTTGCTACAAACTTTGTTTTATTCTTTTCATGGGCTACTTTGTTTTCTATAGGCTGCTCTATTTTCTATAGGCTCTTCTAGGTTCTATCTTCTTCTTAGCATCTATTTGCTACAGGCTATGCTTTTTTCCTACCTTAGGCTGCTTTGTTTCTACAAGCTCTATTTTCTTCTTACCGTCCATTTGCTATTGGCTCTATTTTCTTCTTACCAGAGGTTGCTTTGTTTGGATAAGTGGATTGATAGTTCTCCCAATCTTAGCCTATACACTCTAATGGTAGCCAGTAGTTATATGAGTTTCCAATAGTTGGAAAACAACAAATGAGGACAATGAGTAATTACCAAAGGTTACCTGTGCACATAATCTTGAAAGAAATAGGTTGATTTTCAAATTCGTAAACTCTATAGATATTTCAGCCATGTAATGCAAAACATAATCTATTCATTGAAGCTTAATTTGCTGTATAATCTTTTTTGATGGATGAAAGGAAAATAAGTGCACGAATAGATAAAATGTCTATTTTGGTACCTACTACTAAAATCTATTTGCTACAGGCTCTATTTTCTTCTTACTGTTTATCTATAATAGGCTCCTATAGGTTTTATTTTATTTTTACCATCTATTTTCTACAAACTCAATTTTCTTTTCAGCTTAAGCTGCTCCATTTTCTACAAGCTTTTACATGCTCTATTTTTCTTTTTACCATCTATTTGTTGTAGGCATCATTTTCTTTTTACCATAGGTTGCACTATTTTTTACAGGCTTTGTTTTCTTCTTACTATTTATTTACTAAAGGCTCTATTTTCTTTTTAATGTAGGTTGCTTTGTTTGGACAAGTGGATTGACTATCCTCCTAATTTTAGGCCATACACTATGATGGTAGCTAGTAGTCACATGAGTTTCTAACAGTTGGAAAGCAACAAATAAGGACAATGAATAATTACCAAAGGTTACCTGTGCATATAATTTTGAAAGAAGTAGGTTGATTTTCAAATTCATAAACTCCACGGGTATTTTAGTCATGTAATGCAAAACATAATCTATTCATTGAAGCTTAATTTGCCGTATAATATTTTTTGGTGGATGAAAGAAAGAGGAGTGCAGGAATAGATAAAATGTCTATTTTAGCACCTACTCCTAAAATCTATTTGCTACAAGCTTTGCTTTCTTTTCACCGTCTATTTGCTAGAGGCTTTATTTCTTCTTTTTGTAGGCTTCTATGTTTTCTACAAGCTCTTCTAAGTTAAGTTTTCTTCTCACCATCTATCCTTTACAAGCGTTGTTTTCTTCCTACCTTAGCTTACTCTATTTTCTGCAGGCTCCTATAGGCTCTATTTTCTTCTTATCATCTATTTGCTATAGGCTCTGCTTCCCTCTTACCATAGGCTACTCTATTTTCTACAGGAATTGTTTTCTTCTTATCATAGATGCTCTGTTTTCCATAAGCTCCTACAGGCTTTGTTTTCTTTTTACCATTTATTTGTTAGAGACTCTATTTCCTTTTTAATGTCTATTTGCTAAAAACTCTATTTGGACAGGTGGATTGATAGTCCTCCTAATCTTAGCCCATACACTCTGATGGTAGCCAATAGTTACATGAGTTTCTAACAGTTGGAATTCAACAAATGAAGAGGAAGATTAATTGTTAAAGGTTACTTGTGCACATGATTTTGCAAGAAGTAGATAGATTTTCTAATTTGTAAACTCCACGAGTATTTCAACCATGTAATGTAAAACTGAATCTATTTTTTGAAACTTATTTTTTTTGTATAATATTTTTTGATGGATGAAAGGAAGAGGAGTGCATAAGTAGATAAAATGTCTATTTTAGTACCTACTCTTAAAAATTAATTTGCTAGAGGCTTTGTTTTCTTCTTATCATTTATTTGCTACATGTTCTATTTTCTTCTTTCTGTAGGCTACAATAATTTCTACAAGCTCCTCTACGTTTTATTTTCTTCTTATCGTTTATTTGCTACGGGCTCTATTTTCTTCCTACCTTAGGCTGCTCTATTTTTTATAGGCTCCTATAGGCTTTGTTTTTTTCTTATCACTTATTTGCTACAGGCTCTGTTTTCTTCTTACCATAGGATGCTTTGTTTTCCATAAGCTCCTACAGGCTTCGTTTTCTTCTTACCATTTATTTGTTAAAGACTATGTTTCCTTCTTAATCTCTATTTGCTAGATGCTTTATTTTCTTCTTACTATAAGCTGCTCTATTTGTTCAAGTGGATTGACAATCCTCCCAATCTTAAGGCATACACTTTAATGTTAGCCAACAGTCACACGAGTTTCCAATAGTTGGAAAGTAACAAATGAGGACGAGGATTAATTACCAAAGGTTGCCTGTGCATATAATTTTGAAAAAAGTAGCTTGATTTTCAAATTCATGAACTCCACAGGTATTTCAACCATGTAATACAAACAAAATCTATTTATTGAAGTTTAATTTATCGTATAATCTTTTTTGATGGATGAAAAGATGAGTTCACAAACAGATAAAAATGTCTATTTTAGTACCTACTCCTAAAATATATTTACTATAGGCTCTATTTTGTTCTTACCATCTATTTGCTACATGCTCTATTTATCTTTCCCTAGGCTATTATGTTTTCTACAAGCTCCTCCAAGTTCTATTTTCTTCTTACCATCTATTTGCTACAGGCTTTGTTTTCTTCCTACCTTAGGCTACTTTGTTTTCTACAGGCTCTATTATCTTCTTACCGTCTATTTGCTACAGGCTCTATTTTTTTCTTACCATAGGCTATTATGTTTTCTACAAACTCTGTTTTCTTCTTACCATAGGTTGCTACGTTTTCTTTAAGCTCTGTTTTCTTCTTACCATAAGTTGTTCTATTTTCTACAGGCTCTATTTTCTTTTTACCATTTATTAGCTAGAGGCTCTGTTTTCTTCTTACTGTCTATTTACTAGAGGCTCTATTTTCTTCTTTCTGTCTATTTGCTATAAGCTCTATTTTTTTCTTTCCATAGGCCTATTCTATTTTCTACAGGCTCCTCAAGGTTCAATTTTCTTCCTACTGTTTATTTGCTACAGGTTTTGTTTTCTTCCTACTTAAGGCATCTTTGTTTTTTATAGACTCTATTTTCTTCTCACTGTCTATCTGCTACAGGCCCTTTTTTCTTCTCACTGCGTATTTGCTACTAGCTCTATTTTCTTCTTACCATAGGTTGCTCTGTTTTCTACGGGCTCCTATAAGCTTTGTTTTCTTCTTACCGTCTATTTGCTTGAGGCTTTGTTTTCTTCTTACTATCTATTTGTTAGAAGTTATGTTTTCTTCTTACCATCTATTTGCTAAAAGCTATGTTTTCTTCTTACCGTCTATTTAATAAAAGGTATGTTGTCTTCTTACCATAGACTGCTCTGTTTGGATAAGTGGATTGACAGTCCTCCTAATCTTAGCCTATACACTTTGATGGTAACCAGTAGTCACATTAGTTTCCAATAGTTGGAAAACAATAAATGAGAACGAGGATTAATTACCAAAGGTTGCTTGTGTACATAATTTTGAAAGAAGTAGCTTGATTTTCAAATTCATAAATTCCACGGGTGTTTCAACCATAGAATGCAAAACAGAATCTATTCATTAAAACTTAATTTGTTGTATAATCTTTTTTTATGGATGAAAGGAAGAGGAGTGCACGAACAGATAAAATGTCTATTTTAGTACCTACTCCGTAAATCTATTTGCTACATGCTCTTTTTTATTCTTATTATCTATTTGATATAGACTATGTTTTCTTCTTACCATTTATTTGCTACAGGCTTTGTTTCCTTCTTATCGGAAAGAAACCTACATCAATTCTTCATGTTTTTGCCTTGTTTGAAATCCCTTTTTACCACTTGCCTACTAGAAGTGAAGGCCAACTTATTGTGGCTTGCCTTTTAAAATCGTTGCCATCATGTTTTTGGGTTACCACTTCCCTACTAGTCGGTTTTTTTGGCTTGCCTTATAAAATCGATGCCTCCGTGTTTTATTTTTCACGTGTTAAATGTAATTTTTCAATTTAATACATAACTAGTATGTGTGAGTCAAATAATTTAGAAAGATCATATTGAGTAGTAAAACTTATAAAGTTCATATATTAGGATTTATGAAGTTAAGAGTTAAAGGAAATTAAGAATTAGAAACTTGTTAAATTGAGAAATAAAAATATTTCAATCCAACTTTTTTATGTAAAATGAAAATTGAGAAAATTGAATAATTATATAATAGTATTTTAAAGATATTACATATTATAAAATATAGTGAAAAGTGAAATTTTAGATCTTATTATTTAAAATTATATATTACAAAGTTCTTAAAAATTTAGAAGTCAAGTGGAAGTCAATTAAAGTTAGTGGAAAAAATTGTCAAAAAAACTCTTAATAATTTTATTAATACTATTAATAATGACTTAAAAAATAATTTATAAAAATTTGAAGATTATATCAAATTAAAATATATACTATAAATACTTGTGAGATTGAATTAAAATTAAAAGAAAATGTTAAAATCAATTCAAATTCATCGTAAATTAGAAATAATAATTTGAATAAAAATTTAACTAATTGAATTTAATATACTTTTTTATTATATTAGAATTTGAATTTTTCAATTTAATATGTAATTAGTATATGTGAGTTATCAGTATAACCTTATATTTATATTATTTGTATATGTTAATATGTGACATTTTATTAAATTAATAAAATTATAAAACATTCATATACTTATTTAATAATAACATCAAAATTATTAACAGCCAAGTCTTGCAAAAACTTCATAAAATACAATTTTAGGACACCTACACCCTAAGTTTGCGTAATCAATTTGGAACCTTTGTTCCTAACAAAATTTGTAGGATGTTGGGCAGAGAAAGGATTTGTAGAGAAAATGGGAATTGCAATATGTCTGTTGGTCTGGTTATTGAAAGCTTCCTCTTCATCTTATAATGGGCAAATTTCCTCTTCCTCTCCAAAGAATTGAAAGCTTAAAATTGTTAATGGCTGATGGAGTAAATGTCATTGCTCACACTTGCTTTAATATGTTAGACAATCCAGAGCAAAAGTTTCAAGCTTCTTATTATGAACATTGTATTTAACAGATGAGCCCACCCAAACAATCACTAAGCTCAATAAGTTAGAAGAGTAAATTATTATACCAATTTAAACTCTAAACACAGATTATATATAAACAATAAGGAGGCAGATATAATTGGAGAAAGGAATTTCTGTCATACGAGTGAATTAATAGTATCCATAATGTTACATGGTTAATTGTTGTCACATATCTTATCGTACATTACAACATAAGATGGGAAGCAACAAGAATCGTTGAGATTAGTATAAAGTGAGTTGTTTAAGGAATGGCATACGCCTAGAGGAAATTAGAAAAAAAAAAAGGGAAATTTGTGAGAACAAACTTTTGAATGGAACTGGCTAGAAATGAAAATGCAGAGAGAAATGTTGGCTATTTTCTTCTTATTGTCTATTTGTTAGAGGTTTTGTTTTCTTCTTACCATAGGCTGCTCTGTTTGGACAAGTAGATTGACAGTCCTCCCAATCTTAGGCCATAAATTCCGATGGTAGCCAGTAGTCACATAAGTTTCCAACAGTTAGAAAGCCACAATCGAGGATAAGGATTAATTATCAAAACTTACATGTGCACATAATTTTGAAAGAAGTAGCTTGATTTTCAAATTCCTAAACTCCACAAGTATTTCAACCATGTGAAGCAAAACAAAATCTATTCATTGAAGTTTAATTTGTCATATAATTTTTTTTTTTTTTTATGGATGAAAAGAAGAGTGCACAAATAGATAAAATGTTTATTCTAGTATCTACTCTTAAAATATATTTGCTACAGGCTCTATTTTCTTCTTACCATCTATTTGCTACAGGCTCTGTTTTCCTTTTTCTGTAAGCTGCTATGTTTTCTACAGGCTCCTCCAAGTTTTGTTTTCTTCTTACTGTTTATTTGCTACAGGGTTTGTTTTCTTTCTACAAGTCTCCTATAGGCCCAATTTTCTTCTTATCTTTTATTTGCTACATGGTATTTCAACCATGTAATGCAAAATAGAATTTATTAATTGAAACTTAATTTTCCATATAATCTTTTTTGATGGATGAAAGGAAGAGGAGTGCATGAATAGATAAAGTGTCTACTTTAGTACCTACTCTTAAAATCTATTTGCTACAAGCTCTGTTTTCTTCTTACCGTCTATTTGCTACAAACTCTATTTCTTCTTTCTATAGGCTGTTATGTTTTATACATGCTCCTCCAAGTTCTGTCTTTTTCTTACTATTTATTTGCTATAGGCTCTATTTTCTTCCTACCTTAGACTACTCTATTTTCTACAGGTTCCTACAGGCTCTATGTTTTTCTTACCATTTATTTGCTAGACGTTCAGTTTCTTCTTACTATCTATTTTGCTAGAGGCTTTGTTTCCTTCTTACTGGAGGCTACTCTATTTGGACAAGTAGATTGGCAATCCTCCCAATCTTAGCCCATATACTATAATGGTAGCCTGCATTCACAATAGAATCCAACAGTTAGAAAGTAATAAATGAGGCCGAGGATTAATTACGAAAGGTTACCTGTGCACATAATTTTGAAAAAAGTAGCTTGATTTTCAAATTCGTAAACTTCACAGGTATTTCAATGATGCAATGCAAAACATAGTCTATTCATTGAAGTTTAATTTGTCGTATAATCTTTTTTGATGGATGAAAGGAAGAGGAGTGCACGAACAGATAAAATGTCTATTTTGGTACCTACTCCTAAAATCTAAATCTATTTGCTACAGGCTCTATTTTACTCTTTCTGTAGGTTGCTCTACTTTGTATAGGCTTCTCCAGGTTCTGTTTTTTTCTTTCTGTCTATTTGCTATAAGGACTATTTTCTTTTTAGAATAGGCTACTTTATTTTCTATACGCTCTTACAGGCTCAGTTTTCTTCTTGTCTTCTATTTAATAGAGGTTATATTTTCTTCTTACCAGTCTATTTGCTAGAGGCTCTATTTTCTTCCTACCTAGGTTGCTATATTTGGACAAGTAGATTAAGAGTCCTCCCAATTTTAGGCCATACACTCTGATGGTAGCTTGCAGTCACATGAGTTTCCAACAGTTGAAAAGCAAAAAATAAGGATGAGGATTAATTACCAAAGGTTGCTTGTGCACATAATTTTAAAAGAAGTAGCTTGATTTTCACATACGTAAACTCCATCGGTATTTCAACCATGTAATGCAAAACAAAATCTATTCCTTTAAGCTTAATTTGATGTATAATCTTTTTTGATGGATGAAAGGAAGAGGAGTGCACGAATAGATAAAATGTCTATTTTAGTACCTACTCCTAAAATCTATTTGCTCTAGACTTTGTTTTCTTCTTATTGTTTATTTCCTACAGGCTCTATTTCTTTTTACCGTCTATTTGCTAGAGACTTTGTTTCCATCTTACCGTAGGCTACTCTGTTTGGACAAGTGGATTCACAGTCCTCTCAATCTTAGCCCATACGCTCTGGTGGTAGCTAGCAGTCACATAAGCTTCCAACAATTGGAAAAGCAATAAGTGAGGACGAGCGTTAATTACCAAAGGTTGCTTGTGCATATAATTTTGAAAGAAATAGCAAGATTTTCAAATTCATAAACTCCACGGGTATTTCAACCATGTAATGCACAATAAGCTTTGTTTTATTCTTGTCCTCTATTTGTTAGACGCTCTGTTTTCTTCTTATCATCTATTTGTTAAAGACTCTATTTTCTTCCTACTGTAGGCTGCTCTATTTGGACAAGTGGATTGACAGTCCTCCCAATCTTAGCCCATACACTCTCATAGTAGGTAGCAGTTACATGAGTTTCCAACAGTTGGAAAGCAACAAATGAGGACGAGGATTAATTACCAAAACTTGCCTCTATACATAATTTTGAAAGAAATAGTTTGATTTTCACATATGTAAACTCCATGAGTATTTCGACTATGTAATACAAAACAGAATTTATTCATTGAAGCTTAATTTGCTGTATAATCTCTTTTGATGGATTAAAGGAAGAGGAGTGCATGAAGAGATAAAATGTCTATTTTAGTACATACTCCTAAAATCTATTTTCCACAGGCTTTATTCATTCCTTTCGTAGGCTGTTTTGTTTTCTACAGACTCCTACATGCTCTATTTTCTTCTTACCGTCAATTTGATACAAGCTTTTTTTTTCTTCTTACCATACATTGCTCTATTTTCTTCTTACTGTCTATTTGCTAAAGACTCTGTTTTCTTCTTACTGTAAGCTGCTCTATTTGGACAAGTAGATTAACAGTCCTCCCAATCTTAGCCCATACACTCTGATGGTAGGTAGTAGTCACATAAGTTTCCAATAGTTGGAAATCAATAAATGATGAAGAGGATTAATTACCAAAAGTTGCCTGTGCGCATAATTTTGAAAGAAGTAGCTTGATTTTCAAATTTGTAAACTCCATGGGTATTTCATTAAAGCTTAAATTGCCATATAATCTCTTTTGATGGATGAAAGGAAGAGGAGTGCACAAAGAGATAAAATGTCTATTTTAGTGCCTACTCCTAAAATCTATTTTCCACAGGCACTATTTCATTCCTTTCATAGGTTGTTCTATTTTCTATAGGCTCCTCCAGGTTCTATTTTTTTTCTTACTATCTATTTGTTATAGGCTCTGTTTTCTTCTCAGCATAGGCTGCTCTGTTTTCTAGAGGCTCCTATAGGCTCTATTTTCTTCTTGTCATCTATTTGCTAAAGACTTTGCTTTCTTCTTACCGTTTATTTGTTAGAGGCTTTATTTTCTTCTTATTGTTTATTTGTTAGAGGCTCTGTTTTCTTCTTACTAAAGGCTGCTCTATTTGGACAAGTGGATTGACAGTCCTCCCAATCATAGCCCATACACTTTGATGGTAGCCAGCAGTCACATGAGTTTCCATCAGTTGGAAAGCAACAAATAAGGATGAGGATTAATTACCAAAAGTTGCATGTGCACATAATTTTAAAAAAAGTAGCTTCATTTTCAAATTTGTAAACTCCATGGATATTTCAACCATGTAATGCAAAACAAAATCTATTTATTGGAATTTAATTTACCGTATATCCTTTTTGATGGATGAAAAGAAGAGAAGTGTACAAACAGATAAAATGTCTATTTTAGTACCTACTCCTAAAACCTATTTGCTACAGGCTTTATTTTTTTTTTCCGTAGGCTGCCTTATTTTCTATAGGCTCCTCCAGGTTTTGTTTTCTTCTTACTGTCTATTTGCTACAAGCTCTATTTTCCACAGGCTCTGTTTTCTTCTTACTATTTATTTGTTAAAGGCTCTATTTTCTTCTTACCATAGGCTGCTCTATTTGGACAAGTGGATTAACAATCCTCCTAATTTTAGCCTATACCCTCTAAAGGTAACCAACAGTCACATGAGTTTTCAACAGTTGGAAAGCAACAAATGAGGACAAGGATTAATTACCAAAGGTTGCTTGTGCACATAATTTTAAAAGAAGTAGCTTGATTTTCACATTCTTAAACTCCATAGGTATTTTAACCATGTAATGCAAAACAAAATCTATTCATTGAAGCTTAATTTGTCCTATAATCTTTTTTTATGGTTGAAAGGAAGAGGAGTGTACGAACAGATAAAATGTCTATTTTAGTACCTACTCATAAATTCTATTTGCTACAAGCTCTATTTTCTTTTTTTTGTTGGCTACTCTATTTTTTATAAGTTCCTCTAGGTTCTGGTTTCTACTTACCGTCTATTTGCCACAAGCTCTATTTTATTCTTCCCTTAGACTAGCCTATTTTCTACAGGCTTTGTTTTTTTTGTTGCTACTGTCTATTTCCTACAACCTTTATTTTCTTCTTACCATAGGCTACTTTGTTTTTTACAGGCATTATTTTTTTCTTACTGTTTATTTACTAGAGGCTATGTTTTCTTCTTATAGTAGGCTGCTCTGTTTGGACAAGTGAATTGATAGTCCTACCAAACTTAGCCCATACACTCTAATGGTGCCTAATAATCACATGAGTTTTCAATAGTTTGAAAGAAACAAATAAGGACGAGTATTAATTACCAAAGGTTGCTTGTGCACATAATTTTGAAAGAAGTAGCTTGATTTTCACATTTATAAACTCCATGGGTATTTCAACCATGTAATACAAAACAAAATTTATTCACTGAAACTTAATTTGTCATATAACCTTTTTTTATAGATGAAAGGAACAGGAGTGGATAAACAGATAAAAAGTCTATTTTGGTACCTAGTCCTAAAATTTATTTGCTACATGCTCTATTTTCTTCTTACTGTCTATTTGCTATAACATCTATTTTCTTCTTACTGTCTATTTGTTATAGACTCTGTTTTCTTCTTTCCTTAGTCTACTCTATTTTCTATAGGCTCTTCTAGGTTCTGTTTTCTATAGGCTCCTCTAGGTTCTATTTTCTTCTTACCGTCTATTTGTTATAGGCTCTATTTTCTTCCCACCTTAGGCTGCTCTGTTTTGTACAGGCTCCTATAGGTGCTGTTTTCTCCTTACCATCTATTTGCTACAGGATCTATTTTCTTCTTATTGTCTATTTGCTACAGGTTCTGTTTTCTTCTTACCATAGGCTGCTCTCTTTTCTACAGGCTCTATTTTCTTCTTACCATTTATTTGCTAGAGGTTTTGTTTTCTTCTTACTGTCTATTTGCTAGAGGCTCTGTTTTCTTCTTACCAGAAGCTACTCTATTTGGACAAGTGAATTGATAGTCCTCCTAATCTTAGCCTATACACTCTGATGGTAGCCAACAATCACATAAGTTTCCAACAGTTGGAAAGCAACAAATGAATACGATGATTAATTAGCAAAAGTTGCCTGTGCACATAATTTTGAAAGAAGTAACTTGATTTTCAAATTCATAAACTCCATGGGTATTTCAACCATGTAATGCAAAACAAAATCTATTCATTGATGCTTAATTTCTCGTATAATATGTTTTGATGGATGAAAGGAAAAGGAGTGCATGAACAAATAAAATATTTATTTTAGTACCTATTCCAAAAATCTATTTGCTACAGGCTCTGTTTTTTTCTCACTATTTATTTGCTGTAGGCTCTGCTTTCTTTTTTTCTTATACTGCTCTATTTTACTGTCTATTTGTTATAACTCTATTTTCTTCTTTCTGTATGCTACTCTATTTTCTACAAGTTCTTACAGGTTATGCTTTCTTCATACTGTCTATTTGCTGCAACTCTGTTTTCTTCTTACCATTGGCTGCTCTATTTTCTACAGACTTTGTCTTCTTCTTATTATTTATTTGCTAGGAGCTTTATTTTCTTCTCACCATCTATTTGTTGGAGGCTATGTTTTCTTTTTACTGTAAATTGCTCTATTTGGACAAGTGGATTGACTATCCTCTTAATCTTAGCCCTTACACTCTGATGGTACCTAATAGTCACATGAGTTTTCAACTGTTGGAAAGCAACAAATGAGGATGAGGATTAATTACCAAAGGTTTCCTGTGCACATAATTTTGAAAGAAGTAGCTTGAGTTTCACATTTGTAAACTCTATGGGTATTTCAACCATGTAATACAAAACATAATCTATTTATTGAAACTTGTCGTATAATCTTTTTTGATGGATGAAAGGAAGAGGAGTGCACAAACAGATAAAATGTCTATGTTAGTACCTACTCCAAAAATCTATTTGCTACAAGCTCTATTTTCTTTTTATCGTAGACTGCTCTATTTTTTACAGGCTTCTATTGGCTTTATTTTCTTCTTACCATCTATTTGTTATAGACTCTGTTTTCTTCTTACCATAGGCTGCTCTCTCTTGTCGAGACTCTTCTGAAATCTATTCGCTACAAGTTCTATTTTTTTCTTACTGTCTATTTGTTACAGGTTCTCAAGATCACAATTTGCCCTGCGTTCCCTTTTATAACCTACCAATGCTACGTTATATTAGAGATATTATTTTGATTTGCATGATTATATGATTATTTTAAATTGTTTTCTTTGTCAACTAGTATTAAATCCTTCATTTTAATTAATTTTTATATATTATTTCCCATTATTACATGAAAATATAATTATTATAAATTTTTTTCTATAAAAATTTTCTTATTACCTTTTTTTTTAATTCTTTTTCTTCAATATTATCTAATTTAGACTAAATTATGATGTTGCATTTAAACATTTCATTTTTTTTTCCAACATCAAAGATTTAGGTCATATTATAAGCCCATTAGAAACTATGAAGATAGTTCCAAAAGAATCAATAAACCTTTAATTTTTGAGCCCATACAGCGAGGGATGATTTTTGTGAAGGAATTATTTCCCAAATCATAAGCCCGCAACATCATTTCGAGAGGTGGCCTTCAAAAAAGTGTCATAATACAATTTTCCTTTTTTTTTTTTTTTGGTTTGTTATAGCAAATGTGGAAAAGATTTGGCTACATAAAATAAAACTACTTTTGACAATGGCAACATACAAATCACAACAAAAACCTATCACTACATAGTTCATGCATTAAAGTCGAGACCTTGTTTGTATTTAACCAAACCAAGTTTGGTCAGTTAGTTGGAAACTTACCTATTATCTGACCATAATTAAGGTGCTAGTTAGAGAGTAGAGGTTGTGCATCAATTTCCATATATATGGCAAAGTGGTTCAAATGTGACTTAGATGAAGAGGGTGTAGTATCCCAAGGTCTAGTGGTGCCTGCTTCAGCATAATCTACATCATCAGGGACAATTTTGTTGAATGGCTGAAGAAGCTACCTCCGACAATGCTTTAATCGATTCCAACTCCATAACCACTACTTTCATTGTAGGCCTCTTCTTCCCATTCAAGTGCAAGCATCTTTTTGCCAACTTTGCAACTGTTGTGATTTCCTCTTTCCGACCCTACTAAAGGACTGGAGTATCAAGTATATCAAACAAGTGGTTGTCTTGCATTGAAAGAAAGAAATATGTCACTAAATTTCTTTCTCCAACAGAATGCATTAAGGAGATTGACTTCTGTTCAATTAAGAGCTCAATAAGCACAATTCCAAAGCTGTAAACATCACTCTTCTCTATAAATTGGCTTGACTGGAAGTACTCCGGGTCTAAGTATCCTATAGTCCCTTGGAGTCAAGTAGTTACGTGTGTTTGATGAATTGTAATTGACTTTGAAGTGCCAAAGTCTGAAACTTTCGCTCTATATTTATCATCCAGTGGTATATTTATGGACTTTATGTTCACAAGTGTATTTCTCACGTAATTAGAGATTGCCAATCATTTTGACCATGTATGTGTTGAAAGATGAACTCGCAGACTAGTAGAGGTACTTCTATCTCCAAACAACATCCTAGTAACTTAACCACATTTTTGTGATTGATTTGTGTTAGAATTACAACTTCGTTGATGAATTATTTGAATTTGCCTTCATTTTTGTTGACTATCTTGAACTTCTTGATTGCCACAATCTTTTCATCTCAACATTCCTTTATAGACCATTCCTTGGCCTCCTTAACCTAAGATTCAGCTCATGTTGTAATGGTTTTGTGGCCTTCTCTACCTCCTTGAAACTAAATAGTTTCATTTGCTCCACATTATTATCTTTTGAAGACAATTACTGTTGCAATAATAGGCCACCATTTCTTTTGAAAAATTTTTCCTTGAATTTAATGGTCTTTCTTATTTTAATTGTCTTATACAACCCCTATGCACCAATAACTAGTAAAAATAATCCAAAACCAAAGCAACAGCCTGCACAACTATCAAATTGAAAGATACGTTCAATTCCATGAAAATTTTTTTTTATATCATTTCTAATTCAAAAAGATTAAGAAATGATCACATTAATTATAGTGACTGTAATAAATTAAAACTATTGAGTAATTCACATACCACAATTTTGAAATTTCAAGAGGTCCAAATTTTTGAACAAATTTAAAACTAACTTTCAGCTAATATTACAAACCAAATAAATATTGCATACTAATGATGCAACTTTAGCCCGAGATTTTTTACTAAGTTGCTCGACAGATAGTTGGACGCATGTATTGTCATCATCAAAACTAAAGTACCCGCATGGACACGGGCAGTTATAAGGTCCGTTGTCCCCCCAATATACATACAAAGAAGGCAATAATTGAAGTCCTTTAGGTCAATATTGTTGCGTTCCCCTTAGGAATGGCCAACAGGTAAAAGCCCTAGATTCAAAAAGTAGCACCTATTTTAGAAGTACTGCACGTGAAGATCTAAGGAATGGCCAATCAATCAAGCAGTAACAAGTAATTAACTTTTTCCAGGCATCATGTCAACCAAAGGAATAAAATATGCTCTTGTATTTTATGTGAAGGGAAAACAAACATGCATTTAAGATCAGACTCAGATACAAATCAAACATTCAAGAATTGGAGAAAAACAATAGATAGGAAATGATGGTGGATGAAGGTGATGAACTAAGTGAACATAAATTGCAAGCTCACACAAAGATAAAATAAAAAAAAAAATAGAAACAGTTATAGCAGTTATTTTACATGTTACAAACAAATTTAAAAATCAAAAAGGAAAATTTAGTGAGATCAAATAATTTCTAGTAAGAAATAGAAAAAAGGGAGAGAAAAGTTTTGTCACATTGACAAAAAGAAAAGAAGAAGAAGAAGACATGATAATCAAATTCTTCTCTAACATAAAACAACCTGAATAGGTAGCAAAATTTTGTACAATTTATCATTTAAAAATTCTTGAGGATTGAATTTTATTTGACAAATATTATTAGGAGGTTTTAATTTGAGAGTATCTAAAATTGTTCCATTACTTAGTGCCCGCCAAAGCATCTTGTTCTGGAACAGTGAGGATTATTGTTGTTTCAAAATCTTTTGAAGAACTATCGATGCCTTGCAGTGAAGGAAAATAAAAGAAAGAAACTAGAGAGGAGTGAGGAGGAGACGAGGACGTTGCAAAATGTTCATGAGGTAATTACTTCAAAAATAACGGCTTGTTAATAAGTCGCAATAAATGTGAAAAATGCGTTAAGTTAACAGAATACTGAAACCAATACCTTGATAAACACAAAAGGTGATGTGAAATACGGCAGTACCCGCTAAAGAGTAGGTGATCATATGTATTCTTCAGTTTCAGTCAAACCTGCAACAAAGATAGCATTATGCAAGTATTTCACTGGTGGAAAATTGAATTCTAGAAAACAGTCTCATATATACATAGAGACACTATTGACTTGACCTAAACTAAATGCATGGCCTGATTTGCATCGAAAATAAGAAAATATGATTGATAACATGAGATATAATGTAGAGCTAAGAAAGAATGTTCCTATGTTATCAAAACCATTCTGATGAATGCAATCTCTTGATTCTAAAGTCTTCTGTTGAATTCCAAATATTCCAATGTAATATTGTTATGTGTAAGAGCATGACATGATTTCCATTACCGATTGTTGATGGCAGAATGCCTTACTCACCAGATGTGAACATTGATAACAGGAACTCCAACTAATTTCTCCAATTCCTTAAAGTAAGGAATCTCTCTCTAGTCATCAGGCAAAAGAAGCTTCAGGAACTGATTGGAGCAAATAGATCGACAGTAAAAAAAAACTGGGAAACAAAAGCAGTGCAATTTAGACAACACACAGAAAACATTTTGGTGTACCTGGAGTGGCAAATACATAAGCATCTTCTTCAATCATGTCTCCACTATTTAGCAAAAAACTGCTCACTGCTCCCTCATTGCTTAACTCGATCTTCTTTATTGGTGAATTAAGTTGTACTTCCCTACCCAGGGACTAAATAAGATGAACAATTGGCATTCAGAGTCTCTCAAGGGGGGTTGCCATCCAAAAAGGCCATCTTTGAACCATGTTTCTCCTGTTGAACTATTTCACTCAATTCTAGCTCGGTTGTTTCAATGTTTGAAAGAAAAATTTTTAACTGGACATAAATTAAAAATACCATATCCAGATCTATATAACACTCCCCAACCCCACTCCCAACATATATATATTGTTAAGCGGTAGCAAGCTATTCCAAAGATTATGCATATGTCTAGAGTGAAATTGGAAGACAAGAGCCAGTGAAATGAACAATTTCTGTTTCCTAGTAAAATACACCCACAATTCATGGGTTAGCAGAAGCACAGAATCAGATTTAAGTGGCGTATAAAGGCAAGGAAACACTGATTCATCCCATGCCTCACATGTAATAGAGGGAAAATGTGCTACTACATCGAACAAGAACATAAACAAAGGGATAAGTCGAAGTTGACACCCTGATGGCAAATCTTTCTGAGCTTGAAAAATTATCACAGCATACAACTTCAGGTGCTCAAAATTGAGCCTCCTAATTTTCTTATGTGCTACATTTACTTATGCAAGAAAGATGCTAATTCTAGCATGAACAATAATTCCACGAAAAGATCATAAATGATATTCTCTTGCCCATCTTATTAGACTACATGTGTTTTTCTCATAAAATCAACACGCAAAACCGGGATGGATCAGTGAGTAACCTGAAGAAACCAGTTTGAAGCTATCAATATGTACTAAATTGAGAGTTCATAAGGGTTAATGAAGTTGAGTGCCTTTGACATTGCAATGAAGACCTCAGTAGTCACTTGATTTGATACACCTTAATAAAGAAAAGGGAGAAAAAAGTTTTGTCATTTATCTTGAAATATTATGCCAACTAACTATCGGCACAGTGTCAAAGTCAATAAGACCAAGGATACCAACAATTCTCAATTCCAGAACTAAAGTGATGAATTGATATATTACCTAATCAGGTGTCAATAATGAGGAAAAATTTCTTAGCATAAACCAGTAAAATTCTGTGGTAGTTGCTTAGTTTTCTACTAACTACCATCTAGAGAGGAAATAATTTTCTCTGTTTTTTATTTTTTATTTTTTTGATAGGGGAGAAGGGGTGGCAAAGGGGAGTTCAAGGATTGTTCAAGTCATCAACACATTTCTCTCTATCAATAGCACAACTTAAGTCATACAAGTGTCATCATCCAACACCACTACATTCCTTATCCTTTTTAAGGATTTATTTGCAGAATCAATGATAAAACTTGCAAAGTTGTAGACCCATTCTGCAAACAAACATTTGAGTAGAATCCAAATAAGTGACAATGGTTTACATCTAATTTTAAGAATGTAAAAGTTAGCTTGGCTATGAACATAGGTGCTAAATAGATCACTAATTTATGGACTAGAGTTACATTATCAGTTTTGGTTTGATCTATCTAACGAGGTTTTTCATTCTTTCCTATGTAAACTTGCAAAGAGCTGCTTTGGACTCACGAAGTAAGTTAGTAATGAATTCTATGAGCAGCTACCTTATCTTAGTTAGTGACTTTGGTGTTAAATTATACCTGCTTTCTCATCCACTCCTAAACTGTTAAACCATCTTGAGCCTCAACATAGGCCTGCCCACCAATGATTGCTAGCAGGAGTCCAATTGCAAATGTCATTTGGATTGTCATAATAATTATATTTTTGACCATTTCTAATAAAAATTACCCTTACTTTCTTTATGGTGCAAGGCATAATGTTGGACACAAAAACTTATTTAGGCTAGTTATCTACAATATTCACAAGTACAACATTAGATAACAATATATAAAAAAATAATAAGAATTTAATAAAATATTTTTTTAATTTTAATTTTATTTATTTATAAAATTAAATGAAATATGTTTCATTTATATTATGAAATTAAATATACAACTAACAGAAATTCAATAGTAATAATATCGTTTTGGGAATTAAAAATTTCTCTTATTTATTTATTTTTAATTATTTTCTCAAATAATTCTTTATTATACTATTTTATCTTACTTACCTCTCTATCCACTTTTGTTTGTTGACTCTATACACAATTTTATAAGCTAACTAGTGGCCCAACAACTGTAATACCCTCCAGCCTCCTTTGACCATTACCATGGTACCCTACAATAATTTGATAGTGGCAAAAGTTAAAGTCCTCCTTTGATTCAATACGATACCAAATGACCCAATTTTGAAAAGGTCTAGTCACTGAAGTACAAAGTTATCAACCTACTTGATTTCTATACTCAAGAAAGGTAGGTCACTTATTTATATATTATCAATTTCAAATTTACTTAATGATAATATATCATATTCTTCATGTCTTAATGAGTTAGACTACTAATGTAATGTAATTTAACCAAAGAAAAAAGATGTAGATGACTAATAGAAGCAAAATTAGTAAAAGCCTTACAACAAATAAAGAGATGGGGAATTTCTAATCTCTTTCGGAAGCGGCCCGGTCAAGGAATTACCATGCAACTGAAGAATGATCAAGTTACGAGACTCGCATATATCCACAGGTATTGGGCCAACCGGTCCACTGCTCTGAAGATCCAAAACCTTTAGGTTATGAAAGTAGCCAAGCTCTAGCGGCATTTTTTAAGGTAAGGTTGTTCCATGAAAAATTCAAGTATCCCAAATTTGAGTATAGACCCATTTTCACAAGAATATGTCCTGCGAGATAGTTGTTTGAATGGTCCAATGTGTGAACCGATGCAAAGAATTTGCTTAAACTGGTTGGAATGGAACCCGTCAATTTGTTTTGTGAAAAATTTACTTCCTCTAGCACAAGATAAAAATGCCCTCCAGTATGCTGCCATGAAGGCTGTTACCTCTAATTCGAATAACTGATATTGTGGCACAGTTAACTATTGTTGCTGGAATGCTAGTTGTGAGCTTCTTGTTGGACAAGCTCATGTACTTTAGTGAAGTTAGATCACCAATTGATGACGGTAGGCTTCCAGTAAATCCATTGCTCGACAAGTCTAAGTATTCCAGGTTGCTCAGATTGCCAAAGTTACCTATCAATTTCTTCTTGTATCTGCAGAATCCAATATCCACTGGTAGTGGTCCCGAAAATTTGTTGCCCTGTAACCAGAGATCTTTCAAGTTGCGGATGGCAGATACCCTTTTGGCACAAACTTGGAAAATGCATTATGTGAAAAATGTAAAGTTTGAAGACATTTAAGTAACCAAATTCTAGTTGAAAAATCTGGGACACCAGAAATTTTGTTGTTGGAGAGCTTAAGAGTGTTTAAAGAAGAGCAGGCAACTACATTCGGTAATGGCCCTTGAAGCAAATTGTCAACTAAAGAAAGGTAACGAAGGGACATACGGTTTCATAAGAGATCATTAGAAACTTGTCCTAAGAAGGAGTTCTTGGAAAGGTCAAGAAATCTTGTGGAACCAAGCGAAGATGGAATCAGACCAGAAAGACTATTGTGACTGAGTTTAAGCCTTCCAAGACTGCTCATAAGACCAAGCTCAAAACTGATAGTTCCACTAAAATTGTTATGAGCAAGTGATAAGATTTTCAAACCTTGCAACTTTTGAAGCCCTTTACCAAATTTCCCAGATAAGTTGAGGCCATCGAGTGAGACTTGAGAAACTCAACTGGTCACCGGATTGCACTGTATGAACTTCCATGAACAGGGGGAGTCATCGTCTTCGTTCCAAAGCTGAGATAAGAAGATGCATCAATAATACCTGACTTGAAAACAAGAAGGCCTAAAACATCATCGTTGAGTAGAATGGGCACATCATCATTTCTAATGAAACTTTTAAGACCAGCTACCAAAATCAGAAACTATAATAAAAATAGAACCAAACCCATTTATCACCATTTCTTGCCCACCCCCTCTCTCTTTCTGTCTCTCTTTTTTTATTATTTTTTGTGTGTTATGGCGGTCCTTGAAATGTGCATGCAGAGAGGGGAGCTTGAAAAGATAGAATGTAAAGGGATAAGCATGAAGGGAAAATTAACGCGACAATTTCGACCATATGGCTCTTGACTTATTCCCTGGAAATGGCCCGAGTTTTTGTCTATAAGCTCACGTACAAGTTTTTCTCTCTTTGCTTTGATCTGACTGAATTTGTCTTTTCCACTGGCTGCTTCCTGCCACGTGCTTCAACTTTCTGCATTGGAAGATTAATGATTTTTAACTTTTAAGAGCAATACTATTACTATTTACATACTATATTTTAAAGTGTAAACTTTATGTATCCAAAACTTTGTATATTTATTTATAATTTTTTACAAGTATACACATATAATGAAATGTTTTCTTTTTTTATATATTTTTCTACAAGTATAGACATAGAGTAAAATACAAAACTGAGAGAAAGTACAAAAGAGACTTTCGTCTTTTTATGCAATATGGTTAAAGATTTGTTATCATTGGGAACATTCATTTTACTTAGTCCTTTCAACAGAGAAGAATAAATTCACAAATTTCTCTTCAAAGCACTATAATCCAAGTTTGTAAATAAGCCTTCAACAAAAAGTCTACTTGTCAGCTAGTTATACAATATATTCACTACAAGAATATTCTTTTGTTTTTTCAGCTCCTATGGTATCACCCTAGTAAGCATCTTCACTTTCAATTTCAATTAGGTGTTTACTTTGTTTTGTACAACACTTATTCCAAATTGCAAGTTAAATGCATTCATTGGCCTCATTTTAGTATGACTAATAGAAACCTAGTAGTAATGCAATCGTTCTAGGCACTAAAAATCTCTATCATTTATTTTTCTTCAATTATTTTCTCATATAATTCTTCATGATACTATTTTGCCTTCTTTACCCACTTTTGTCTGTTGATTCTATACACAATTATAAGCCAACTAGCAAGCCAACAACCTTAATTACCCACCACCATCATCATGGTATCCCTAAAATAATTTGGAGGTCACAAAAGCTAAACACCACCTTGATACGATACCAAATGATCTAATTTTGAAAAGACTTGGTTACTAAGGCATAATACCATCCATCTACTTGATCTAAAATCTTCTAGTGAAATTATATTTATGATATATAAGGTCTAATTAAAAAAAACATAAATCTATTAAAATGCAATATATATATATATATATATTATAATAATATTTTTATATATAATATAAAATATTTTATTTGAATTTATTAAATTTATATTTACCATCTTAGGACCTCATTTTTAATTATAAGAATAAAATTTATGTAATATAATTAAGACAATATTTTAATAAATGCAATTGATTTTTTTGGTAAACAGAGTTTTACATGAAATTTTATATTTACTTTTTTTTTATTAGTGTAGTTCATATATAATTTTATATTTTATAAATTTATTTTATTATTATTTTAATTAATTTAACTTAAATTTGAAAATCTTTTTCCTTCAAATGATTTACATGTTACATACTGAAATTTTTTAAATTTGAAATAACTTTTGCATCTTATGTCATGCTTGATCATCTTTTTCCAAATCGAATTCAATCATGATGAAACAAGAACTTCTTCTTCTTTTCCCCAATAATAACATTTACCTAAAGTTGGGAAAGGGAATGCAACGAAATATGTTCACTAAGGAACTGCAAGTGTTATGTTGGTTATATAGGTTCTAATGATGCATGCCCCATTCTTGGAACTACCAAGATAGAAAATAGTTCATGCATCAAAGCTAAGCCCTTCTTGTTTGTATCTAACCAAACCAAGTCTAGTTAGGTAGTCAGAAACTTATATATTATTTGACAATAATTAAGGTGTTGGCTAAAGAGTAGAGGTTGCACATCAATTTCCATATGCATGGGGATGCAGTTCAAATGTGACCTAGATGTAGAGGATGCAATATCCCAACGTCCAGCAGTGCTCGCTTTAGCATAATCCACCTTGTTGGGGCCAAAATCCTAATGAATGGTTGAAAAAGCTGCCTCCAACGACATTCTAATCACTTCTAACTTCATAGCCACTATTTTCATTGTAGGCCTCTTCTTCCCATTCAAGTGCAAACATCTTTTTGCCAGCTTTGCAACTACTATGATCTCTTCTTTTTGGCCTTGAGGACTTGAGCATCAAGTATATAAACAAGCAGTTCTCTTGCATTGAAAGAGAGAAATATGTCACTAAACTTCTTTCTTCACCAAAATGCATCGAGATATTGACGTGGTTCCAAAATAGATGATATGATTACTGAAACCAAATAGTTGTGGCCTTCTAGTTGAGATATTTTTAAGGATTTAGGTCACATTATAGTTGTTTGTGGCCTTCTCTAGTTCCTTGGAACCAAATAGTTTCATTTGCTCAACGTTATTATCTCTTGAAGACAATCGTTGTTACAATAGCAAGCCACTATTTCTTTTGAAATATTTTTGTTTGAGTTTAATGGCCTTTCTTCTTTGAATTGTTTTGTACAATGCTCATGCACTAATGAAGTTCCCAACTTCACCCTAGGATCTACTAGTTTGTAATACTGAGAGGGGGGTGAATCAGTATCACCACAATTCACAATTCATAGGTAAGTGAACAACTTCAATCTCTTCTTAAAAGCGAACTCTTTCTCAGATTTGACTAAGGTAGATCTATTGCTACCTACTAATCACAATAGTCCCCAAAGTCACCTTTCAGACACCTTGCCTAATAGACAATTTAGATGTTCTTGTTTAGGTCTTCGTTAGGTTATGGGTTGGCTGATACTTTAGCTGCGTTCACAACTCAATTCAAAACACATAACGTAAAGCAAATTAAGGACACAAGAGATTTACGTGGTTCCGTTAGCACGACGTACATCCACGGTGGTAGGGACTCTCCCTTACCGAGACTATCTACTATACTTGAGAATTCCAGTTACAATAGATGTCTTAATCTTCTGCTCCTTTCACTATTGCAATTACTAAGCAAGTACAATACAAAGAGTCACTTACTGTGTCTACCCTTCTTCTAGCTTGTCTTGCCTCTGTTGAATTGAAAGGCTGCTCCACTGCCGCTTAAAAGTTCACTGCGACGCTCTCTAACCTCTCTTGAAGAAATCTGGAAATACGTTGAGTTCTTTCTGATGCTTCGCCGAATTCCTTCTCTAGGTTGTCTCACATAGCTCCTGCTTTCACTGTCTCACGGTCTCACCCGTCTCCTATTTCACGGTCTTACTGTTTCATGGCCTTTCCTCACGCTTCTGGTTTGTCACGCCATTGCACGTTCTGGTCTCACGCTGTCTCCTGACGTACACCCACGCTTCTGGTCTGCCGTTTCACGTCTCTTGGCCTGCCTCACACTACTGGTTTTTCTGGTTTACGTCTTTCAGCCTGCCTCACGCTTCTGGTCTGCTGTCTTCTCTTCCAGGTGGTCTCACGGATACCAGGTCTGCTGTCTTCTCTTCCGGGTGATCTCACGGATACCAGGTCTGCTGTCTTCTCTTTCGGGTGGTCTCACAGATACCAGGTCTGCTGTCTTCTCTTCTAGGTGGTCTCACGGATACCAGGTCTGCTGTCTTCTTTTCCGGGTGGTCTGTTTCTTATTTCTCCTCTTGCTGGTTGTGTGTTTCTGGTTTGCTTGCAGGAGGCATTTCTGGTTTGCTTTTCTCTTCTTTTTGGCTGGTTGTTGTAGGGTTGCCGTTTATTCAATTGTGTTGGCCTTGCCCAGTTTTGTCTTCCAAGGCCTTTATATACTCTCTTCCATGAAACCCTAATAGGGCTTACGTGGCAGATTTACGTTCTTACCTCTACGCAGCGGATTTACTTTTTTGCCCTTCCATGTGGCTTTACTTTCTTGCACACTTAACCCTAGTTGACAACAATTACAACTCATACAAAACTGTGGGAACAACAACTAATAACTAGTAAAAGTAATCAAATACTAGAGTTGCAACCTATATAACCATCAAATCAGAAGATAAGTTTAATTCTATGAAAATATTTGGATATCATTTCTAATTCAAAAAAAATAAGAAATGATTGTGTTATTATAATGACTGCAATAAACTACAACCAGTCAAAGTGATTAGCCTACCCCAAATTTGAGCTTTCAAAATGTCCAAATCCTTGAACAAATTTACAACTGACTTCCAACTAATTCTACAACCAAATAGATATTGCATACCTATGATGATAACTTTAGCCCAAAACTTTTTACCGAGTTCCTGAAGAAATGGTGGGTAACATGTATTCTTGCTGTCACGATGCAAGTACCCATCAGAACATGAGCAGTTATAGGATCCTCGATCCCCAATATACATACAAGGAAGGCGACAATGTGAGTTCGAGTTCATACAGCGGCCCCCTACCAATTAGGAATATTAAGACAAATAATGTTATTTCAGGGATCTTTGGTAAGAATTATATGTATAAATTATAAAAGAGTTCCCAAGTACTAATTGGATTTCGAAAATTTGCAACAAAAGAAAAAAGGTTTCAACATTTTTATAAAAAAAATTACAAGTCAACATCATATTTGTGGCATCATATTCTATACTTAAGTTAAAGCTGTAATATCTGCACATCTATCAAGGATCTCATGAAAGGATTTGGAATAATCAGAGGAACCATCAGTGCAAACACATATATGCCTTTATGATAACTCTGTCCAACAAGAGCCATTGCAGCTGCAAAAAAGAGCTGAAGTTTTAGCTAGTCGACAATATCCCTGGAATGCTCCCCATTAAAGGACTGCAGGAACATATTCCCACTGCATCAATAGGTCAAGAGATAGTTGCCTAGAAGCAAACCAGTCTTGGATAACCATAAAGGCAGTCTTGTTGTCACTATAATACTTAGAATCATCTTTTACAACACTAGTCATCCCTACTTCAAAAGACTTGATGTGAGGAGGAATGGTGGCTTGATAGCATCTCAGGCCATAACAACCATCACTTCTTTGGGTTCCACTACAAAAGGAAAGACACCCACTAATAGGGTGGTGATTCGTCAGAAGCACAACATAATTGTTGCAACCTGTAACTGTGAACCTATTATATACACTTGAATAGAAGAAAGGGTTGTCTGACATGTCAATTATTCCATCAAAGCTTTTGTTGTTGTTATAGTTGTAAAAAAAGATTGAATTATTAACTTGAACCAAACCTCTAATTGAAACACCGAGCAATTCCATTTCTATGCCTGTCAAGAAAGGTTTGGGAGGCCTAAAGGTGTCATTACAATCTACCACAAATTTGTCGTTTAAGGAATAGTTGGGTCCAACTCCAAAAGGGAAGGGAATGACAACATCTCCACATTTGCCTTTACATCTAGGATGTACTAAAAATTCGTCTTCTGCTATTACTTTTGTGACCATAGTAGCAAAATGACACGAAATAAAAATTGGAGTTGTCATTAAGAATTCAGCCTGTGAAATTGATCACTCTTAATCTTTGATCATGATTATAATAAGTATAATACTTAAATCAAATTATAAATATAAAACATAAAACAACTATAGAAAAAAAAACAACTAAAAGCAAAAAATGAATTATATATATATATACTAATATATAACATACTAAATTTGTATACTAAATTAAATTAAAATATAAAATATGGATTATAATATATAATATGAATTATAATATGGGATAAGAAATATAGAATAAAATTGGAATAAATATTAATTGAAATGAAAACATATTACGTCTAATAGGATTTGAACCTATACCAAGGTTTAGAAAACCTATGTCCTATCCATTAGACAATGGATGCTTTTTAATTCGAATTTTTTCTTTGTTTTTTTTTTTCTTGTTGGTAAATGATAAAAAAGAATATTGAAAAGATTTTGGGAATTGCATATTTAACTAAATGATGGATTAAACTTTCTAGAATTCTATTCATAAATTTTATTTATATATTATATAATTAATATTATATATAGTATTCTATATAGTAATAGAATTATATATACTATTATATATATATAGTAATAGTATATGATATTCTATTACTATTATATTATTATTTATTACCATTAATTTTCTTTTATTATTATTTCATTCTTGTAATATATATATAACAAAATATAACTAATAAATAGATTACAGATATAGTATAATTTAAATACTTAAATATACTAACTAATAAGACTTTGACTATTAAGCATTTACCTCAAAATTAGGGTCAGCCACTTGCGGTCGACTAGAAGTGAAGATCAGCTCTATTTTCTACAGGCTCTTAATAAACAATATTTGTCGAGACTCTTCAAATTTATTTGCTACAAGTTTTATCTTCTTTTTACCGTCTATTTGTTACAGATTTGTTTTCTTCTTACCGTAGGCTGTTCTATTTGGACAACTGGAATAATTTTGAAACCCATACAGTCTGATGGTAACCAGCAATCATTTGAGTTTCCAACAACTGGAAAGCAATAAATAAGGATTAGGATTAATTACCAAAGGTTATCTATGCACATAATTTTGAAATAAGTAACTTGATTTTCAAATTCGTAAACTCTATAGGTATTTCAACCATGTAATGCAAAATAAAATTTATTTATTGAAGCATAATTTTTTGTATAATTTTTTTTTATGGATGAAAGGAAGAGGAGTGCACGAACAGATAAAATGTCTATTTTAATACCTACTCATAAAATTTATTTGCTATACGCTTTGTTTTCTTCTTACCGTCTATTTGTTATAGACTTTGTTTTCTTCTTTCTGTAGGCTACTCTATTTTCTATTTGTTATTGGCTCCTCCAAGTTCTATTTTCTTCCTTCCATTTATTTGCTACAAGCTTTGTTTTCTTCCTACTTTAGGCTACTTTATTTTCTTTTTATCATCTATTTACTACAAGCTTTATTCTTACAATAGGTTGCTCTATTTTCTTCCTACAAGCTCTGTTTTTTTCTTATCATCTATTTGTTTGAGGCTCTATTTTCTTTTTACCGTAGGCTACTCTATTTGGACAAGTGGATTAATAGTCCTCCCAATCTTTGCCCAGACACTCTGATGGTAGCCAGCAGTCACATGAATTTCCAATAGTTGGAAAGTAACAAATGAGGATGAGGATTAATTACCAAAGGTTTCCTGTGCACATAATTTTGAAAGAAGTAGCGTGATTTTCAAATTCATAAACCCTACGGGTATCTTAACCATGTAATGCAAAACAAAATCTATTCATTGAAACTTAATTTGCCGTATAACCATTTTTTATAGATGAAAGAAAGAACAGTGCATGAACAGATAAAATGTCTATTTTAGTACCTACTCCTAAAATCTATTTGCTACAGACTCTATTTTCTTCTCATTGTTTAGTTGCTATAGGCATTGTTTTCTTCTTTCCATATGCTACCCTATTTTCTATAGGCTCATCTAGGTTCTATTTTTTCTTATTATTTATTTGCTGTAGGATTTATTTTCTTCCTACCTTAGGCTACTGTGTTTTCTTCTTATCGTCTATTTGTTACAGGCTCTGTTTTCTTCTTACCATAGGTTGTTCTATTTTCTATAAGCTCCTATAGGCTCTGTATTCTTCCTACCATTTATTTGTTAGAGACTCTATTTTCATCTTATCTTCTATTTGCTAAAGGCTTTATTTTCTTCTTACTAAAGGCTACTCTATTTGGACAAATGGATTGATAGTCCTCCCAATCTTAGCCCATACGCTCTGATGGTAGCTAGTAGTCATATGAGTTTCCAACAGTTGAAAAGCAACAAATAAGGACAAGGATTAATTACCAATGATAGCCAGTGCACATAATTTTGAAAGAAGTAGCTTAATTTTCAAATTTGTAAACTCCACGGGTATTTCAACCATGAAATGCAAAACAAAATCTATTCATTGAAACTTAATTTGCCATATAATCTTTTTTCAAGGATGAAAGGAAAAGGAGTGCACAAAAAGATAAAATGTCTTTCTTCTTTTCAAAGGCTGCTCTGTTTCTACAAGCTCCTATAGGTTTTATTTTCTTCTTAACGTCTATTTGCTATAGGCTTTGTTTTTTTTCGACCTTAGGCTGTTCTATTTCTATAGGCTCTATTTTCTTCTTACTATTTATTTGCTAGAAGCTCTATTTTCTTCTTACTATTTATTTGTTAGAGACTCTATTTTCTTGTTACTGTCTATTTGCTAAAGGCTTTATTTTCTTCTTACCGAAGACTACTTTGTTCGGACAAGTGGATTGACAGTCCTCCCAATCTTAGCCCAGACACTTTGATGGTAGCCAGCAATCACATGAGTTTTCAACAGATGGAAAGCAACAAATAAGGATAAGGATTAATTACCAAACATTGCATGTGCACATAATTTTGAAAAAAGTAGCTTGATTTTCAAATTCGTAAACTCCACGGGTATTTCAACCATGTAATGCAGAACATAATCTATTTATTGAAGCTTAACTTGCCGTATAATCTTTTTTAGTGGATGAAAGGAAGAGGAGTTCACAAACAAATGAAATGTTTATTTTAGTACCTATTCCTAAAATCCATTTGTTATAGACACTATTTTCTTCTTATCGTTTATTTGCTACAAGCTCTATTTTCCTTTTACCATAGGTTACTCTCTTTTCTATAGGCTCTGTTTTCTTCCTACCGTTTATTTGCTAGAAGCTCTATTTTCTTCTTATCGTCTATTTGCTAGAGGCTCTATTTTCTTCTTACCGAAGGCTACTCTATTTGGACAAATGGATCGATAGTCCTCCTAATCTTAGCCCATACACTTTGATGGTAGCCAGTAGTCACACGAGTTTCTAATAGTTGGAATGGAACAAATAAGGACGAGGATTAATTACCAAAGGTTGCTAATGTACATAATTTTGAAAGAAACAATTTGATTTTCAAATTCATAAACTCCATGAGTATTTCAACCATGTAATGCAAAATAAAATTTATTCATTGAAGTTTAATTTGTCGTATAATCTTTTTTCGTGGATGAAAGGAAGAGGAGTGCATGAACAGATAAAATGTCTATTTTAGTACCTACTCCTAAAATCTATTTGCTACATGCCCTATTTTCTTCTTATTGTCTATTTGTTACAGGCTTTATTTTCTTCTTTTTGTAGGCTGCTCTATTTTTTACCGACTCCTCCAGGTTTTGTTTTCTTCTTACCGTCTATTTACTGCAGGCTCTATTTTTTTCCTACCTTAGGTTGCTCTGTTTCTACAAGCTCCTACAGGCTATGTTTTCTTCATATTGTTCATTTCCTACAAGCTTTGTTTTCTTCTTACAATAGGCTACTCTATTATCTACAAGCTCTTACAGGCTCTAGTTTCTTCTTACTGTTTATTTGCTAGAGACTCTGTTTTCTTCTTATCGTCTATTTGCTAGAGTCTTTATTTTTTTCTTACCGGAGGTTGCTTTGTTTAGACATGTGGATTGACAATCCTCCCAATCCTAGCCCATACACTCTAATGGTAGCCAACAGTCACACGAGTTTTCCAACAGTTGAAATGCAACGAATGAGGATGAGGATTCATTATCAAAGGTTGCCAGTGCACATAATTTTAAAAGAAATAGCTTGATTTTCAAATTTGTAAACTCCACATGTATTTCAACCACGTAATGCAGAACAAAATCTATTCATTAAAGCTTAATTTTCCATAGAATCTTTTTTTATGGATGAAAGGAAGAGGAGTGCGCGAACATATAAAATGTCTATTTTTATACCTACTCCTAAAATCTATTTGTTATAGGCTCTGTTTTCTTCTTTTCGTAGACTTGTCTATTTTCTACAAACTCCTCTAGGTTCTATTTTCTTTTTAGCATCTATTTGCTACAGGCTATGTTTTTTCCCTACCTTAGGCTGCTCTATTTTTACAAGCTCTGTTTTCTTTCTACCGTCCATTTACTACAGGCTCTGTTTTCTTCTTACCGTTTATTTGCTAAAGGCTTTATTTTCTTCTTATTGTCTATTTGCTAAAGGCTCTGTTTTCTTCTTAATGGAGGTTGCTTTGTTTGGACAAGTGGATTGACAGTCCTCCCAATCTTAGCTCATACACTCTAATGGTAGCCAACAGTCACAAGAGTTTCCAACAGTTAGAAAGCAACAAATGAGGACAAAGAGTAATTACCAAAGGTTACTTGTACACATAATTTTGAAAGAAGTAGGTTGATTTTCAAATTCGTAAACCCCACCAGTATTTCAACCATGTAATGCAAAATATAATATATTCATTGAAGTTTAATTTGCCGTATAATCTTTTTTGATGGATAAAAGGAAGAGGAGTGCACAAATAGATAAAATGTTTATTTTAGTACCTACTACTAAAATCTATTTGCTATAGGCTCTGTTTTCATCTTACCATATATCTATTATAGGTTCCTCTAAGTTATGTTTTATTCTTACCGTCTATTTTCTACAAGCTCAACTTTCTTTCTACCTTAGGTTGCTCTGTTTTCTATAGGCTCTATTTTCTTCTTACCGTCTATTTGCTACATACTTTATTTTCTTTTTACCTAAGGCTACTCTATTTTCTACAGGCTCTATTTTCTTCTTACTGGAGGCTATTCTATTTGGACAAGTGGATTAACTGTCCACCTAATCTTAGGCCATGCACTATGATGGTAGCTAGTAGTAACATAAGTTTCCAACAGTTGGAAAGCAACAAATGAGGACAATGAGTAATTACCAAAGGTTACCTGTGCACATAATTTTGAAAGAAGTAGGTTGATTTTCAAATTTGTAAACTCTATGGGTATTTTAGCCATGTAATGCAAAACATAATCTATTTATTGAAGCTTAATTTGTCAAATTATCTTTTTTAATGGATGAAAGGAAGAGGAGCACATGAATAAATAAAATGTCTATTTTAATACTTACTCCTAAAATCCATTTGCTACCGGCTCTATTATCTTCTCATCGTCTATTTGCTAGAGGCTCTATTTCTTCTTTCTATAGGCTATTATGTTTTCTGCAGACTCCTCCAAGTTTTGTTTTCTTCTTATTGTCTATTCTCTACAAACGTTATTTTCCTCCTCCTTTAGCTTGCTTTATTTTCTACAGGTTCCTACAGGCTCTCTTTTCTTCTTACCGTCTATTTGCTACAGGCTCTATTTTCTTCTTACCATAGGCTACTCTATTTTCTATAGGCTCCTACAGACATTGTTTTCTTCTTACCGTTTATTTACTAAAGGCTCTTTTTCTTCTTACCTGGCATTGCTTTGTTTGGACAAGTGGATTGACAATCCTCCCAATCTTAGCCCATGCACTTTAATGGTAGTCAACTGTCATATGAGTTTCCAACAGTTGGAATGCAACAAATAAGGATGAGGATTAATTACCAAAGGTTGCTTATGCACATAATTTTGAAAGAAGTAAGTTGATTTTCAAATTCATAAACTCCACGGGTATTTCAACCATGTAATGCAAAACACAATCTATTCATTGAAACTTAATTTGCCATATAATCTTTTTTGATGGATGAAAGGAAAAGGAGTGCACAAAGAGATAAAATGTCTATTTTAATACCTACTCCTAAAATTTATTTGCTCAAGTTTTGTTTGATTCTTACTGTTTATTTGCTACAGGCTTTGTTTTCTTCTTACTATTTATTTGCTACAGGCTCTGTTTCTTCTTTCCCTACACTGCTCTATTTTCTATAAGCTCCTCTAAGTTCTATTTTATTTTTACCAACTATTTGCTATAGGCTCTATTTTTTCCCACCTTAAGCTACTTTGTTTTCAATAGGCTCTTACAGGCTTTGTTTTAGTGAGCTGCTATGTTTTCTACAAGCTCCTCCAAATTTTGTTTTCTTATTACCATCTATTTGCTACAAGCTCTGTTTTCTTCTTATTGTCTATTTGCTATAGGCTCTATTTTCTTCTTACCATAGGTTGTTCTGTTTTCTTCTTACCATTTATTTGTTAGAGGTTTTGTTTTCTTCTTACCGCTTATTTGCTAAAGGCTCTATTTTTTTCCTATTAGATACTGTTTTGTTTGGACAAGTGGATTAACAGTCCTTCCAATTTTAGCCCATACACTTTGATGGTAGCTAGCAGTGATATGAGTTTCCAATAGTTGGAAAGCAACAAATAAGGACGAGGATTAATTACCAATGGTTACATGTGCACATATTTTTGAAAGAACTAACTTGATTTTCAAATACGTATACTCTAGGGGTATTTCATCTATGTAATGCAAAACATAATCTATTGATTAAAACTTAATTTGTCATATAATCTTTTTTGATGGATGAAAGGAAGAGGAGTGTACAAACAAACAAACAAATAAAATGTCTATTTTAGTATCTACTTATAAAATTTATTTGCTACAGGCTCTGTTTTCTTCTTTCCGTAGACTACTCTGTTTTCTACAGGCTCCTTTAGTTTCTGTTTTCTTCTTACCATCTATTTGCTACAAGCTCTATTTTCTTCCCTCCTTAGGCTGCTCTGTTTTCTATAGGCTCCTTCGGACTCTATTTCTTCATATCATCTATTTGCTATAGGCTCTATTTTCTTCTTACCATAGGCTGCTCTGTTTTCTATAGGTTATATTTTCTTCTTATAGTCTATTTGGTAGAGTCTCTATTTTCTTCTTACCGTAGGCTACACTATTTGGACAAGTGGATTGGCAATCCTCCCAATTTTAGCCCATAAACACTGATGGTAGCCAGCAGTTACATGAGTTTCCAACAATTGGAAAGTAACAAATGTGGACGAGGAATAATTACTAAAGGTTGTCTGTGCAAATAATTTTGAAAGAAGTAGCTTGATTTTCACATTCGTAAACTCCATGGGTGTTTCAACCATTTAATGCAAAACAAAATCTATTCATTAAAACTTAATTTGTCGTATAATCTTTTCTGATGGATGAAAGAAAGAGGAGTGCACAAATAGATAAAATGTCTATTTTAGTACCTACTCCTAAAATTTATTTGCTACAGGTTTTGTTTTCTTCTTTCCGTAGGCATCTCTGTTTTCTATAGGCTCTTCTAAGATATGTTTTCTTCTTATTGTCTACTTGCTACAAGCTGTATTTTCTTCCTAGCTTAGGCTGCTCTATTTTCTACTAGTTCTTACAAGCTATATTTTCTTCTTACCTTCTATTTGTTACAGGCTCTATTTTCTTCTTACCATAGGCTGCTATGTTTTCTACAGGCTCTTGCAAGCTTTGTTTTCTTCGTACCATTTATTTGCTAAAGGCTCTATTTTCTTTTAGCGTATATTTGCTTAAAGCTCTGTTCTCTTCTTACTAGAAGCTATTCTATTTGGACAAGTAGATTGACAGTGCTCCCAATCCTAGCCCATACACTCTAATGGTAGCCAGCAGCCACATGAGTTTTCGATAGTTGGAAAGCAATAATGAGGACAAGGATTCATTACCAAAGGTTACTTGTGCACATAATTTTGAAAGAAATTGCTTCATTTTCAAATTCGTAAACTCTATTAGTATTTCAACCATATAATGCAAAACAAAATCTATTCATTGAAGCTTAATTTGTCGTACAATCTTTTTTATTGATGAAAGGAAGAGGAGTGTACAAATAGATAAAATGTCTATTTCAATACCTACTTCTAAAATTTATTTGCTGTAGGCTTTGTTTTGTCCTTACCGTCTATTTGACATAGGCTTTATTTTCGTCTTTCTATATACTACTCTGTTTTCTATAGGCTCCTTCAGGTTTTGTTTTCTTCTCACCATTTATTTGCTACAGGTTCTGTTTTCTTCCCACCTTAGGCTACTCTATTTTCTACAAGGTCTTGTAAGCCCTATTTTCTTTTTACCATTTATTTGCCACAAGCTTTGTTTTCTTCTTACTATAAGCTTTTCTATTTTCTAAAGGATCCTACAGGCTTTGTTTTCTTCTCACTATAGGCTACTATGTTTTCTAAAGGCTCCTACATGTTCTGTTTTCTTCTTACCATTTATTTGCTAGAGGCTTTGTTTTCTTTTTACTGTCCATTTGTCAAGGCTCTGTTTTCTTCTTACTATACATTGTTTTGTTTGAGCAAGTGGGTTGATGGTAGCCAATAGTCACATGAGTTTCCAACAGTTGGAAAGCAACAAATGAAAATAAGGATTAATTACAAAAGGTTGTCTGTGCACATTATATTGAAAGAAGTAGGTTGATTTTCAAATTTGTATACTCCATGGGTATTTCATCCATGTAATGCAAAACAAAATCTATTCATTGAAACTTAATTTGTCGTATAATCTCTTAAAATCTATTTGCAACAAGTTTTGTTTTCTTCTTTCTGCATACTGCCCTGTTTTCTATAGGCTCCTCTAAGTTATGTTTTCTTTTTATTTTCTATTTTCTATAGGCTCTTTTTTCTTCTTACCACAGGATGCTCTGTTTTCTTCTTACCGTTTATTTGCTAAAGGCTTTGTTTTCATCTTACTGTAGGTTGCTCTATTTGGACAAGTGGATTGATAGTCCTATCCACTTTGATGGTAGCCAGTAGTCACATGAGTTTCGAACAGTTAGAAAGCAACAAATGAGGACGAGAATTAATTACCAAAAGTTGCTTACGCACATAATTTTGAAAGAAGTAGCTTGATTTTCAAATTCGTAAACCCCACGAGTATTTCAACCATGTAATGCACAGTAGAATCTATTCATTGATACTTAATTTGTTGTATAATCTCTTTTGATGGATGAAACGAAGAGGAGTGCACAAATAGATAAAATGTTTATTTTAATACCTACTCCTAAAATCTATTTGTTATAGGCTCTATTTTATTCCTTCCGTAGGCTGCTTTGTTTTTTGCAAGCTCCTTTAAGCTCTTCTTTCTACTTACCGTCTATTTAATAAACCCTCTATTTTCTTCTTACCATAAACTACTCTGTTTTCCATAGGCTCCAATAAGCTCTATTTTCTTCTTACCATAAACTACTATATTTTCCACAGGCTCTAATAAGCTCTATTTTCTTCTTACCATATATTTGCTAGAGGCTCTATTTTTTCTTACTGTGGGCTACTCTGTTTGGACAAGGGGATTGACAATTTTCCCAATCTTAGTCCATACGCTCTGATGGTAGCTAGCAGTCACATGAGTTTCTAACAATTGGAAAATAACAAACAAGGACGAGAATTAATTACCAATGGTTACCTATGCACACAATTTTGAAAGAAGTAACTTCATTTTCACATACATAAACTCCATGGGTATTTAAACTATGTAATGCAAAACATAATCTATTCCTTGAAACTTAATTTTCTATTTAATCTTTTTTTATAAATAAAAGGAAGAGGAGTGCATAAACAAATAAAATGTGTATTTTAGGACGTACTCCTAAAATCTATTTGCTCCAGACTCTGTTTTCTTTTTACCGTATATTTCTTACAGGCTCTGTTTTCTTCTTTCCATATGCTACTCTATTTTCTACAAGCTCCTCCAGGTTTTGTTTTCTTTTTACCTTTAATTTGCTATAGGCTATATTTTCTTCTTACCATCTATTTGCTACAAGCTCTGTTTTCTTCTTACCATAGGCTGCTATGTTTTCTACAGGCTCCTGCAAGCTCTATTTTCTTCTTACCATAAGCTATTATGTTTTTTATAGGCTGCTGTAGGCTCTGTTTTTTCTTACCGTTTATTTGCTAGAGACTCTATTTTTTTTTCATGTCTATTTGCTAGAGGCTCTGTTTTCCTCTTATCGAAGGCTCCTCTTTTTGGACAAGTGGATTAACAGTGCTCCCAATCCTAACCCATACACTCTGATGGTAGCCAGTAGTCACATGATTTTTCGATAGTTGGAAAGTAATAAATGAAGAAGAGGATTAATTACCAAAGGTTACCTATGCACATCATTTTGAACAAAGTTGCTTTATTTTCAAATTTGTAAACTCCATGGGTATTTCAACCATGTAATGCAAAACAGAATCTATTCATTGAACCTTAATTTGCCATACAATCTTTTTTCATTGATGAAAGGAAGAGGAGTGCACAAATAGATAAAATGTTTATTTCAGTACCTACTCTTAAAATTTATTTGCTGTAGGCTCTATTTTCTCCTTACCATTTATTTCCAATAGGCTCTATTTTCTTCTTTCCGTATGCTACTCTATTTTTTATAGACTCCTTCAGGTTTTGTTTTCTTCTTACCATCTATTTGTCGTAGGCTCTATTTCTTTCTTACTATAGGCTACTATGTTTTCTAAAGGCTTCTACAGGCCATGTTTTCTTCTTATAGTTTATTTGCTAGAGGTTTTGTTTTCTTCTTATCGACTATTTGCTAGAGGCTCTATTTTCTTCTTATTGTACATTGTTTTGTTTGAACAAGTGGGTTGATGGTAGCCAGCAGTCACATGAGTTTCCAATAGTTGGGAAGCAACAAATGGGGACGAGGATTAATTACCAAAGGTTCCTTGTACACATAATTTTGAAAGTAGTAGCTTGATTTTCAAATTCGTAAACTCCATGAGTATTTCAACCATGTAATGTACAACATAATCTATTCTTTGAATCTTAATTTGTATTATGATCTTTTTTTATGGATGAAAGGAAAAGGAGTGCACGAATAGATTTATTTGCTACAAGCTCTATTTTTTTTCTTACTGTCTATTTACTACAGGCTCTGTTTTCTTCTTTTCGTATGCTTCTCTGTTTTATACAAGTTCCACTAGGTTCTATTTTCTTCTTATCGTCTATTTACTACAAGCTTTGTTTTCTTCCCACCTTAGGCTACTCTGTTTTCTACAAGCTCTTATACCTCTATTTTCTTCTTATCGTTTATTTGCTATAGGCTCTTTTTTCTTCATACCATAGGCTGCTCTGTTTTCTTCTTTCTGTCTATTAACTAGAGGCTTTATTTTCTTCTTACCATAAGCTGCTATGTTTGGACAAGTGGATTAACAGTTCTCTCAATCTTAGCCATACACTCTGATAGTAGCCAGCAGTCACATAAGCTTCCAACAGTTGCAAAGCAACAAAAGAGGACAAGGATTAATTACTAAAGGTTGTTTATGCATGTAATTTTGAGAGAAGTGGCTTAATTTTCAAATTGGTAAAATCGATGGGTATTTCGACCATGTGAAACACAACAATATCTATTCATTAAAACTTAATTTTTCGTATAATCTCTCTTGATGGATGAAAGAAAAAGAAGTGTACGAATAGATAAAATGTCTATTTTAGTACTTACTCCTAAAACCTATTTGCTAGAGGCTCTATTTTCTTTTTTTGTTGGCTATTCTATTTTTTACAAGCTCCTCCAAGTTCTGTTTCTTCTTACTGTTTTTTTGCTAGAGGCTCTATATTCTTCTTGCCTTTTATTTGCTAGAGCCTCTGTTTTCTTCTTACCATAGGTTGCTCTATTTGGACAAATGGACTGACAATTCTCTCAATCTTGGGTCATACACTCTGATGGTAGCCAACCATCTCATGAGTTTCCAAGAGTTGGAAAGTAACAAATGACGATTAGGATTAATTACCAAAGGTTGCCTATACACATAATTTTGAAATAAGTAGAAAGATTTTCAAATTCGTAAACTTGAGTATTTCAACCATGTAATGCACAATAGAATGTATTCATTGAATCTTATTTTGTAGTATTATCTTTTTTTATGGATGAAAGGAAGAGGAGACTCCTAAAATTTATTTGTTGTAGGCTCTGTTTGGAATAGAGGATTGATAGTCCTCCCAATCTTAGCTCATATACTTAGGTGGTAGCTAGCAGTCACATGAGTTTGCAACAGTTGGAAAGCAACAAATGAGGATGAGAATTAATTTCCAAAGGTTGCCTATGCACATAATTTTGAAAGAAGTAGCTTTATTTTCACATTCGTAAAGTTCATAGGTATTTCAACCATGTAATTCAAAACATAATCTATTCATTGAAACTTAATTTGCCATATAATCTTTTTTGATGGATGAAATAAAGAGGAGTGCATGAATAGATAAAATGTTTATTTTAGTACCTACTCCTAAAATCTATTTTCTATAAGCTCTATTTTCTTCTTACTGTCTATTTGCTACAGGCTCTATTTTCTTCCTATCTTAGACTGCTTTGTTTTCTATAGGCTCCTACAGGTTCTATTTTCTTCATACCATCTATTTGCTACACCTATGTTTTCTTCTTACCATTGGCTGTTCTATTTTTTATAGGCTCTGTTTTCTTCTTACTGTTTATTTTCTAAAGACTTTGTTTTCTTCTTACTGTCTATTTGCTAGAGGCTTAGTTTTCTTTATATTGTAGGTTGCACTGTTTGGACAAGTGGATTGACAGTCCTCCCAATTTTAGCCCTTACACTATGATGGTACCCTATAGTCACATGAGTTTTCAATAGTTGGAAAGCAATAAATGAGGATGATGATTAATTATCAAAGGTTTCTTATGCACATAATTTTGAAAGAAGTAGCTTGAGTTTCACATTCGTAAACTCCATGGGTATTTCAACCATCTAATGCAAAACAAAATCTATTTATTAAAGCTTAATTTGTTGTATAATCTTTTTTATGGATGAAAGGAAGTGGAGTGCACGAACTGTTAAAATGTCTATTTTGGTACATACTTCAAAAATCTATTTACTACAGGTTCTGTTTTCTTCTTACCATAGACTACTTTATTTTCTACAAGCTCCTACCGACTCTATTTTTTTCTTACCATCTATTTGCTACAAGCTCTGTTTTCTTCTTACCATAGGTTGCTCTATCTTGTCGAGACTTTTCTAAAATCTATTTGCTACAGCCTCTATTTTTCTCTTATCGTCTATTTGTTACAGGTTCTATTTTCTTTTTACTGGAAAAAAAACCTATAGCAATTCTTCGTGTTTTTGCCATTTTTAAAATTCCTTTTTATCACTTCCCTACTAAAAGTGAAGGGCAACTCCTTTTGGCTTATATTCTAAAATCGATGCCTCCATGTTTCATTTTTCATGTGTTAAATGTAATTTTTCAATTTAATACATAACTAGTATACGTGAGTCAGATAATGTATAAAGTTTATATTGAGTAGTAAAACTTATAAAGTTCATATATTAGGATTTATGAAGTTAGGTGGAAGTTGATTAAAGTTAGTGGACAAAATTGTCAAAAAAAAAAAAACTCTTAATATTCTTATTAATACTGTTATTACTGATTTAAAAAATAATTTATTAAAATTTAAAAATTATATCAAATTAAAATATATATTGTAAATGCTTGTGAGATTGAATAAAAATTAAACGAAAATGTTAAAATCAATTCATATTCATTGTAATTTAGAATTAAATATTTGAATAAAAGTTTGACTAATTTAATTTAATTCAATATAATTTTGATATTTAAGTAGAATTAGATATTTTTTATTATAGAAGAATTTGAATTTTTCAATTTAATACGTAGCTAGTATATGTGAATTATGAGAATAACCTTATATTTATATTATTTGTATATATTAATACATGACATTTTATTAAACTAATAAAATTATAAAATATTTATATACTTATTTAATAATAACATCAAAATTATCACGCATTAAAAATAATATCAGTGTTATTGCAATTTTAATAACCAAGTGTTGCAAAAACTTTACAAAATACAAATTTGAGGCACCTGCACCTTAAGTTTGCGTAATCAATTTGGAATCTTTATTCCTAACAAAATTTGTAAGATGTTGGGTAGAGAAAAGATTCACAGAGAAAATGGGATTTGCAATATGTTTGTTGGTTTGGTTATTGAAAGCTTCTTCTTTAGCTTATAATGGGCAAATTTGTGCTTTCAAGTTCTCTGCAAGTTTCAGCTCATTATTCAGCCATTAATTTGTTGATTCTCTTTTTTTTTTCTTCTTTTTCTTTCCCCCCCTTTTCAATTCACTTAGAAAAAGGAGATTTTTATGGTGTAAATGCAAACATCATAAGTTAGGTACTTATTATTATTTGTTTTGATGATTGTGACTGTCTTCAGTTTACTATGGTATGAATAGCATTGAGATGTGCATTGGGTCCTAGTTTCACCGAGCTTTGTCTGTGGGATATTTGAGCTTGACTTTAATCCATTAAACATTTGCTTTGATTTTTCCAAGAGCCCACCTGGTGAAAAATTATAAAATATTTTTAACGTTTGAGAAATAATCAAATCGGATCTACTTAAATTGAACCAAAACTAAATTTGAAGTATGAAGTGATGGTCACGGATTGGCTCAATAGATTCTGTGAAAGGGCGATAGATATGGCTTTGCGTAGAGCCATCTTTTTCACCGCTTCTATTTATCTCCATGTGATTCACGATCTCTTTTAAAGCTAGCTACTTATGTGTAGCGTGACATGGAGACCACAATTTTGTACATTTCTTTACCATGGCATTTTAAAGTTTGAACCTTATTCTTTGGACACTCAGTACTTCAAAAGCGAGTAGAATAAATTTATATCTATTTATAATTTTTTATAAGAATAGATGTACATTAAACAGATAAAATGTCTATTTTAGTACCTACTCCTAAAATTTATTTGATACAGGCTCTATTTTCTTCTTACTATCTATTTGCTATAGGTGTTGTTTTCTTCTTTCCATATGCTACCCTGTTTTCTATAGGCTTCTTTAGGTTTTGTTTTTTTCTTATCGTCTATTTGCTACAAGCTTTATTTTCTTCCTACCTTAGGCTACTTTGTTTTCTATAGGCTCTGTTTTCCTTTTACCATTTATTTGCTACAAGCTCTGTTTTCTATAGACTCTGTATTCTTCTTACCCTTTATCTACTAGAGGCTTTGTTTCCATCTTATCGTCTATTTGCTAGAGGCTCTATTTTCTTCTTACCAAAGGCTGCTCTGTTTGGACAAGTGGATTGACAATCCTCTCAATCTTAGCCCATACACTCTAATGGTAGGTAGTAGTCACATAAGTTTGCAACAGTTGGAAAGCAACAAATGAGGACAAGCATTAATTACCAAAGGTTGCCAATGCACATAATTTTAAAAGAAGTAGCTTGATTTTCAAATTTGTAAACTCCATGGGTATTTCAACCATGTAATGAAAAACATAATCTATTCATTAAAACGTAATTTTCCATATAATCTTTTTACATGGATGAAAGGAAGAGGAGTGCACGAAAAGATAAAATGTCTATTTTAGTACTTACTCTTAAAATCTATTTGTTATAGGCACTGTTTTCTTCTTTTTATAGGTTGCCCTGTTTTCTACAGGCTCCTCTAGGTTCTATTTTCTTCTTAGCGTTTCTTGGCTACAAGTTTTGTTTTTTTCCTACCTTAGGCTGCTTTATTTCTACAGGCTCTGTTTCTTTTTACTGTTTATTTAGTACAAGTTATGTTTTCCTTTTATCGTTTATTTGCTAGAGGCTCTGTTTTTTTCTTACTGAAGGCTAGAGGCTCTTGTTTGGACAAGTAGATTGACAGTCCTCCCAATCTTAGCCCATACACTCTGATGGTAGCCAGCAATCACATGAGTTTTCAACAGTTGGAAAGCAACAAATAAGGATAAAGATTAATTACCAAGCATTGCATGTGCACATAATTTTGAAAGAAGTAGCTTGATTTTCACATTCCTAAACTCCACGGGTATTTCAACCATTTAATGCAAAACATAAACTATTCATTGAAGCTTAATTTGTCATATAATCTTTTTTAGTGGATGAAAGGAAGAGAAGTACACGAATAAATGAAATGTCTATTTTAGTACCTACTCCTAAAATATATTTGCTATAGGTTTTGTTTTCTTCTTATCGTTTATTTGCTAAAGGCTCTGTTTTCTTCTTACTACCTATTTGCTAAAGACTCTATTTTCTTCTTACTAAAAGCTACTCTATTTGGACAAGGGGATTGACAGTCCTCCCAATCTTAGCCTATACACTCTGATGGTAGCTAGTAGTCACATGAGTTTCCAACAGTTGGAATGCAACAAATAAGGAAAAGGATTAATTACCAAATGTTGCTAGTACATATAATTTTGAAATAAGTAAGTTGATTTTCAAATTCATAAACAGCATGGGTATTTCAATCATGTAATGCAAAACAAAATCTATTCATTAAAGCTTAATTTGCCATATAATCCTTTTTGAAGGATGATAGGAAGAGGATTGCACAAACAGATAAAATATCTATTTTAGTATCTACTTCTAAAATCTATTTGCTATAAGCACTGTTTTTTTCTTACCGTCTATTTGCTATAGGCTTTGTTTTCTTATTTCTGTAGGCTACTATATTTTCTACAGGCTCGTCCAAGTTTTATTTTCTTCTTATCGTTTATTTGCTACAGGCTCTCTTTTCTCCCTACCTTAGGCTACTTTATTTTCTATAGGCTCCTAGAGGCTCTATTTTCTTCTTACTGTCTATTTGCTACAAGCACTATTGTCTTCTTACCATAGGCTACTCTATTTTCTATAGGCTCTGTTTTCTTTCTACCATTTATTTGCTAAAGGCTTTGTTTTCTTTTTATCATCTATTTGCTAGAGGCTCTGTTTTCTTCTTACTAAAGGCTACTCTGTTTGGACAAGTGGATTGACAATCTTCCCAATCTTATTCCATACACTTTGATGGTAGCCAATAGTCACACGAGTTTCAAACAGTTGGATTGCAAAAACAGTTGGACTGCAACAAATGAGGACGAGGATTAATTATCAAAGGTTATCAGTGCACATAAATTGGAAAGAAACAACTTGAATTTCAAAATTCATAAACTCCATGTGTATTTCAACCCTAGAATGCAAAATAGAATCTATTCATTGAAGGTTAATTTGCTGTATAATCTTTTTTGGTGGATGAAAGGAGGAGGAGTGCAGGAACAGATAAAATGTCTATTTTAGTACCTACTCCTAAAATCTATTTGCTACAGGCCTTGCTTTTTTTCTTACTGTCTATTTGTTATAGGCTATGTTTTCTTCTTTTCGTAGGCTGCTTTGTTTTCTACCAACTCCTCTAGCTTTTGTTTTCTTCTTATCGTCTATTTACTACAAGCTCTATTTTTTTCCTACCTTAGGCTGCTCTGTTTCTACAAGCTCTATTTTCTTCATACCGTCCATTTCCTACAGGCTCTATTTTCTTCTTTCAGTAGGATGCTCTATTTTCTATAGGCTCCTTTAGGTTCTATTTTCTTTTCCGCATCTATTTGCTATAGACTATGTTTTTTTCCCACCTTAAGCTGCTCTGTTTTTACAAGCTTTGTTTTCTTCTTACTATCCATTTGCTACAGGCTCTATTTTCTTCTTATCGTCTATTTGCTAGAGGCTCTATTTTCTTTTTACCAGAGGTTGCTTTGTTTGGACAAATAGATTGATAGTCCTCCCAACCTTAGCCCATACACTCTGATGGTAGCCAACAATCACAAGAGTTTCCAAAAGTTGGAAATCAACAAATGAGGACAATGAGTAATTACTAAAAGTTACCTATGCACATAATTTTGAAAGAAGTAGGTTGATTTTCAAATTCGTAAACTCTACGAGTATTTCAACCATGTAATGCAAAACATACTTTATTCATTGAAGTTTAATTTATCTTTTTTTATGAATGAAAGGAATAGAAGTGGACAAACAAATAAAATGTCTATTTTACTACCTACTGCTAAAATCTATATGTTACAAGCTCTGTTTTCTTCTTACCCTATATCTGTTACAAGTTCCTCTAGGTTCTATTCTATTCTTACCATCTATTTTCTACAACCTCGATTTTCTTTCAACTTTAGGCTGCTTTATTTTTTTACAGGCTTTGTTTTCTTCTTATCGTCTATTTGCTACAAGCTTTATTTTCTTTTTACCATAGGCTGCTCTGTTCTCTAAAGCTTTGTTTTTTTCTTACTATTTATTTCCCAGAAGCTCTGTTTCCTTCTTACCAAAGGCTATTCTGTTTGGACAAGTGGATTGATTGTCCTCCTAATCTTAGGCCATACATTATGATGGTAGCCAGTAGTCACATGAGTTTCCAATAGTTGGAAAGCAATAAATGAGAACAATGAGAAATTACCAAATGTTACCTATGCACATAATTTTGAAAGAAGTAGGTTGATTTTCAAATTCGTAAACTCCATGGGTATTTCAACCATGTAATGCAAAACATAATCTATTCATTGAAGCTTAATTTGTTGTATAATCCTTTTTGATGGATGAAAGGAAAAAAAGTGCACAAAGAGATAAAATGTTTATTTTAGTACCTACTCCTAAAATTTATTTGCTACAGGCTCTATTTTCTTCTTACCATATATTTGCTATAGCTTTTGTTTCTTCTTTCCCTATGCTACTCTATTTTCTATAGGCTCCTCCAAATTCTATTTTATTCTTATCAACTATTTGCTACAGGTTTTATTTTTTTCCTACCTTAGGCTACTCTGTTTTCTATAGACTCCTACAGGTTTTGTTTTCTTCTTATAGTTTATTTGCTACAGGCATTGTTTTTTTCTTACCATAGACAACTCTGTTTTCAATAGGCTTTATTTTCTTCTTACTGTTTATTTCCTAGAAACTCTGTTTTCTTCTGACTGTAAGATGCTCTATTTGAACAAGTGGATTGACTATCCTCCCAATCTTAGGTCGTACACTTTAATGGTAGCTAGTAATCACTTGAATTTCCAATTGTTGGAAAGCAACAAATGAGGATGAGGATTTTGAAAGAAGTAGCTTGATTTTCAAATTCATAAATTCCACAGGTATTTTAACCATGTAATGTGAAACAAAATTTATTCATTGAAACTTATTTTGTCATATAATCTTTTTTTATGAATGAAAGGAAGAGGAGTGCACGAATAGATAAAATGTCTATTTTAGTACCTACTCTTAAAATCTATTTGTTACAAGGTCTATTTTCTTCTCACCGTCTATTTGCTAGAGGCTCTATTTCTTCTTTTTGTAGGATGTTATGTTTTCTACAGACTCCTCTAAGTTATATTTTCTTCTTATTATCTATTATCTACAGGCGTTAGTTTCCTCTTACCTTAGATTGCTCTATTTTCTATAGGCACCTATAGGCTCTCTTTTCTTCTTACCATCTATTTGCTACAGGCTCTGCTTTCTTCTTACCATAGTCTACTCTATTTTCTACAAGGTCCTACAAGCATTGTTTTCTTCTTGTCGTTTATTTCCTAGAGGCTCTATTTTCTTCTTACTTGACGTTGCTTTGTTTGGACAAGTGGATTTACAATCCTTCCAATCTTAGCCCATACACTTTAATGGTAGCCAACTATCATATGAATTTCCAATAGTTGGAATGCAACAAATAAGGACGAGGATTAATTACCAAAGGTTGCCTGTGCATATAATTTTGAAACAAGTAGGTTGATTTTCAAATTTGTAAACTCCATGGGTATTTCAACCATGTAATGCAAAATAGAATCTATTCATTGAAGCTTGATTTGCTATATAATCTTTTTTGATGGATTAAAGGAAAAGGAGTGCACGAAGAGATAAAATGTCTATTTTAGTACCTACTCCTAAAATGTATTTGTTACAAACTCTTTTTTCTTCTTACCGTCTATTTGTTACAACCTTTGTTTCTTCTTTCCCTACGCTACTCTATTTTTTATAAGCTCCTCCAAGTTCTATTTTATTCTTATTGACTATTTGATATAGGCTCTATTTTCTTCTTATCCTTTATTTGCTCTATGTGTTGTTTTCTTTTTACAGTCTATTTGTTATAGGCACTGTTTTATTCTTACTGTTTATTTCCTAGAAACTCTGTTTTCTTTTCACCGTAGGATGCTTTATTCGGACATGTGGATTAACTGTCCTTCCAATCGTAGGCCATACACTTTGATGGTAGCTAGTAAATAGTTGAGTTTCCAACTATTGGAAAGCAATAAATGAGGATGGGGATTAATTACCAAAGGTTACTTGTGCACATATTTTTGAAAGAAGTAACTTGATTTTCAAATTCGTGTACTCCATGGGTTTTTCAACCATGTAATGCAAAACCTAATTTATTCATTAAAACTTATTTTGTCATATAATCTTTTTTGATGAATGAAAGGAAGAGAAGTGTACGAATAGATAAAATGTCTATTTTAGTACCTGCTCCTAAAATCTATTTTCTACAAGCTCTATTTTCTTCTTACCGTTTATTTGCTACAGCCTTTGTTTTCTTCTTTCCATAGGCTGCTATGTTTTCTATAGGCTCCTCCAAGTTCTATTTTCTTATTATCGTCTATTTCCTACAGGCTTTGTTTTCTACAGGCTCTTATAAGTTCTCTTTTCTTCTTATCATCTATTTGCTACAGGCTCTATTTTCTTCTCTCCTTAGGTTGCTCTATTTTCTATAGGCTCCTTCGAGCTCTGTTTCTTCATACCATCTATTTGCTACAGGCTCTGTTTTCTTCTTACCATAGACTGCTCTATCTTGTTGAGGCTTTTATGAAATCTATTCGCTACAAACTTTGTTTTCTTCTTACCATCTTTTTGCTACAAACTCTGTTTTCTTCTTACCGTCTATTTGCTACAGGCTCTATTTTCTTACCGAAAAATGACCTGCAGCAATTCTCTATGTTTTTGCCTTGTTTGAAATTCCTTTTTATCCTTTCCTTACTAAAATTGAAGGTCAACTCCTTTTGGCTTGCCTTGTAAAATTGATGCCTTCGTATTTTTGGGTTACCACTTCCCTACTAGTCAACTCTTTTTGGCTTGCCTTCTAAAATCGATGCCTCTTTGTTTTATTTTCCTTGTGTTAACTATAATTTTTCAATTTAATACGTAAAGAGTATATGTAAGTCAAATAATTTATAAAGTTCATATTAAGTAGTAAAACTTATAAAATTCATATATCAGGATTTATGAAGTTGAGAGTTAAAGGAAATTAAGAATTAGAAACTTGTTAAATTGAGAAATAAAAATTGTTCCATTTAACTTTTTTATGTAAAATGAAAATTGAGAAAATTGAATAATTATATAATAGTATTTTAAAGATATTACATATTATAAAATATAATGAAAAGTGAAATTTTAGATCTTATTATTTAAAATTATATATTACAAAGTTCTTAAAAATTTAAAAGTCAAGTAGAAGTCAATTAAAGTTAGTGGAAAAAATTGTCAAAAAAACTCTTAATAATCTTACTAACACTGTTAATAATAACTCAACAAATAATTTATTAAAATTTGAAAATTATATCAAATTAAAATATATACTATAAATACCTGTAAGATTGAATTAAAATTAAAAGAAAATGTTAAAATCAATTCAAATTCATCATAAATGAGAAATAAGTATATAATAAAAGTTTGACTAATCGAATTTAATTTAATATAATTTAAATATTTATGTAGAATTATATACTTTTTATTATATTAGAATATGAATTTTTTAATTTAATACATAATTAGTATATGTGAGTTATGAGTATAACCTTATATTCATATTATTTGTATATGTTAATATGTGACATTTTATTAAATTAATAAAATTATAAAATATTCATATACCTATTTAATAATAACATCAAAATTATCAACAGCCAAGTCTTGTAAAAGCTTTATAAAATACAATTTCGAGGCACCTGCACTCTATGTTTGTGTAAACAATTTGAAATCTTTTTCCTAACAAAATTTGCAGGATGTTGGGCAAAACCAGAAATGTTAGCTCTTCAATAACCAAAAGTTTAAGACTTATAATGGACTGTGACAACCTGCCAACCTTAATAACATCATTTTTCTTTTTTATTTTCACATTTTTTCTCTTCGTTTCTTTTCTTTTTTCAATAAGTCATCAAACGTAAATCCTAATTTAAAATATATGAAATATAAAATAACTCAATTTGAATATGATCCGCCCATAACATATGTTTGTCGTCCCTGATTGTAGGATACAACCCACTCGTTGCATCTGGTATCATTTCATCATTAATATATTATAACCCATGCCAACTAGCCTTTTCTTCATCTACTTTGGTGTTGTCAATGAATTTACTCCCTTACGATCTACAGTCACTGAGCTCAACATTCAACAACCAATGAAAATGTAGTAACGTTGCATTTCTCCATTCTTTTCTTTGGTTATTTATCTCACCCACCATCTCTGAATAGTCAAAATTGGGTTTCTCAAGAATGGGCAGTAACATTAGACAAGTGGATTGATAGTCTTCTCAATCTAAACCCATACATTGTGATGGTAACCAGTAATCACATAAATTTCCAACAACTGGAAAGTAATAAATGAGGACAAGGATTAATTACTAAAAGCTATTTGTGCAAATAATTCTGAAAGAAATAGCTTGATTTTCAAATTCGTAAACTCCAAGCGCATTTTAACCATATAATGCAAAACAAAATCTATTCATCAAAATTTAGTTTGTCATATAATCTTTTTTAGATAGATAAAAGGAAAAGGAGTGTACAAACAAATAAAATGTCTATTTTAGTACCTACTCCTAAAATCTATTTGCTACAAGCTCTATTTTCTTCTTTTTGTAGGCTGCTCTATTTTCTACAAGTTCCTATAGGTTTTGTTTTCTTCTTACCATCTTTTTGCTACAAGCTCTATTTTCTTCATACCTTAGGCTACTTTGTTTTCTACAAGCTCCTACAAGTTTTGTTTTCTTCTTACCATCAATTTGCTACATACTATGTTTTCTTCTTACCATAGGCTACTCTGTTTTGTATAGGTTTTGTTTTCCTTTTACTATTTATTTGCTAGAGGCTCTGTTTTCTTCTTATTGTTTATTTGCTATAGGCATTAATTTCTTCTTACCAGAGGTTGCTCTGTTTGGACAAGTGGATTGACAGTCCTCCTAATCTTAGCCCATACACTCTAATGGTAGCCAACACTCACATGAGTTTCCAACAGTTGGAATGCAACAAATGAGGATGAGGATTAATTACCAAAAGTTGCCTGTGCACATAATTTTCAAAAAAGTAGCTTGATTTTCAATTTCGTAAATTCCATGGGTATTTCAATAGTGTAATGCAAAACAGAATCTATGCGTTGAAGTTTAATTTGTCGTATAATCTTTTTTTATGGATGAAAGGAAAAGGAGTGCACGAGCAGATAAAATGTCTATTTAAGTACCTGCTCCTAAAATCTATTTGCTACAGGCTCTGTTTTCTTCTCTTCATAAGCTACTCTATTTTCTACGGGCTCCTCCAGGTTTTGTTTTCTTCTTACCATCTTTTTGCTACAGGCTTTGTTTTCTTCTTACCTTAGGCTACTCTATTTTCTACAAGCTCCTACAAGTTTTGTTTTCTTCTTTTCGTCAATTTTCTACAAGCTTTATTCTCTTCTTACCATAGGCTGCTATATTTTCTACAAGCTCTTACATGCTTTATTTTATTCTTGCCTTCTATTTGTTAGAGGCTCTGTTTTCTTCTTACCGTCTATTTACTAAAAACTTTATTTTCTTCTTACCGTAGCCTACTCTTTTTGGACAAGTGGATTGACAGTCCTCCCAATCATAGGACATACACTCTAATGGTAACCAGTAGTCACATGAGTTTTTAACAGTTAGAAAGCAACAAATGAGGACAATGATTAATTACCAAAGGCTGTCTATGCACATAATTTCGAAATAAGTAGCTTGATTTTCACATTCATAAACTCCATGGGTATTTCAACTATGTAACACAAAACATAATCTATTCTTTGAAGCATAATTTTCCGTATAATATTTTTTTGATGGATGAAAGGAAGAGGAGTGCATGAACAGATAAAATGTCTATTTTAGTATTTACTCCTAAAATATATTTGCTAGAGGTTTTGTTTTCTTTTTATCGTCTATTTGCTATAGGTTCTATTTTCTTTTTATCGTCTATTTGCTATAGGCTTTATTTTCTTCTTTTTGTAGGCTACACTAATTTCTATAGGCTCTTCTAGGTTATGTTTTCTTCTTATCGTCTATTTGCTAAATGCTCTGTTTTCTTCCTACCGTAAGCTACTTTGTTTTCTACAAGCTCCTACAGGCTTTGTTTTCTTCTTATTGTCTATTTGCTACAGGCTCTGTTTTCTTCTTACCGTCTATTTGTTATAGGCTCTTCTTTTTACCAGATGATGCTCTATTTTTTACCATTTATTTTCTAGAGGCTCTAGTTTTTTCTAATCAGAGGCTGCTCTATTTGGACAAGTGGATTGATAGTCCTCTTAATCTTAGCCCATACATTCTGATGGTAGCCAATAGTCACATGAGTTTCTAACAATTGCAAAGCAATAAATGAGGAGGAAGATTAATTGTTAAAGGTTGACTGTGCACATTATTTTGAAAGAAGTAGCTTGATTTTTTAATTCATAAACTCCATGAGTATTTCAACCATGTAATGCAAAATAGAATCTATTCATTATAGCTTAATTTGTCATTTAATCTTTTTTTATGGATAAAAGGAAGAGGAGTGCACGAACAGATAAAATGTCTATTTTAATACCTATTTCTAAAATCTATTTGCTACAGCCTCTATTTTCTTCTTATCTTCTATTTGCTATAGGCTCTGTTTCTTCTTTCCACAGGTTACTATTTTTTCTACATGTCCTCCAAGTTCTATTTTCTTCTTACCGTCTATTTGCTACAGGCTCTATTTTCTTCCTATCTTAGTCTACTCTGTTTTGTACAGGTTCCTATAAACTCTTTTTTCTTCTTACCGTCCATTTGCTATAGGCTTTGTTTTCTTCTTACCATAGGCTACTCTATTTTCTACAGGCTTTTATAGGCTCTATTTTCTTTTAACTGTTCATTTGCTAATGACTCTATTTTCTTCTTATCGTCTCTTTACTAAAGGCTTTATTTTCTTCTTACTAGAGGTTGCTTTATCCGGACAAGTGGATTGAAAGTCCTCCCAATCTTAGCCCATACACTTTGCTGTAACCAGTAGTCACATGTGTTTCCAATAGTTCGAATGCAACAAATGAGGATGAGGATTAGTTACCGAAAGTTGTCTATGCACATAATTTTCAAAGAAGTAGCTTGATTTTCAAATTTGTAAACTCCATGGGTATTTCAACCATGTAATGCAAAATAGAATCTATGCGTTGAAGCTTAATTTGTCGTATAATCTTTTTTTATGGATGAAGGGAAGATGAGTGTACAAACAGATAAAATGTCTATTTTAGTACTTACTCCTAAAATCTATTTGTTACAAGCTCTGTTTTCTTCTTTTCATAGGTTGCTCTGTTTTCTATGAGCTCCTCTAAGTTTTGTTTTTTCTTACCATCTTTTTGCTATAGGCTCTATTTTCTTCTTACATAGGCTGTTATATTTTCTATAGGCTCCTACACGCTCAGTTTTCTTCTTGCCTTCTATTTGTTAGAGGCTCTGTTTTTTTCTTGTCATCTATTTGCTATAGGTTTTGTGTTCTTCTTACCATATGATGCTCTATTTTTTATAAGCTTCTACAAGCTTTGTTTTCTTCTTACCATTTATTTGTTAGAGGCTCTATTTCCTTCTTACCGCTTATTTGCTAGAGACTTTGTTTTCTTTTTACTAAAGGCTACTCTGTTTGGACAAGTAGATTGATAGTCCTCCCAATCTTAGCCCATACACTCTAATGGTAGCCAACAATCACATGAGTTTCCAATAATTGGAAAGCAACAAATAAGGAGGAAAATTAATTGTTAAAAGTTACCTGTGCACATAATTTTGAAAGAAGTAGCTTCATTTTCTAATTCATAAATTCCACAAATATTTTAACCAAGTAATGCAAAATAGAATCTATTCATTATAGCTTAATTTATTGTATAATCTTTTTTGATGGATGAAAGGAAGTGGAGTGCACGAACAAATAAAATGTCTATTTTAGTACCTACTTCTAAAATCTATTAGCTACTAGCCCTATTTTCTTCTTTTTGTAAGCTACTCTATTTTCTACGTGCTCCTCCAGTTTTTCTTATCTTCTTACTATCTTTTTGTCATAGGCTCTATTTTGTTCCTATTTTAGGCTGCTCTATTTTCTACAGGCTCTATATTCTTCTTATCTTAGGCTACTCTATTTTTTACATACTCTGTTTTCTTCTTACCTTAGGTTGCTTTATTTTCTACAGGCTCTGTTTTCTTCCTACCTTAGGCTGCTCTATTTTCTATAGGCTTCTATAGGCTTTATTTTTTCCTACTTTAGGCTACTTTATTTTTTATAGGCTTCTACAAGTTTTGTTTTCTTCTTACCTTAGACTACTCTATTTTATACAGGCTCTGTTTTCTTCTTATCGTCTATTTGCTACAGGCATTGTTTTCATCTTACCATAGGCTGCTCTGTTATTTACAAGCTCTATTTTCTTCTTTTCATATATTTGCTAGAGGTTATGTTCTCTTCTTACCGTCTATTTGCTAGACATTCTGTTTTCTTCTTACTGTAGGCTACTCTGTTTGGACATGTGGATTGACAATCCTCCCAATCTTAGCCCATACACTCTAATGGTAGCCATTAGTCACATGAGTTTCCAACTGTTGGAAAGCAACAAATGAGAATGAGGATTAATTACCAAAGGTTACCTTGCACATAAATTTGAAAGAAGTAGCTTGATTGTCAAATTCATAAACTACATGAGTATTTTAACAATGTAATGCAAAATATAATCTATTCATTGAAGTTTAATTTATCGTAGAATCTTTTTTAATAGATGAAAGGAAGAGGAGTGCACGAATTGATAAAATGTCTATTTTAGTACCTATTCCTAAAATCTTTTTGCTACAAGTTATATTTTCTTCTTTTGGTAGGCTCGTTTGTTTTCCATGGGCTCCTTCAGGTTGTGTTTTATTCTTACCATCTTTTTTGCTACAAGCTCTATTTTCTTCCTACCTTAGGTTACTCTATTTTCTACGGTCTTTTACAGGTTTTGTTTTCTTCTTATTGTCAATTTGCTACAAGTTATATTTTCTTCTTATCATAGGTTGCTCTATTTTCTTCTTACCATCTATTTGCTACAAGTTTTGTTTTCTTGCTACCTTAGGTTGCTCAGTTTTCTACAAGCTCTTACAGTCTCTATTTCTTCTTATCATTTATTTACTACAAACTTTGTTTTCTTCTTACCATTTATTTGCTAAAGGCTCTATTTTCTTCTTACCATAGCATGCTATGTTTGAACAAGTGGATTGATAGTCCTCCCAATCTTAGGCCATACACTCTGATGGTAGCTAGCAATCATATGAGTTTCCAACAATTGGAAAGCAATAAATGAGGACGAGAATTAATTACCAAAGTTTGCCTATGCACATAATTGTGAAAGAAGTAGCTTGATTTTCACATACATAAAATTCATGGGTATTTCAACCATGTAATGAAAAACAGAATCTATTCCTTGAAACTTAATTTGCTGTATAATCTTTTTTTGATGGATGAAAGGAAGAAGAGTGCACAAACAAATAAAATGTCTATTTTAGTATCTACTCCTAAAATTTATTTGCTCTATATTTTGTTTTCTTCTTACCGTTTATTTCCTATAGGCTCTATTTTCTTCTTTCCATATGCCGCTCTATTTTCTACAAGCTCCTCTAGGTGTTGTTTTCTTCTAACTATTTATTTGCTACTGGCTTTGTTTTTTCCTACCTTAGGCTGCTTTGTTTTCTATAGACTTTATTTCTTCTTACCGTCTATTTGCTAGAGGCTTTGTTTTCATCTTACCATAGGCTGCTCTGTTTGGACAAGTGGATTGATAGTCCTCCCAATCTTAGCCCATACACTCTGATGGTAGCTAGCAATCACATGAGTTTCCAACAGTTAGAGAAGCAATAAATGGGGATGAGGATTAATTACCAAAGGTTGCTTGTGCATATAATTTTGAAAGAAATAGCATGATCTTCAAATTCATAAACTCCACTGGTATTTCGACCATGTAATGCACAACATAATCTATTCATTGAACCTTAATTTGCCGTATAATCCTTTGTTATTGATGAAAGGAAGAGGAGTGCATGAACAGATAAAATGTCTATTTTAGTACCAACTCCAAAAATCTATTTACTGCAAACTTTATTTTCTTCTCACTATCTATTTGCCATAGGCTCCATTTTCTTCATTTCGTATGATACTTTATTTTCTACAGGCTCCTCTAGGTTTTGTTTTCTTCTTATTGTCTATTTGCTATAGGCTCTATTTTCGTTCTACCTTAGGTTGCTCTATCTTTAACAGGCTCCTATTGGCTCTATTTTCTTTTTACCATCTATTTGCTAAAGGCTTTATTTTCTTCTTACCATAGGCTGCTTTGTTTGGACAAGTGAATTGATAATCCTCCCAATCTTAGCCCATACACTCTGATAGTAGCCAACAGTCACATGAGTTTCCAATAGCTGGAAAGCAATAAATGAGGATGAGGATTAATTAGCAAAGGTTTCCTGTGCACATAATTTTGAAAGAAGTAGCTTGATTTTCAAATTCGTAAACTCCATGGGTATTTCAACCATGTAATGCACAACAGAATTTATTCATTGATGCTTAATTTGTTGTATAATCTCTTTTAATGGATGAAATGAAGAGGAGTGCATGAACAGATAAAATGTTTATTTTAGTTCCTACTCCTAAAATCTATTTGTTATAGGCTCTATTTTATTCCTTTCATAGGCTACTTTGTTTTCTGCAGGCTCCTTTAGGTTCTATTTTTTTTCTTACCATTTATTTGCTATAGGCTCTATTTTCTTCTTGTCGTCTATTTGCTAGAAGCTCTATTTTCTTCCGATCGTTGGCTGCTCTATTTGGATAAGTGGATTGGCAATACTCCCAATCTTAAGCCATACACTTTGATGGTAGCTAATAGCCACATGAGTTTCCAACAATTGGAAAACAACAAATAAGGACGAGGATTAATTACCAAAAGATGTCTGTGCACATAATTTTGAAAGAATTAGCTTGATTTTCACATGCGTAAATTCTATGGGTATTTTAACCATGTAATGCAAAACAGAATCTATTCCTTGAAACTTAATTTTCTGTATAATCTTTTTTGATGGATGCAAGGAAGAGGAGTGCACAAATAGTGAAAATGTCTATTTTAGTACCTACTACTAAAATCTATTTTCTCCAAACTTTGTTTTCTTCTTACTACCTATTTCCTATAGGCTCTTTTTTCTTCTTACCTCCTATTTGCTACAGGCTCTATTTTCTTCCAACCTTAGGCTGCTCAGTTTTCTACAGGCTTTGTTTCTTTTTATCATCTATTTGCTACAGGCTCTATTTTCTTCCTACCTTAGGTTGCTCAGTTTCCTACAGGCTATGTTTTCTTCTTACCATTTATTTGCTAGAGGTTGTGTTTTCTTCTTAACTTCTATTTGCTAGGGGCTTTGTTTTCTTCTTACCATAGGCTGCTCTTGTTGGACAAGTGGATTGATAGTCCTCCCAATCTTAGGCCATACACTTTAATGGTGGCAAGCAATCACATGAGTTTCCAATAGTTGGAAGCAATAAATGAGGATGAGGATTAATTACCAACGGTTGATTGTGCACATATTTTTGAAAGAAGTAGTTTGATTTTCAAATTCATAAACTCCAGGGGTATTTCAACCATGTAATGCACAATAGAATCTATTCTTTGAATCTTAATTTGTAGTATGATCTTTTGTTATGGATGAAAGGAAGAAGAGTGCACGAATAGATAAAATGTCTATTCTAGTACTTACTTCTAAAATTCATTTGCTACAGGCTCTGTTTTCTTCTTTTCATATGCTTCTCTGTTCTATACAAACTCCACTAGGTTCTATTTTCTTCTTACCGTCTATTTGCTTTAAGCTTTGTTTTCTTCCCACCTTAGGCTACTTTGTTTTCTACAGGCTCTATTTTCTTCTTACCATTTATTTGTGATGTGGAAAACCCCAAAAAAAACGTGGCTTAGGGACCTAACGCACACAAGGAATCAAATAACAACTAGGAAAGCCAAATCAGAGTTAAATAACACAAACCCTAGACCTAATATTCGAAGGAACATGAACTTAGGGTATTCAAGAAGGATATGAACACTACACTCCAAAAAAGAAAGGAATTGGGCGTGATAAGTTGATTTGAACACCACAAGAAGAAGAACCTCTTGATAAGTTCTTTAGTTCTCAAAAGAACTAAGGGAGAAAAACCTTTGCTTTCTATTTCACTCTAAGTCGCCTGATCTATTATCTGATCTTACAAGGGGTGCCTATTTATAGGCTAAGATGGCAATCCTAAAGAGGTACAAATTCCTACTTAGGATAATTCCTTATTTAGGAGGAATTTCTATCTAGGTAAAAATTCTTGTACAGAAAATAAACTCCTAATTTGGAGTGACTGCTATTACTTAGTCCTAACACTTTAAGTACTCCAATGATATTATTAAGGCTTGGACTCTCTTTCAAGCTTGAATTTGCACCATTTAAAGCTTGGTTAGTCTGAACGTCCTTAATTAGCCCATTTAGTGCTTCTTTCATCTTTCTAGCTCCAGCTCATGTTATTGGGCCTTTTGGAATGTGTAATGGACCTCTTGCATCCATTGAAGCTCTCCACCCATCATCTTTACAGTTCTCATTAATTTGCTATAAGCTTTTTTTTCTTCATACCATAGGTTGCACTGTTTTCTTCTTATTGTCTATTTGCTAGAGGCTCTATTTTCTTCTTACTGTAGGCTACTATGTTTGAACAAGTGGAGTAACAATCCTCTCAATTTTAGCCCATAAACTCTGATGGTAGCCAGTAGTCACATGAGCTTCCAATAGTTGGAAAGCAACAAATGAGGACGAGGATTAATTACCAAAGGTTGTTTGTGCACATAATTTTGAAAGAAGTAGCTTGATTTTCACATACGTAATCTCCATGGTCATTTTAACCATGTAATGCAAAATAGAATCTATTCCTTGAAACTTAATTTCTCATATAATCTTTTTTGATGGATGAAAGGAAGATGAGTGCATAAATAGATAAAATGTCTATTTTTGTACTTACTCCTAAAATCTATTTGCTCAAGATGTTATTTTCTTCTTACTATCTATTTCCTACAAGCTTTGTTTTCTTCTTTCTGGATGCTACTCTGTTTTCTACAAGCTCCTCCAAGTTCTATTTTTTTCTTACCATCTTTTTGTTGCAGGCTTTGTTTTCTTCCTACATTAGGCTGCTCTATTTTCTCCAAGCTCTATTTCTTCTTACCATCTATCTGCTACAGCTCTGTTTTCTTCTTTTTGTATGCTACTATGTTTTGTACACACTCTTTTAGGTTATGTTTTTTTCTTACCATTTATCTGTTACAGGCTCCTTTAGTTTCAACCATGAAACTTAATTTGTCATATAATCTTTCTTGATGGATGAAAAGAAGAGGAGTGCACGAATACATAAAATGTTTATTTTAGTACCTACTCCTAAAATTTATTTGCTCTAGACTCTCTTTTCTTCTTACTGTCCATTTCCTATAAGCTCTATTTTTTTCTTTCTGTATACTGCTCTGTTTTCTATAAGATCCTTCAAGTTATGCTTTCTTCTTACTGTCTATTTGCTACAGGCTCTGTTTTCTTCCTGCCTTAGGTTGCTCAGTTTTCTACAAGCTCTTCCAGTCTCTGTTTCTTCTTACCGTCTATTTGCAGGCTCTATTTCTTCTTACATTAGTCTACTCTATTTTCTACAGGCTCTATTTCTTCTTGTCGTCTATTTTCCACACGTTCTGTTTTCTTCTTTCTGTATGCTACTTTGTTTTCTACAAGCTCCTCCAGGTTCTATTTTCTTCTTACTGTCTATTTGCTACAGCCTCTATTTTCTTCGTTCCTTAGGCTGTTAAATTTTTTATAAGCTCCTACAATCTTTGTTTCTTCTTACTGTCTATTTGCTATAGCCTCTATTTTCTTCTTATAATTTATTTGCTAAGGGCTCTATTTTCTTTTTACCTTTTATTTGCTAGAGGCTTTGTTTTCTTCTTACCATAGGCTGCTCTGTTTAGACAAGTGGATTACTAGTCCTCCCAATCTTAGGCCATACACTTTAATGGTAACGAGAAGTCACTTGAGTTTCCAATAGTTGGAAAGTAAGAAATGGGGATAAGGATTAATTACCAACAATTGCTTGTTCACATAATTTTGGAAGAAATAGCTTGATTTTCAAATTCGTAAACTCCACAGGTATTTTAACCATGTAATGCACAACAGAATCTATTCTTTGAATCTTAATTTGCAGTATGATCTTTTTTTATGGATGAAAGGAAAAGGAGTGCATGAACAGATAAATGACTATTTTAATACTTCTAAAATCTATTTGCTATAGGCTTTGTTTTCTTCTTATTGTCTATTTGCTAGAGGCTCTATTTTCTTCTTACTGTAGGTTACTATGTTTAGACAAATGGATTGACAGTCCTCTCATTCTTAGCCCATACACTTTAATGGTAGCTAGCAGTCATATGAGCTTCCAATAGTTGGAAAGTAAGAAATAAGGACGAGGATTAATTACGAAAGGTTGTTTGTGCACATAATTTTGAAAGAAGTAGCGTGATTTTCACATATGTAAACTCCATGGTTATTTCAACTATGTAATACAAAACAAAATCTATTCTTTGAAACTTAATTTGCTATATAATCTTTTTTTATGGATGAAAGGAAGAGAAGTGCACAAATAGATAAAATGTCTATTTTAGTACCTACTCCTAAAATCTATTTGTTCCAAACTTTGTTTTCTTCTTATTGTCTATTTCTTACAGGCTCTATTTTTTACAAGCTCCTTCAGGTTCTATTTTCTTCTTACCATCTATTTGCTATAAGCACTGTTTTCTTCCTACATTAAGTTGCTCTATTTTCTACAAGCTTTATTTCATCTTTTCATTTATTTGCTACAGGCTCTATTTTCTTATTTTTGTAAGCTGCTCTATTGTCTACAAGTTCCTCTAGGTTTTATTTTCTTATAACCATCTATTTGCTACAAGCTTTGTTTTTTCCTACCTTAGGCTGCTCTGTTTTTTACAGGCTCTGTTTCTTTTTACCATCTATTTGCTAAAGGCTTTGTTTTCATCTTACCATAGGCTGCTCTATTTGGACAAGTGGATTGACAGTCCTTCCAATCTCATCCTATACACTCTGATGGTAGCCAATAGTCATATGATTTTCCAATAATTGGAAAAGCAATAAATGGAGATGAGGATTAATTGCGAAAGGTTGCTTGTACACATAATTTTGGAAGAATAGCATGATTTTCAAATTCATAAACTCCACAAGTTTTTCAAACATGTAATACTCAACAGAATATATTCATTGTAGCTTAATTTGCCGTATAATATTTTTTGATTGATGAAAGGAAAAGGAGTACATGAACAGATAAAATGTTTATTTTAATACCACCTCCAAAAATCTATTTACTACAAACTTTATTTTCTTCTTACTATCTATTTGCCACAGGCTTTGTTTTCTTCATTTCGTATGATACTCTGTTTTCTACAGGCTCCTCCAGGTTTCGTTTTCTTCTTACTGTCCATTTGCTACAAGCTATGTTTTCATCCTACCTTAGGCTGCTTTATTTTTAACAGGCTCCTATTGGCTTTGTTTTCTTCTTACCGTCTATTTGCTCCAAGCTATTTTTTCTTCTTACCATCTATTTGCTAAAGGCTTTGTTTTCTTTTTGTCATAGGCTAATCTGTTTGGACAAGTGAATTGACAATCCTCCCAATCTTAGCCCATACAATTTGAGGGTAGCCAGCAATCACATGAGTTTTTAATAGTTGGAAAGCAACAAATGAGTACGAGGATTAATTACCAAAGGTTTCCTATGCACATAATTTTGAAAGAACTAGCTTAATTTTCAAATTCGTAAACTCCACGAATATTTCAACCATTTATTCAACAATGCTTCATTTGTTGTATAATTTTTTTTTGATGGAGGAAACAAAGAGGAGTGCATGAACAGATAAAATGTTTATTTTAGTACTTATTCCTAAAATCTATTTGTTACAAGCTTTATTTTATTCCTTCTATAGGTTGCTTTGTTTTCTGCAAACTCCCTCAGGTTCTGTTTTTTTTTTACCATTTATTTGCTATAGGATCTATTTTCTTCTTAGCATAGGCTGCTCTATGTTTTGGAGGCTCCTAGTAGCTCTATTTTCTTCTTGCCATCTATTTGCTAAAGGCTATATTTTCTTTTTATCATTTATTTGCTAAAAGCTCTATTTTCTTCCTGTCGTTGGCTACTATATTTGGACAAGTGGATTAACAATCCTCCCAATCTTAGGTCATACACTTTGATGGTAGCTAATAGCCACATAAGTTTCCAACAATTTGATAGCAACAAATGAGGACGAGGATTAATTACCAAAAGTTGCCTATGCACATAATTTTGAAAGAAGTAGCTTGATTTTCACAAACGTAAACTCCATGGGTATTTCAACCATGTAATGCAAAACAGAATCTATTCCTTGAAACTTAATTTTTCGTAAAATCTTTTTTGATGGATGAAAGAAAGAGGAGTGCACAAATAGATAAAATTTCTATTTTAGTACCTATTCCTAAAATCTATTTGCTCCAGACTCTGTTTTCTTCTTACTATTTATTTCCTACAGGCTTTGTTTTCTTCCTACATTAGGCTGCTCTATTTTCTACAAGCTTTATTTCTTTTTGTCATCTATTTGCTACAGGTTTTGTTTTCTTCTTTCTGTATGCTATTTTGTTTTTTACAAGCTCCTCCAGGTCCTCTTTTCTTTTTACCATCTATTTGCTACAGGCTCTGTTTTCTTCCTACATTAGGCTGCTCTGTTTTCTACAAGCTTTATTTCTTTTTGTCATCTATTTTGCTACAAGTTCTATTTTCTTCTTTCTGTATGCTATTTTATTTTCTATAGGCATTGTTTTCTTCCTACATTAGGCTACTATGTACAGGCTCTATTTCTTCTTACTGTCTTTTTGCTACAGACTTTGTTTCTTATTACAGTCTATTTGCTATAGGCCCTATTTTCTTCTTATTGTTTATTTGCTAGGGGCTCTATTTTCTTCTTACCTTTTATTTGCTAGAGGCTCTATTTTCTTCCTTCCTTAGGCTGCTTAATTTTTTACAGGCTCCTACAGTCTTTGTTTCTTATTACCGTTTGTTTGCAATAGGCTCTATTTTCTTTTTATCATTTATTTGCTAGCGGCTTTGTTTTCTTCTTACCTTTTATTTGCTAGAGGCTCTGTTTTCTTCTTACTGTAGGTTGTTATATTTGAACAAGTGGATTGACAATCCTCTCAATCTTAGCCTATACACTCTGATGGTAGCTAGTAGTCACATGAGCTTCCAACAGTTGGAAAGCAACAAATGAGGATAAGGATTAATTACCAAAGGTTATTTGTGCACATGATTTTGAAGAAGTCGCTTGATTTTCACATACGTAAACTCTATAGGTATTTCAACTATGTAATGCAAAATAGTATCTATTCCTTGAAACTTAATTTGCCATGGAATCTTTCTTAATGGATGAAAGGAAGAGGAGTGCATAGAGAGATAAAATGTTTATTTTAGTATCTACTCCTAAAATCTATTTGCTCCAAACTCTCTTTTCTTCTTACCGTTTATTTCCTACATGTTCTATTTTCTTCTTTCTATATGCTGCTTTGTTTTCAACAAGCTCCTTCAGGTTCTACTTTCTTCTTACCGTCTATTTGCTACAGGCTATATTTTCTTCCTACATTAGGCTGCTCTGTTTTCTATAAGCTTTGTTTCTTCTTACTGTCTATTTGTTATAAGCTTTGTTTTCTTTTTTCTGTATGCTGCATTTTTTTCTATAAGGTCCTCCATGTTCTATTTTCTTCTTACCGTCTATTTGCTATAGGCTCTGTTTTCTTCCTTCCTTAGGTTGCTAAGTTTTTTACACGCTCCTACAGTCTTTGTTTCTTTTTACTGTCTATTTTATATAGATTTTGTTTTCTTCTTATTGTTTATTTGTTAGGAGATCTATTTCCTTTTTACCTTTTATTTGCTAGAGGCTCTATTTTGTTCTTACCATAGATTGCTTTGTTTGGACAAGTGGATTGATAGTCCTCCCAATCTTATCTCATACACTTTAATGATAGCTAGCAGTTATATGAGTTTCCAACAATTGAAAAGCAACAAATAAGGACGAGGAATAATTACCAAAGGTTGCATATGCACATAATTTTGAAAAAAGTAGCTTGATTTTCAAATTCGTAAACTCCACGGGTATTTCAACCATGTAATGCACAAGAGAATCTATTTTAGTACTCCCTTTAATTTGCAATATGATCTTTGTTGATGGATGAAAGCAAAAGGGGTGCACAAACAGATAAAATGTCTATTTTAGTACTTACTTCTAAAATCTATTTGCTGGAGGCTATGTTTTCTTTTTACTGTCTATTTGCTACAAGTTTTGTTTTCTTCCCACCTTAGGCTACTTTGTTTTCTACTTTAAATCTTAATTTGCAATATGATCTTTTTTGATAGATGAAAGGAAGAGGAGTGCACGAACAGATAAAATGTCTATTTTAGTACTTACTTTTAAAATCTATTTGTTACAGGCTCTGTTTTCTTCTTATTATCTATTTGCTACAAACTCTATTTTCTTTTTTTCATATGCTTCTCTATTTTATATAGGGTCCACTAGCTTATGTTTTCTTCTTACTATCTATTTGCTACAAACTTTGTTTTCTTCCCACCTTAGGCTACTTTATTTTCTACTTTGAATTTTAATTTGTAATATGATCTTTTTTATGGATGAAAGGAAGAGGAGTGCATGAATAGATAAAATGTCTATTTTTGTACTTACTTCTAAAATCTATTTGCTGCAAGCTTTGTTTTTTTTCTTACTGTTTATTTGCGACAAGCTCTATTTTCTTCTTTTTGTATGCTTCTCTATTTTATACAAGCTCTATTAGGTTCTATTTTCTTCTTACTGTCTATTTGCTACAGGTTTTGTTTTCTTCCCACCTTAGGCTACTTTGTTTTCTATAGGCTCTATTTTCTTCTTACCGTCTATTGGCTATAGGCTCTTTTTTCTTCATACCACAAGTTGCTCTATTTTCTTCTTACTGTTTATTTGCTAAAGGCTCTATTTTCTTCTTACCGCAGGCTACTATGTTTGGACAAGTGGATTGAGAGTGCTCTCAATCTTAGCCCATACACTCTAATGGTAGCCAGTAGTCACATAAGCTTCTAACAATTGGAAAGTAATAAATATGGATGATGATTAATTACCAAACATTGTCTGTGCACATAATTTTAAGAGAAGTGATTTGATTTTCAAATTTGTAAACTCGACGGGTATTTTGACCATGTAAAATACAACATAATCTATTCATTGAAGCTTAATTTTCCATATAATGTTTTTTGATGGATAAAAGGAAGATGAGTGCACAAATAGATAAAATGTCTATTTTAGTACCTACTCATAAAATCTATTTGCTCTAAACTCTATTTTCTTCTTACTGTCTATTTTCTACAAGCTCTATTTTCTTCTTTTAGTATGCTGCTATGTTTTCTACAAGCTACTCTAGGTTCTGTTTTCTTCTTATTTTCTATTTGCTAGAGGCTCTGTTTTCTTCTTACTATAGGTTGCTTTGTTTGGATAAGTGGATTGATTGTCCTCCCAATCTTAGGCCATACACTTTGATGGTAGCTAGCAGTCACATGAGTTTCCAACAGTTGGAAAGCAACAAATGAGGACAAGGATTAATTACCAAAGGTTGCCTGTGCACATAATTTTGAAAGAAGTAGCTTGATTTTCAAATTTGTAAACTCCACGGGTATTTCAACCATGTAATGCACAACAAAATCTATTCTTTGAATCTTAATTTGCAATATGATCTTTTTTTATGGATAAAAGGAAGAAGAGTGCATGAACAATTAAAATGTCTATTTTAGTACTTACTTCTAAAATCTATTTACTATAGACTTTATTTTCTTCCTACCATTTATTCTCTACAAGCTCTATTTTTTTCTTTTTGTATGCTTCTCTATTTTATACAGGCTCCATCAGGTTCTATTTTCTTCTTTTTGTCTATTTGCTATAGGCTTTGTTTTCTTCCCACCTTAGGCTACTCTATCTTTTACAGGTTCCTACAAGCTCTATTTTCTTCTTACAGTTTATTTGCTACAGGCACTTTTTTCTTCTTAGCATAGGCTGCTATGTTTTCTTCTTACTATCTATTTGCTAAAGGCTTTATTTTCTTCTTATCGTAGGCTGTTATATTTGGACAAGTGGATTAACAATCCTCTTAATCTTAACCTATACACTATGATGGTAGCCAGCAATCACATGAGTTTCCAATAGTTGGAAAGCAACAAATATGGATGAGGATTAATTACCAAAGGTTGTCTATGCATATAATTTTGAGAGAAGTGGCTTGATTTTCAAATTTGTAAACTCGACGAGTATTTCGACAATTTAAAACACAATAGAATTTATTCATTGAAACTTAATTTTTCGTATAATCTTTCTTGATGGATGAAGGGAATAAGAGTGTATGAATAGATAAAATGTCTATTTTAGTACTTACTCCTAAAATCTATTTGTTAGAGACTCTATTTTCTTCTTATTGTTTATTTGCTAGAGGTTGTATTTTCTTCTTACCTTATATTTGCTAGAGGTTCTGTTTTCTTTTTACCATAGGTTGCTCTATTTGGACAAATGGATTGACAGTCCTCCCAATCTTGGGCCATACACTTTGATGGTAGCCAATCGTCTCATAAGTTTCTAAGAGTTGGAAAGTAACAAATGACGACTAGGATTAATTATCAAAGGTTGCCTATACACATAATTTTAAAAGAAGTAGCTTGATTTTCAAATTCATAAACTCCTTAGGTATTTCAACTATGTAATGCACAATAGATTCTATTCATTGAATCTTAATTTGCTGCATAATCTTTTTTTATGGATGAAAGGAAGAGGAGTGCACGAATAGATAAAATGTCTATTTTAGCACATACTCCTAAAATTTATTTGCTGCAGGCTCTATTTTCTTCTTATCATTTATATGCTACAAGCTCTGTTTTCTTCTTTTTGTATGCTGCTCTGTTTTCTTCTTTTTGTATGCTACTCTGTTTTCTACAAGCTCCTATAGGCTCCGTTTTCTTCTTGTCATCCATTTACTAGAGGCTCTATTTTCTTCTTACCGTCTATTTGCTATAGGCTCTATTTTCCTCTTACCGTTGGTTGCTCTGTTTGGACAAGTGGATTGACAGTCCTCCCAATTTTACGCCATACACTTTGATGGTGGCCAACAGTCACTTAAGTTTCCAATAATTGGAAAGCAACAAATAAGGACGTGAATTAATTACCAATTGTTGCCTATGCACATAATTTTGGAAGAAATATCTTCATTTTCACATTCATAAACTCCATGGGTATTTCAACCATGTAATGCAAAACAGAATCTATTTATTGAAGCTTAATTTCTCCTATAATTTTTTTTATGGATGAAAGGAAGAGGAATGCACAAATAGGTAAAATGTCTATTTTGGTACCTACTCCTAAATTATATTTGTTATAGGTTCTATTTTCTTCTTTTTGTTGGCTACTTTGTTTTTTACAAGCTCCTCTAGGTTTTGGTTTTTACTTATTGTCTATTTACCATAGGCTTTGTTCTCTTCCTCCCTTAGGCTACTTTGTTTCCTACAGTCTCTGTTTTCTTCTTACCATAAGCTGCTTTGTTTTCTACAAGCTCTATTTTCTTCTTACCATTTATTTACTAAAGGCTATGTTTTCTTCTTACCGTAGGCAACTCTTTTTGGATAAGTGGATTGACAGTCCTCCCAAACTTAGCCCATACACTTTGATGGTACCTAACAATCACATAAGTTTTCAATAGTTTGAAAGCAACAAATAAGGATGAGTATTAATTACCAAAGGTTGCTTGTGAACATAATTTTGAAAGAAGTAGCGTCATTTTCACATTCATAAACTCCATGGGTATTTCAACTATGTAATGCAAAACAAAATCTATTCATTAAAGTCTAATTTTTTGTATAATCTTTTTTAATGGATGAAAGGAATAGGAGTACATGAACAGATAAAATGTCTATTTTAAAGCTTACTCCTAAAATATATTTGCTCTAGGCTTTATTTTCTTCTTACCGTCTATTAGCTGCAAGCTTTGTTTTCTTCTTTCCATATGGTGTTATGTTGTCTACAGGCTCCTCTAGGTTATGTTTTCTTCTTACCATATATTTGCTACAAGCTTTATTTTCTTCCTACCTTAGGCTACCTTATTTTTTATAGGCTTTTACAGGCTTTGTTTTCTTCTAACTATTTATTTGCTAAAAGCTTTATTTTCTTCTTACCATCTATTTGCGAGAGACTCTATGTTCTTCTTACTAGAGGATGCTCTATTTGGACAAGTGGATTGACAGTCCTCCCAATCTTTACCTATACACTCTAATGGTAGCTAGTAGTCACATGAGTTTCCAACAGTTGGAAAGCAACAAATAAGGATAAGGATTAATTACCAAAGGTTACTTGTGCAATATAATTTTGAAAGAAGTAGTTTTATTCTCGCATTCGTAAACTCCATCATTATTTCAACCATGTAATGCAAAATAGAATCTATTCATTGAAGCTTAATTTGCCGTATAATCTTTTTTGATGGATAAAAGGAAGAGGAGTGCATGAACAGATAAAATGTCTATTTTCGTACCTACTCCTAAAATCTATTTGTTATATGTTATGTTTTCTTCTTACCGTCTATTTGCTACAGGCTCTATTTCCTTTCTACCTTAGGCTACACTATTTTTGACAAGCTCTTACAGGTATTATTTTCTTCTTTCTGTTTATTTGCTAAAGGTTCTGTTTTTTTCTTATCGCTTATTTGCTAAAGGCTCTACTTTCTTCTTACTGTAAGCTACTCTGTTTGGACAAGTGGATTGACAATCCTCCCAATCTTAGCCCATACACTCTAATGGTACCTAATAATCATATAAGCTTTCAACAGTTGGAAAGCAACAAATGAGGATAAGGATTAATTACCAAAAGTTACATATGCTTATAATTTTGAAAGAAGTAACTTGATTTTCACATTTGTAAACTCCATAGGTATTTCAACTATGTAATGCAAAACAAAATTTATTCATTAAATCTTAATTTGTCGTATAATCTCTTTTTATAGATGAAAGAAAGAGGAGTTCACGAATAGATAAAATGTCTATTTTAGTACCTATTCCTAAAATCTATTTGTATGAGCTCTATTTTCTTCTTACCGTCTATTTGCTATAGGTTGTGTTTTCTTCTTTTCATATGTTGTTCTATTTTATACAGACTCCTCTAATTTATGTTTTCTTTTTACCGTCTATTTGCTACAACCTCTATTTTCTTCTTACCTTAAGGTGCTCTGTTTTCTACAAGCTCTGTTTTCTTCCTACCTTAAGGTGCTCTATTTTCTATAGGCTCTGTTTTCTTCTTATTGTCTATTTGATATAGGCTCTGTTTTCTTCTTACCATAGGTTGCTTTATTTTTTATAACCTTTATTTTCTTTTTACCATAGGTTACTTTGTTTTTTAGAGACTCTATTTTCTTCTTACTGTTTATTTACTAGAGGTTCTATTTTCTTCTTACTGTCTATTTGCTAGAGGCTATGTTCCTTCTTACCGTAGGCTGCTCTGTTTGGACAAGTGGATTGATAGTCCTCCCAATCTTAGCCCATACACTCTAATGTACCCAACAGTCACATGAGTTTTCGATATTTTGAAATCAATAAATGAGGACGAGTATTAATTACCAAAGTTTGTTTATGCATATAATTTTGAAAGAAGTAGCTTAATTTTCACATTCATAAACTCCATGGGTATTTCAACCATGTAATACAAAATAAAATCTATTCATTGAAGCTTAATTTTTCGTATAACTTTTTTTGATGGATGAAAGGAACAAGAAAGGATAAATAGATAAAATGTCTATTTTGGTACCTACTCCTAAAATCTATTTGCTACATGCTTTTTTTTCTTCTTACCGTCTATTTGCTACAACCTCTGTTTTTTTCTTATCGTTTATTTGTTACAGGTTTTGTTTTCTTCTTTCCTTAGTTTGCTCTATTTTCTATAAGCTCCTCTAGCTTTGTTTTCTTCTTACTATTTATTTGCTAGAGGTTTTGTTTTCTTCTTATTGTTTATTTGTTAGAGGCTCTATTTTCTTCTTACTGAAGGTTGCTCTGTTTGGATAAGTGAATTGATAGTCCTCCCAATCTTAGTCCATACACTTTGATGGTAGCCAACAATCACATAAGTTTCCAACAATTGAAAAGCAACAAATGAGGACAAGAATTAATTACCAAATGTTGCTTATGCATATAATTTTGAAAGAAGTAGCTTGATTTTCAAATTCGTAAACTCCACAAGTGTTTCAACCTTGTAATGCAAAATAGAATTTATTCATTAAAGTTTAATTTTTTGTATAATCTTTTTTTATGGATGAAAGCTAAAGGAGTGCACGAACAAATAAAATGTCTATTTTAGTACCTACTCCTAAAATCTATTTGCTAGAAACTCTATTTTCTTCTTACCGTAAGCTGCTCTATTTGGACAAGTGGATTGACAGTCCTCCCAATCTTAGCAATACACTCTGATGGTAGCCAACAATTACATGAGTTTCCAATAATTAGAAAGCAACAAATGAGGATAAGAATTAATTACCAAAGGTTGCCTGTGCACATAATTTTGAAAGAAGTAACTTCATTTTCGCATTCGTAAACTCCATGATTATTTCAACCATGTAATGCAAAATAGAATCTATTCATTGAAACTTAATTTCCCATATAATCTTTTTTGATGGATGAAAGGAAAAGGAGTGCACGAACATATAAAATGTCTATTTTAGTACCTACTCTAAAAATTTATTTACTGCAGGCTTTGTTTTTTTTTTGCTGTCTATTTGTTATAGGCTCTATTTTCTTCTTTTCATACGCTGCTCTGTTTCTACAGGCTCTTCTAAGTTCTGTTTTCTTCTTACCGTCTACTTGTTACAAGGTTTGTTTTTCTTTCTACCTTAGGCTGCTCTATTTTTTACAGGCCCTTATAGGCTCTGTTTTCTTCTTTTCATCTCTTTATAATTTTTCAATTTAATACATAACTAGTATATGTAAGTCAAATAATTTATAAAGTTCATATTGAGTTATAAAACTTATAAAGTTCATATATTAGGATTTATGAAATCAGGTAGGAGTCGATTAAAATTAGTAGACAAAATTATAAAAAAAAAACTCTTAATATTCTTATTAATACTATTATTACTGATTTAAAAAATAATTTATTAAAATTTGAAAATTATATCAAATTAAAATATATACTATGAACACCTATGAGATTAAATAAAAATTAAAAGAAAATGTTAAAATCAACTCAAATTCATTCATAATTTAGAATTAAATATTTGAATAAAAGTTTGACTAATTGAATTTAATTTAATATAATTTTGATATTTAGGTAGAATTAGATATTTTTTTATTATAAAAGAATTTGAATTTTTCAATTTAATACGCAGTTAGTATATGTGAATTATAAGTATAACCTTATATTTATATTATTTGTATATATTAATATGTGACATTTTATTAAAATTATAAAATATTTATATACTTATATAATAATAAAATCAAATTATTATGCATTAAAAATAATATCAGTGTTATTGAAATTTTAACAACCAAGTCTTGCAAAAACTTTACAAAATACAATTTTGGGCACTTGCACCCTAAGTTTGTGTAATCAGTTTGTAACCTTTGTTCCTAATAAAATTTGTAAGATGTTGGGCAGAGAAAGAATTCATAGAGAAAATGGGATTTGCAATATGTTTACTGATCTGGTTATTGAAAGCTTCCTCTTTAGCTTATAATGGGCAAATTTGTGCTTCCAAGTTCTTTACAAGTTTCGGCTTATTATTCAATCATTACTTTGTTGGTTCTCTCTTTTTTTTTTCTTCTTTTTCTTTTTTTTTCCTTTTTTCAGTTCACTTAGAAAAAGGAGATTTTTTATGGTGCCAATGCAAACATCATAGGTTAGGTACTTATTATTGTTCGTTTTGTTGATTGTGACCGTTTTCAGTTTACCATGGTATGAATGGCATTAAGATGTGCATTGGGTCCTAGTTTCACTAAGCTTTGTCTGTGGGATATTTGAGCCTGACCTTAATCCATTAAACATTTGCTTTGATTTTTCCAAGAGCCCGCTTGGGTGAAAAATTATAAAATATTTTTAACTTTTGAGAAATAATCAAATAAGATCTAATTAAATCGAACCAAAACTAAATTCAAAGTATGAAGTGATGGTCACGAATTGGCTCAACAGATTCTGTGAAAGGGCAATAGTTATGGCTCTATGTAAAGCCATCTCTTTCATCGAGTCTGTTTATCTCCATGTGATTCATGGTCTCTTTGAAGCTAGCTACTTATGGGTAATGTGACATGGAGACCACAATTTTGTACATTTCTTTGCCATGGTATTTTAAAGTCTTATTCTTCAAACACTCGGTACTTCAAAAGTGAGCAGAATAAATCTATATCCATTTACAATTTTCTATAAGAATAGGCTTACATTGAAACACAAAACTAAGAGAAAGCATGAAAGTGTCATTCATCTTTCTATATGCATTATCGTTCAAGATTTGTTGCCTTTGGCTTATGTGGCATTCTTGAGCATTTCCGCCGTCAAATCGGCAACTCCTATCTAGAGATGGGTATGTAATGTAAATTATGGTGTTGTTTTTGTGAAATAAGGCATTAAGCCTCCAGGCCATGCCACATCAAATGTACTTGGGAAAATTCTGAATTTGGGACCATGATCATAATTGCACAAATTAACTTATAAAAAGAGTGAAATATTATAAATGCACCTTTATTATTTGAACGAGAGATTATGACAACAACTTAATTGACAAAATCTAAACATTTTCTCTTTAACAATTGCATTGGTTTGCACAATACTCATTGCAATCTTCAACAGCTCGCATCAAGTTGGCAAACTGTCATTTGAAGGTAAGAGTTTTTCTATATTTTGAATTAAGCATTAAGTTTGATTTTGCTTTGAACTTTATTACATTTTTTGTATGCCCATGTGATGCATTTGATGTTTATAGCTAGACAACAAACATGAAGCCGCCCAAGCTCATGTTGATGCTGCTCACTATTATAAGAAAACTTCCACAAATGGTGTGCACTTATGTTTAAATCAATATACTTTGACATCTTATAAATCATGCCTAGTCTTTTTTATCACAATATTTCAAAATTTCCAATTCAAAAATTGCTTTGTATAAATTCTGTCACGGCATCTTCATCGCCATACTAGCTTTGTGCATTCTCCATACCTTGTGCATTACATTTTTCCCTAAATTTTGCTTATTATATTCTTCATGTTGTCCTTATGAAAGTTACAACGTTGAGTACAACTATGGGTTGGATAAACTATGAAAGTTACCTAAAGATTGTCTGTATTTCTATATACCTATTAGGCTAGACCAAGATTGAATCTTTCAGATAAATTTGCCTTTTAGCATTTTAGTGTGTTATTTATATTTGCCGAAATTTTATGCATGGTGTATTCTTTGGTTTTTTGGCATTTCTATTTGTATTGCCTCAATTCTTGATGTTCTTTGCATGCAGAGGCAATATCTTACTTGAGCCAGGTAGTAGATATAGTTTGTGATATTGGAAGGATCAATAGAGCTACTACATATTACAAGGTATATACTTGTTATTATTATTGACACATGAGGAAGTAACATTTTCAATTGAGATGCTATTTAATAAGGATATTCAAGATCACAATCTACCTTGCATTCCCTTTTATAACCAATCGATGCTACGTTATGTTAGAGATATTATTTTGATTTGCATGATTATATAATTATTTTAAATTATTTTTTTTGTCAACTAGTATAAAATCCTTTATTTTAATTAATTTTTATATATTATTTTCCATTATTACATAAAAATATAATTATTATAAATTTTTTTCTATAAAACCTTTCTTATTACCTTTTTTTAAAATTTTTTTTCTTCAATATTATTTAATTTAGGCTAAATTATGATGTTGCATTTAAACATTTCATTGTTTTTTTTCCAACATCAAAGATTTGGGTCATATTGTAAGCCTATTAGAAATTATGAAGATAGTTCCAAAAGAATGAACAAACCTTTAATTTTTGAGCCCATGCAACGAGAGATGATTTATGTGAAGGAATTAATTCCCAAATCATAAGCTTGCAACATCATTTTGAGAGGTAACCCTAAAAAAGGTGTTGTAATACAATTTTCCTTTTTTTTTTTTTGTTTGTTATAGCAAATGCGGAAAAGATTTGGTTGCATTAAATAAAACTACTTTTGACAATGTCAACATACAAATTACAACAAGAACTTATCACTACATAGTTCATGCATTAAAGTCAAGCCCTTCTTGTTTGTATTTAACCAAACCATATTTGGTTAATTAGTTGGAAACTTACCTATTATCTAACCATAATTAAGGTGCTAGTTAGAAAGTAGAGGTTGAGTATCAATTTCCATATATATGGTAATATGGTTCAAATGTGACCTAGATGAAGAAGGTGCAGTATCCTAAGGTCTAGTGGTGCTTGCTTCAGTATAATCTACCTCATCGGGGACAAAATTCTGTTGACTAGCTGAAGAAGCTACCTCCGATGATACTCTAATCAGTTCCAACTCCATAACCACTACTTTCATTGTAGGCCTCTTCTTCCCATTCAAGTGCAAGCATCTTTTTGCCAACTTTGCAACTGTTGTGATTTCCTCTTTCTAACTCTACTGGAGGACTGAAGCATCAAGTATATCAAACAAGCAGTTGTCTTGCATTAAAAGAAAGAAATATGTCACTAAACTTCTTCAACAAAACAAATTAAGGAGATTGGCTTTTGCCCAATCAAGAGCTCAATAAGCATAACTCCAAAGCTGTAAACATCACTCTTCTTTATAAATTGGCTTGATTGGAAGTACTCTAGGTCTAAGTATCCTATAGTCCTTTGGACTCGAGTAGTTACGTGTGTTTGATGAATTGTAATTGACTTTAAAGTGCCGAAGTCTGAAACTTTTGCTCTATATTTATCATCTAGTGGTATATTTATGGACTTTATGTCCACAAGTGTATTTCTCACATAATTAGAGATTGCCAATCATTTTGACCATGTGTTGAAAGATGAACTGGCAAACTAATAGAGGTATTTCAGTTTCCAAACAACATCCCAATAACTTTACCACATTTTTGTGATTGATTTGTGTTAGAATTACGATTTCATTGATGAACTGTTCGAGTTTGCCTTCATTTTCATTGACTATCTTGAACTTCTTGATTGCCACAATCTTTTCATCTCAACATTCCTTTATAGACCATTCCTTGGCCTCCTTAACCAAAAATTTGGCTCACGTTATAATGGTTTTATGGCCTCTTCTACCTCCTTGAAACTAAATAGTTTCATTTGCTCAACATTATTATCTCTTGAAGACAATTACTATTACAATAATTGACCACAATTTCTTTTGAAATATTTTTCCTTGACTTTAAGGGTCTTTCTTATTTTAATTGTCTCATACAACCCCCATGCACCAATAACTAGTAAAAATAATCCAAGATCAAAGCTGCAACTTGTACAATTATCAAATTGAAAGATAAGTTCAATTCTATGAAAAATTTTTGATATCATTTTTAATTCAAAAAGATTAAGAAATAATCACATTAATTGTAATAATTATAATAAATTAAAACTATTGAGTAATTCACATACCACAATTTGAAATTTCAAGAGGTCCAAATTCTTGAACAAATTTAAGGCCGACTTCCAACTAATATTACAAACTAAATAAATATTGCATACTAATTATGCAACTTTAGCTCGAGATTTTGGCTGAGTTGTTCAACAAATAATTGGATGCATGTATTGTCATCATCAAAACTAAAGTACCCATATGGACACGGGCAATTATAAGGACCGCTGTCCCCCCTATATACATACAGAGAAGGCGATAGTTGAAGTCCTTTAGGTCGATACTGCTGCATTCCCCTTAGGAATGGCCAACTGGTAAAAGCCCTAGATTCAAAAAGTAGCACCTATACTAGAAGTACTGCACGTGAAGATCTAAGGAATGGCTGATCAATCGAGCAGTAACAAGTAATTAACTTTTTCTAGACACCATGTCAACCAAAGGAATAAAATATGCTCTTGTATTTTATGTGAAGGGAAAAGAAACATGCATTTTGTTGCAAAATATCAAGTAAAAGCTGATTGGTGATGTCAAAGTATCCTAGATATTGTAGACTGAACATTTTGCTTAGGACACAACCGACTTTTGCAACCCATGAAATATGATTCACCAAGTAAGTTGCCTTTAAGATCAGACTTTAACACAAATCAAACATTCAAGAATTGGAGAAAAACAATAGATGGGAAATGATGGTGGATGAAGGTGATGAACTAAGTGAACATAAATTGTAAGCTCACACAAAGATTAAAAAAAAAAAAAAAAAACATAAACAGTTATAGCAGTTACCTTATATGTTACAAACAAATTTAAAAATCAAAAAGGAAAATTTAATGAGATCAAACAGTTTCTAGTAATGCAATCTCTTAATTCTAAAGTCTTGTCTTGAATTCCAAACATTCCAATGTAATATTGTTATGTGTAAGAGCATGGCATGATTTCCATTACTGATTATTGATGACAGAATGCCTTACTCACCAAATGTGAACATTGATAACAGGAATTCCAACTAATTTCTCCAATTCCTTAAAGTAAGGAATCTCTCTCCAGTCATCAGGAAAAAGAAGCTTCAGGATATCAACTTATTGGAGCAAATAGATCGACAGTAAAAAAAAATTGTGAAACAAAAGTAGTGCAATTTAGACAACACACAGAAAACATTTTGGTGTACCTGTAGTGGCATAAGCATCTTCTTCAATCATGTCTCCACTATTTAGCAAAAAACTGCTCACTGCTCCCTCATTGCTTAACTTGATCTTCTTTATTCATGAATTAAGCTATACTTCTCCACCTACTGACTGAATAAGATGAACAATTGGCATTCAGAGTCTCTCAGGGGGGGTTGCCATCCAAAAAGGCCATCTTTGAACCATGATTCTCTTGTTGAACTATTTCACTCAATTCTAGCTCGGTTGTTTCAATGTTAAAAAGAAAATTTTTTAACAGGGCATAAAGTAAAAATACCATATCCAGATCTATATAACACCCCCCAACCCTGCTCCCAACAAATATATCGTTAAGCGATAGCAAGCCATTCTAGAGATTATGCATATGTCTAGAGTGAAATTGGAAGACAAGAGCCAGTAAAATGAATAATTTTTGTTTCCTAGTAAAATACACCCACAATTCATGGGTTAGCAGAAGCATAGAAATAGATTTAAGTGGCGCATAAAGGCAAGGAAACATTGATTCATCCCATGCCTCACATGTAATAGAGGGAAAATATGCTACTACATTGAACAAGAGCGTAAACAAAGGGATAAGTCAAAGTTGACATCCTGATGGCAAATCTTTCTGCGCTTGAAAAATTATCACCGCATACAACTTCAGGTGCTCAAATTTGATTCTCCTAATTTTCTTATGTGCTACATTTACTTATGCAAGAAAGATGCTAATTCTAGCATGAACAATAATTCCACCAAAAGATCATAAATGATATTCTCTTGCCCATCTTATTAGACTATATGTGGTTTTCTCATAAAATCAACATGCAAAAGCAGGATGGATCAGTGAGTAACTTGAAGAAACCAGTTCGAAACTATCAATATGTACTAAATTGAGAGTTCATAAGGGTTAATGAAATTGAGTGCCTTTGACATTCAAATGAAGACCTCAATAGTCACTTGATCTGATACACCCTAATAAAGAAAAGGGAGAAAAAAGTTTTTAGTCAATTTTCTTGAAATATTATACCAACTAACTATCAGCACAGTGTCAAAGTCAATAAGACCAAGGATACTGACAATTCTCAATTCCAGAACTGAAGTGATGAACTAATATATTACCTGATCAGGTGTCAAGAATGAGGAAAAATTTCTTAGCAGAAACCAATAAAAATCTGTTGTTGTTGCTTAGTTTTCTACTGACTACCATCTAGAGAGGAAATAATTTTCTCTGTTTTTCTTTTTTTTTTTTTGACAGGGGAGAAGGGGTGGCAAAGGGGAGTTCAAGGATTGTTCAAGTCATCAACACATTTCTCTCTAGCAATAGCACAACTTAAGTCATACAAGTGTCATCATCCAACACCACTAAATTCCTTATCCTTTGTAAGGATTTATTTGCATATTATAAAATTTGTAAAGTTGTAGACCCATTTTACAAACAAACATAGGAGTAGAATCCAAATAAGTTATAATAGTTTACATCTGATTTTAAGAATGTAAAAGTTAGCTTGGCTATGAACATAAGTGCTAAATTATACTTGCTTTTTCATCCACTCCTGAACTGTTAAACCATCTTGAGCCTCAACATAGGCCTGCCCCCTGATGATTGCTAGCAGGAGTCCAATCGCAAATTTCACTTTTTCTGGCCACGTTGGCTTTTCATTGTTGTTTAAAATGGCCAATATCCCTGTCAGACATATTCACAGCATTATGCATCCGCAAAAATTGATGCAAAGGACGAGTAAAAGTAGTTCAATAAGGAAATTTCAGCATTAAGCCCATCTTGTATTACTTCACCATGGCAATATTCATATATATTGAAAACATTTCTTATCATCCTCACAAATATATGGGGAACTCTAGTGTGCCAAGAATTTTATTTAGCTTGACTTAGACAACATATCCAATATATTCTATTGGATGCCAAGGGCAAAACCATTTCACAATACACACACCCACCCAACTGATGATGAAATGATGATATTTCTTCCACTAGTGATTTTGCTTGCCTTTCCAGTCCTGACGCAATTTTGCAATGTATCTTGGCAGCTAATTTGTGGAAATGGATTGCTTACCATTTAATGGTGCAAGAAGAACTTCAGGGAAATCAAACAGGCTGAACTCTCCTGGCTTGTTTGGCATTGCAAATATCATAGAGTGCTCCTTCCAGTGCAACCTATTGTTGATACCAAGTTCTCCAAACATTTTCTGCACATTTGGATAGGCCCCTAACTAGTAAACAAAGAGCAAAGATTCAGACATCTACAGTTAAAGATTATGTCACAATGTGGAGAAAGCAGCAGATGGATATAGAGGCCAAAAAAACTGTTGGCAAACTCAAATTCTTTGCTGTTCAAGTCATCCTGACTTTGCCTGCAGAAGGGGCTGCTGGTGGTGGTGGTGTTGCTGCTGCTGATTAGAACTCCAGGATTGCAGCAACCTACAGCAAACCATTGAAGCAGAGGCTGTATTGAAAAAAAAAACAAAATTTTTTTGGTTACATTTTGATAATTAAGTTATAATTCGACAAAATTAGTTTAATTGGTTGATTAGATGATGAGAGTAGGTAGAACTGCTAGTCTAACCATCATGGATTGTAGTGCTGGACCATTTTCTGTCACTTAACTTGTAAGTCTCATCAAGTAAAGTCCACTCCCTATGCCGTAATTAAGTGATTGTAATAATTGAAATTGGGTCTATATAAGGACCTTGACAGGTTAATGAAAAAGTATTTCACTTCTGCAAAATCTTCTGTTCCCTACTTGCTGGCTGGTTTAGCTTCCTCTGCACACATTTTTTTCTTTCAAAAACAGGGTAAATCTGTAAAATGTTGCGCAGACTATCTAATGTCATATCGCAGGATGGATAAGAAGCTCTCGTGAGACATTTTACATAAGCTCTCGTGATAAAAAGTTCCACCATCCAAGGGATTAGAACTTACAGAATGTATGCATGCCAGTCTCATACCAGTCTCCATCATTGTCTTTCCATGCAGCCACCTGTGTGAGGCAAAAGGGTACTAAAATCTTCTGGCTTTTCCATATTGACCAAAAAGTAAAATCCTATGAACCTAAACATTAAAGAAATTAGGTTTAAAGGTTCAATTGATCCTACAGCATCCAAAGGAACCATCAATGGGGATTGGGTTTGACTCTTAATAAATTTTGGATTAAAGGTTTTTCCTTTTTCTTTTCCATACTAAGACCAAAATTGAAGAATGGCATTGCCAAAAGATAAGCACGCATTGTTCTCTTTCCTTTTCCTCTTCCTCTTCCTCTAGGAGTTTAGAACTCAGAGGACCACACAGGTAATGATTTTTTTTAGCTCTAAATACCCAGAAGCAAGGTAGTTCTAAGCCTCAAGATACAATATCCCGCGGACAGATCATGCTTCAAAACTTTTGCTTGCTACTCAGAAGACTGTCTATGTATTAACTAGTACAGCAAGCAGCCATAGTATTCTGCTATTTCAAAATCCAAAATCTATGGGCCATTTGCACACTGCTCTCCAATGGAGTGAATTGTATATGAAATCATGGTTGACAGTCTACAGCACATGATGGTCAAGGTAACCAAAAAGCCCAGATCGGTAACCAGCAGGAATATGATATTCAGCATGTTAAAAATCATGAAAATTGGCCTCCCTGACCATTTGTTGGAGGATCAAAAGGCAAAAACTTTTCAGAAGATCATCCCGGAAGGATTATTAAGTTTTTTTGCCAACTGACGAATAATAGTCGAAGTAAAGAGCAGGAAAAGACCTTTCCTCCTAGGACATCTCCTGCTTCTAGGACTACTGGCCGATGACCTGCATCTGCCAAATACTTTGCAGTTGATAAACCTGCCAAATCTGCAATAATTTGGAAAGTTTTAATTAAAAACCACCAAAAGTAACCAAGAAAATTAACTCATTTTCTATTGAACGCAATCCAAGGTCAGTGGACAAGATAATCTATCCATAAAACACCACTGGAATTCAAATTGAACCTGCATTTTCTATTAATGAATTAAAGGATTACTGCTAAGTTATATTTAGTGGTTCTCGCTTCTTTGGTATTTCAAAACAAAATTTTTAAGTGGATTCAATCTATCAACATGACTGCCATTCCAAGATTTCAAAAAAATTATTTAACAAAAAATTGACCGTATTCTAAAAGTATGATATTATGTCATCTGTCAAAAATTACAAGAAAATGTATGTCAAACTGAGTATACGCTATACAAAGAGTCCAAAAACTTTTTCACAGAGATTTACAAATTGAGACATATTTTTGCCATTTTGTGCAACTTTTAGACCTACAAATCCCCAGCAGTTCTGGACGATATTGAGTAAGGTCTAAGAAAAAGCCTCCCATCTGATCAAATTAACTAATGGTTGCCTCAGCCAACCGTCTTTGCTCCTGAGCGGTAATCCTGCATCAGTTGTCACATTACGGATATCAGGCACAATTATCCTCATTTCTTTGTCATTTTATTGTATTTATGGTGATTATCTAATTGTTACCCGCACCAGAATCAGACACTTCTTGTTTTCATTTTCATTTTTCCTTTCCTCTTTGTTATTCTTTGCATGCTTGAGTCATCAAACACGCAATGCTTACAGCTTTGAATTTTTCCAATGTAGAGCATCCCAAAAGGAAACACAGCTTGAAAATATAAATGAATAAGTAAAGAAACAAGACAATAATTTGCATATCCTAATTAACTATTTCAAGACTCGTTGGAACATGTCTACAATATCAGCATATTGCATCATCAAAATGTGTAAAGAAAATGAGTTAACAAGATCAACACAATTCAAATCATCAAACATAGACATTCTCCCAAAAAACCTCATTAAAACTGGACCAGGAACTAGTACACCAAGACCTTTTCTCCATAGCATATTGCATGTGAAATGAGCTAAAGGAAGCTTGAAAGGAGGCTAGAACGCCATTAATCAAAATCAAGAATTTTGGGACACAACAGCTACCACAAAAGCTTCATACAATCTTATTTTTTTCAGATTTCTGAAAAGATATACACTATTTTACAAGCCATGTGTTAAAGAGCATTAACCAACTTACCCAAATATAATACTTCCATTGGTTGATGTTGTTTCGAGGTTTCCTGACACTCTATCATATTGCACAACATCCTTCACAAAATAACCTGCAGTCAAACTCCCATCTCCGTATATCTCTAGATATGGGCATGATTTATTGGCTGTGGAGCCTAATAAAGAACCTCCATTCACCTCATAGCAAAACTCACCATCACAAGGAACCAAACGCCCAGAGTCTGACTTATTTACATTATATAGTGTACCATCTATCTGTTATGAACAATCCACTATTCAGACAAAAGGTTTGATCCTACATGGATAATGAAAATCAAAACAAAAGAAGGGCACAAAAAAAAAAAAAAAAAGAGTTTGGCTTACACCAAGGGAGCTTGTTCTAGGGCATTCTTTGCACCGAATGCACCTGTACATAGTAGTCATTGGAAGGAGTTCCAATTCCAATCCTCGCTTAATAAAGCTTACAAAGGAAGGAACTATGAAATTAGAGTGACTAAAACTTAATCTACACAAAACTAGCAAACCAAGTACAATGCAGTAAACAGTAATAACGGTAGAAACGAATCGACAAGGAAAAAAAAAGGAACTGAAAAATCGTAGAGAAAGGCGAAGAGAAGAAATAAAAGAAGAGGCAACAGAAAAATCATTGAATTAAGAAGGATAAACCCAAGGCCATCGGGACGGCCAGTGCTGCGGAGGGAAGATCAACTCCGGGATGGCCAGTATTTGTCTCCCATAGGCAAATGGGTCCAGAACTAGTGGCTTTTGGAACATTCATTTTACATGGTCCATTCAGCGAAGGTGAGCAAATTCCCAAATTCCCCTGCAAAGCACTGTAATCCAAGCTTGAAAATGTGCCTCCAATAGCAAGTTTGCTTGTGAGCATGTTATGCGACATATTTACAGCGAGAAGGTTCTTTAATTTTCCCAACTCCTGTGGCACCTCCCTGGTAAGGATGTTCTCTTCCAATTTTAGAACTTTAAGTTGGTTTAACTTTGATATAGACCTAGGACTATAACTACTTAAATTGTTGTGGGACAAACTCTACAAGAAAAAAAACCAAATATGAAATAAGTTCAAACAATGTCATTTGGATTGTCATAATAATTATATTTTTGACTAATTCTAATAAAAATTACTCTTATTTTTTTTATGGTGTAAGACATAATATTGGACACAAAGAATTATTTAAATCAGTTATTTATAATATTCACAAGTATAATATTAAATAACAATACATAAAAAAAATAATAAGAGTTTGATAAAATATTTTTTAAATTTAAATTTTATTTATTTATAAAATTAAATAAAATATATTTAATTTCTATTATGAAATTAAATACATAATTAACAAAAATTTAATAATAATGAAATCGTTTGGGAATTAAAAATTTCTATTATTTATTTTTTTAGTTATTTTCTCAAATAATTCTTCATTATACTATTTTATCTTATTTACCCCTCTATCCACTTTTGTCTGTTGACTTTATATACAATTTTACAAGCCAACTACCAACTCAACAATTATAATACCCTTCAATCTCCTTTGGCCATCACTATGGTACCCCAAAATAATTTGATGGTGGCAAAAGCTAAAGTCCACCTTTGATTCGATACGATACTAAATGACCTAATATTGAAAAGGCCTAGTCATTAAAGTACAAAATTATCAACTTACTTGATTTTTACACTCAATAAAGGTAGGTCAATTACTCATATATTATCAATTTCGAATTTACTTAATGATAATATATCATGTTTCTTATGTTTTAATGGGTTAAGCTACTAATATAATGTAATTCAACCAAAGAGAATAGATGTAGATGGCTAATAGAAGCAAAATTAGCGAAGTCTTTACAACAAGTAGAGAGCTGAGGAATTTCCACTCTCCTAGAAGCGGCCTGGTCAAGGAATTACCATGCAAATAAAGAATGCTCAAGCTACGAGACTCGTATATATCCACAGGTATTGGGCCAACTGGTCCACTACTCTGAAGATCCAAAACCTTTAGGTTCTAAAAGTAGCCGAGCTCTAGCGGAATTTTTGAGTTAAGGTTGTTCCACGAAAAATTCAAGGATCCCAAATTTGAGTATAAACCCATTTTTGTAGGAATATGTCCTACAAGATAGTTGTTTGAAAGGTTTAATGTGTGAACCAATCCAAAGAATTTACTTGAACTGGTTGGAATGGAACCCGTCAATTTGTTTTGTGAAAAATTCACTTCCTCCAACCTAAGACAAAAATGTCCTCCGATATGCTGTCGTGAAGGCTGTTACCTTTAATTCAAATAACTGATATTGTGGCACAGTTAACTATTATTGCTGGAATGCCTACTTGTGAGCTTCTTGTTGGACAAGCTCATGTACTTTAGTGAAGTCAGATCACCAATTGATGATGATAGGCTTCCAATAAGTCCATTGCTCAACAAGTCCAAGTATTCCAGGCTACTCAGATTGCCAAAGTTACCTATCAACTTCCCGCAAAATCCAATATCCACTGGTAGTGGTCCCGAAAATTTGTTGCCCAATCAGAGATCTTTCAAGTTGCGAATGGAAGATACCCTTTTGGCACGGACTTGGAAAATGCATTGTGTGAAAGATGTAAAGTTCAAAGACATTTAAGTAACCAAATTCCAATTGAAAAATCTAGGACACCAGAAATTTTTTTGTTGGAGAGCTTGAAAGTGTTCAAAGTTCGAGTCTCTCTCTCTTTGCTTTGATGTGACTGAATTTGTCTCTTCCATTCGTTGTTTCCTACCATGTGCTTCACTTTCCACATTGGAAGATTAATGATTTTCACCTTTTAAGAGTAATACTATTATTATTCACACACTATATTTTAAAGTGTAAATCTTATGTTTCTGAAACTCTATATATCTATTTATAATTTTCTACAAGTATAGGTATATAATGAAATGTTTTTTTTGATATATATATTTTTCTACAAGTATAGGCATATAGTGAAATGCAAAACTAAGAGAAAGCACAAGAGAGACTTTCATCTTTTTATACAATGTGGTTGAAGATTTATTACCATTAGGAACATTCATTTTACTTGGTTCTTTCAACAGAGATGAATAAATTCCCAAATTTCTCTTCAAAGCACTATAATCCAAGCTTGTAAATATGCCTTCAACAGGAAGCCTACCTGTCAGCTTGTTATATGATATATTCACCGCAAGAATATTCTCCTATTTTTTCAGCTCCTGTGGTATCACCCTAGTAAGCATCTTCACTTTCAATTTCAACTGGGTGCTTACTTTGTTTTGTATAGCACTTATTCTGAATTGCAAGTTAAACACATTCATTGGCCTCATTTCAGTATGACTAATAGAAACCCAATAGTAATGCAATCATTCTAGGCACTAAAAATCTCTATTATTTATTTTTCTTCAATTATTTTCTCATATAATTCTTCATGATACTATTTTGCCTTCTCTACTTCTCTACCCAATTTTGTCTGTTGATTCTATACATAATTATAAGCCAACTAGCATGCCAACAACCTTAATTACCCACCACTATCATCATGGTATCCATACAATAATTTGGAGGTTACAAAAGCTAAACACTGCGTTGATGCGATACTAAATGATTCAATTTTGAAAAGACTTGGTTACTAAGGTATAGTATTATCCATCTACTTGATCTAAAATCTTCTAATGAAATTAGATTTATGATATATATGTATATATATATAAGGTCTAATTAAAAAAACATAAATCTATTAAAACACTATATATATATATTATAATAATGTTTTTATATATAATATAAAATATTTTACTTGAATTTATTAAATTTATATTTACCATCTTAAAACCTCATTTTTAAATATAAGACTAAAATTTGTGTAATATAATTAAGATAATATTTTAATAAATACAATTGATTTTTTGGTAAAAGAATTTTACATGAAATTTTATATTTACTTTTTTTTATTAGTGTAGTCCGTACATAATTTTATATTTTATAAATTTATTTTATTATTATTTTAATTAATTTAACTTAAATTTGAAAATCTTTTGCCTTCAAATGATTTACATGATACGTACTGGTATTTTTTAAATTTGAAATAACTTTTACATCTCATGTTATGCCTGATTGTCTTTTTCCAAATCAAATTCAGTCGTGACGAATCAAGAACTTCTTTTTCTTTTCACCAATAATAACATTTACCTAAAGTTCCTTAAGGAACTAGGAGCATTATGTTGGTTATATAGGTTCTAATGATGTATGCCCCATTCCTAGAACTACCAAGATAAAAAATAGTTCATGCATCAAAGCCTCCCTTCTTGTTTGTATCTAACCAAACCAAGTCTGGTTAGGTAGTCAGAAACTTATATATTATTTAACAATAATTAAGGTGTTAGCCAAAGAGTAAAGGTTGTACATCAATTTCCATATACATGGCGATGTGGTTCAAATATGACCTAGATGGAGAGGATGCAGTAACCTAACATCCAGCAGTGCCTGCTTTAGCATAATCCACCTTGTCGGGGCCAAAATCCTGATGAATGGTTGAAGAAGTTGCCTCTAACAATGCTCTAATCACTTCCAACTCCATAGCCACTACTTTCATTGTAGGCCTCTTCTTCCCATTCAAGTGGAAACATCTTTTTGCCAGCTTTGCAACTGCTCTAATCTCTTCTTTCTGGCCCTGCTTGAGGACTTGAGCATCAAGTATACAAACAAGCAGTTCTCTTGCATTGAAAGAGAGAAATATGTCATTAAACTTCTTTCTTCAGCAGAACACATCAAGATATTAATATGGTTCCAAAACAGACAATATGATTACTGAAACCAAATAGTTCTAGCCTTTTAGTCGAGATATTTTTAAGGATTCAACTCACGTTATAGTTGTCTATGGCCTTCTCTAGTTCCTTGGAACCAAATAGTTTCTTTTACTCAACGTTATTATCTCTTGAAGACAATCGTTGTTGCAATAGCAGACCATTATTTCTTTTGAAATATTTAGTGGCCTTTCTTCTTTGAATTATTTTGTACAATGCTCATGCACTAATAACTAGTAAAAATAATCAAATATTAGAGTTGCATCCTGTACAACCATCAAATTAGAATATAAGTTTAATTCTATGAAAAACTTTAGATATCATTTCTAATTCAGAAAGATTAAGAAATGATTGCGTTATTATAATGACTGCAATAAACTATAACCAGTCGAAGTGATTAGCCTACCACAAATTTGAGCTTTCAAAATGTCCAAATCCTTGAACAATTTTACAACTGACTTCCAACTAATTCTACAAACCAAATAGATATGGCATACCTATGATGATAACTTTAGCTTGAGATTTTTTACCGAGTTCCCGAAGAAATGGTGGGTAACATGTATTCTTTTTGTCATGATGCAAGTACCCATCAAGACATGAGCAGTTATAAGATCCTTGATCCCCAGTATACATACAGAGAAGGCAACAATGTGAGTTCGAGTTCATACAACAGCCCTTTACCAATTAGAAATATTAAGACAAATAATGTTATTTCAAGGATTTTTGGTAACTATTATATGTATAAATTATAAAAGAGTTCCCAAGTACTAATTGGATTTCAAAAATTTGCAACAAAAGAAAAAGGTTTCAAAATTTTTATAAAAAATTTTACAAGTCAACATCATATTTGTGGTGTCATATTCTATATTTAAGTTAAAGTTATAATATTTGCACATCTGTCAAGGATCTTGTGAAAGGATTTGGAATAATCAAAGGAACCATCATTGCAGATGCCTTTATGATAACTGTGTCTAACAAGAGCCATTGCTGCTGGAAAAAAGAGCTGAAGTTGACAATATCCCTAGAATGCTCCCCATTCAAAGACTACAGGAACATATTCTTGCTGCATCAACAAGTCAAGAGATAGTTGCCTAGAAGCAAACCAGTCTTGGTTAACCATGAAGGCAGTCTTGTTGTCACTGCAATACTTAGAATCATCTTTTACAACACCAGTCATCCCTACTTCAGAAGACTTGATGTGAGGAGGAACGGTGGCTTGACAGCATCTCAGGCCATAACAACCATCACTTCTTTCGGTTCCACTACAAAAGGAAACCACCAATAGGGTAGTAATTCGTCAAAAGCACAACATAATTGTTGCAACATGTAATATACACTTGAATAGAAGAAAGGGTTGTCTAACATGTCAATTGTTCCATCAAAGTTTTTGTTGTTTTTGCAATTGTAAGAAAAGATTGAATTATTAACTTGAACCAAACCTCTAATTGAAACACTGAGCAATTTGATTTCTATGCTTATTAAGAAAGGTTTGGGAGGCCTAAAGGTGTCATTACAATCTACCACAAAGTTGTCGTTCAAGGAAGAGTTAGATCCAACTCCAAAAGGGAAGGGAATGACAATGTCTCCACATTTGCCTTTACATCCAGGATGTGCTAAAAATTCATCTTCTGCCACTACTTTTGTGAACCATAGTGGCAAAATGACATGAAATAAAATTAGAGTTGCCATTAAGAATATAGTCTACAAAATTGATCACTCTTAATCTTTAATCTTGATTATAATAAGTATAATACTTAAATCAAATTATAAATATAAAACATAAAACAACTATAGAAAAAAAAACCATAAAACAAAAAATGAATTAAAAAAATATAAAAAATAATATATATATATATAATATGATAAATTTGTATATTAAATTAAATTAAAATATATACTATATATTATAATAATTATTCTAATAATTAATTAGAATATGGATTATAATATGTAATATGAATTATAATATGAAATAAGAAATATAGAATAAAATTGGAATAAAATGGAATAAATATTAATATGGAATGAAAACATATTACGTCCAATAAGATTTGAACCTATACTAAAGTTTAGAAGACCTATGTCTTATTCATTAGACAATGGATACATTTCAATTCAAATTTTTTCTTTTTTTTATTTTCTTGATGATAAATGATAAAAAAGAATATTGAAAAAATTTGGGGAATTGCATATTTAACTAAATAATGGATTAAACTTTTTAGAATTCTATTTATAAATTTTATTTATATATTATATAATTAATATTATATATAATATTCTATATAGTAATAAACTTATATATATTATTTTATATATATATAGTAATTATTATGTATATAATTATAATTATATTAATTATTATATATATTATATTATTATTTATTACCATTACTTTTCTCTTATTATTATTTTCATTCTCGTAATATATAGATAACAAAATATAACTAACAAATAGATTACAAATATAGTATAATTTAAATACTTAAATATACTAACTAATAAGACTTTGATTATTAAGCATTTAACTCAAAATTAGGGGCAACCACTTGTAGTCGACTAGAAGTGAAGGTCAGCTCTGTTTTCAATAGGCTCTTAATAAACAGTACTTACTGAGACTCTTAAAATTTATTTGCTACAAGTTCTATTTTCTTTTTACCATCTATTTGTTACAGACATTGTTTTCTTCTTACCGTAGGCTGTTCTGTTTGGACAATTAGATTGACAGTAATCCCAATCTTAGCTCATACATTCTGATGGTAACCAATAGTCACTCGAGTTTCCAACAACTGAAAAGCAATAAATGAGGACGAGGATTAATTACCAAAGGTTGCTTATGCACATAATTTTGAAATAAGTAGTTTGATTTTCAAATTCGTAAACTTTACAGTCTTTCAACCATGTAATGCAAAACATAATCTATTCATTGAAACATAATTTTCCATATAATCTTTTTTTATGGATGAAAGGAAGAGGAGTGCACGAACAGATAAAATGTCCATTTTAAAACCTACTCTTAAAATCTATTTGCTATAAGTTTTGTTTTCTTCTTACCATCTATTTGCTAGAGGCTTTGTTTTCTTCTTACCATCTATTTACTACTAGTTTTGTTTTCTTCTTACCATCTATTTACTACTAGTTTTGTTTTCTTCTTTCCATAGGTTGCTCTGTTTTGTACTAGCTCCTATAGGTTTTGTTTTCTTCTTATCGTTTATTTGCTACAGACTTTGTTTTCTTTCTACCTTAGGCTACTATGTTTTCTTCTTACCGTCTATTTACTATAGGCTCTGTTTCTTCTTACAATAGGTTGCTCTATTTTCTATAGGCTCTTACAGGCTATGTCTTCTTCTTACCGTCTATTTGCTAAAGGCTCTGTTTTATTTTTCTTGTAGGTTGTTGTATTTGGATGAGTGGATTGACAGTCCTCCTAATCTTAACCCATACACTTTGACGGTAACCAGCAGTCACATGAGTTTCCAATAGTTGGAAAGCAACAAATGAAGAGAAGGATTAATTACCAAAGGTTGCCCGTGCACATAATTTTGAAAGGAGTAGCTTGATTTTCAAATTCGTAAACCCCATAAGTATTTCAACCATGTAATGCAAAACAAAATCTATTCATTGAAGATTAATTTGTCATATAATCTTTTTTTATGGATGAAAGGAAAAGGAGTGCATGAAGAGATAAAATGTCTATTTTAGTATTGACTCTTAAAATATATTTGCTACAGGCTCTGTTTTCTTCTTATTGTCAATTTGTTACAAGCGTTGTTTTCTTCTTTCCATATGTTGCCCTATTTTCTACAAGCTCCTCTAGGTTTCATTTTTTTCTTATTGTTTATTTGTTATAGGCTTTATTTTCTTCCTACCTTAGGTTACTCTATTTTCTTCTTACCATTTATTTGCTATAGGCTTTATTTTCATCTTACCATAGGCTACTTTATTTTTTACAAGCTCCTACAAGCTCTATTTTTTGCTTACCATTTATTTGCTAAAGGTTCTATTTTCTTCTTACCGTTTATTTGCTAGAGGCTATATTTTCTTCTTACCAAAGGCTACTCTATTTGGACAAGTGGATTGACAGTCCTCCCAATCTTAGCCCAAACACTCTGATGGTAACTAGCAGTCACATGAGTTTGTAACAGTTGGAAAGCAACAAATAAGGATAAGGATTAATTACTAAAGGTTACGAGTGCACATAATTTTGAAAGAAATAACTTGATTTTCAAATTTGTAAACTCTACAGGTATTTCAACCATGTAATGTAAAACAGAATCTATTCATTGAAACTTAATTTTCCATGTAATCTTTTTTCGTGGATGAAACGAAGAGGAGTGCACGAAAAGATAAAATTGCTATTTTAGTACCTACTCCTAAAATTTGTTTGTTATAGGCATTGTTTTTTTCTTTCTATAAGCTGCTATATTTTCTACAGGCTCCTCTAGGTTCTATTTCTTCTTAGCGTCTATTTGTTATAGGCTTTGTTTTTTCCTACCTTAGGCTGCTCTATTTCTACAAGCTCTATTTTCTTCTTACTGTCTAATTGCTACAGACTTTATTTTCTTCTTATGGTTTATTTGCTAGAGGCTCTATTTTCTTCTTACTGTCTATTTGCTAGAGGCTCTATTTTCTTCTTACCGTCTATTTGCTAGAGGCTTTGTTTTCTTCTTACCAAAGGCTGCTTTGTTTGGACAAGTGGATTGACAGTCTTCCCAATTTTAACCTATAAACTATAATGGTAACCAGTAGTCACATGAGTTTTCAATAAATGGAAAGCAACAAATGAGGATAAGAATTAATTACTAGACGTTGCATATGCACATAATTTTGAAAGAAGTAGCTTGATTTTCAAATTCACAAACTCTATAGGTATTTCAACCATTGAATGCAAAACATAATTTATTCATTGAAACTTAATTTGCCATATAATCTTTTTTAGTGCATGAAAGGAAGAGGAGTACACGAACAGATAAAATGTCTATCTTAGTACCTACTCATAAAATCTATTTGCTACATGCACTGTTTTCTTCTTACCGTCTATTTCCTACAGGCTCTATTTTTCTCTTACCATAAGTTGCTATGTTTTCTATAGTCTCTTATAGGCTTTGTTTTCTTGTTACCGTTTATTTGCTAGAGGCTCTATTTTCTTTTTCCTACCTATTTGTTAGAGACTCTATTTTCTTCTTACCTAAGGCTACTATGTTCGTACAAGTGGATTGATAGTCCTCCCAATCTTAGCTTATACACTATGATGGTAGCCAACAGTCACACGAGTTTCCAATAGTTGGAATGCAACAAATGAGGATAAGGATTAATTACCAAAGGTTGACAATGCATATAATTTTGAAAGAAGTAGGTTAATTTTCAAATTCGTAAACTCCCCGGGTATTTCAATCATGTAATGCAAAACAAAATCTATTCATTGAAACTTAATTTGCTCTATTTCTATAGGCTCTTACAGACTCTGTTTTCTTCATACCGTCCATTTCCTATAGACTCTGTTTTCTTTTTACCATAGGCTACTCTATTTTCTACAGGCTCTTATAGACTTTATTTTCTTCTTACCATTTATTTGCTAGAAACTTTATTTTCTTCTTACTGTCAATTTGCTAGAGTCTCTATTTTTTTCTTATCGAAGGTTGCTTTGTTTGGACATGTGGACTAACAATCCTTCCAATCTTAGCCCATACACTTTGATGGTAGCCAACAATCACACAAGTTTCCAATAGTTTGAATGCAACAAATGAGGACGAGAATTAATTACCAAAGGTTGCCAGTGCATATAATTTTGAAAGAAGTAGCTTGATTTTCAAATTTGTAAACTCCACGTGTATTTCAACCATGTAATACAAAACAAAATCTATTCATTGAAGCTTAATTTTCCATATAATTTTTTTTGATGGACGAAAGGAAGAGGAGTGCATGAACATATAAAATGTCTATTTTTGCATATACTCCTAAAATCTATTTGGTATAGGCTCTGTTTCTTCTTTTCATAGACTACTCTGTTTTCTACAGGCTCCTTTAGGTTCTACTTTCTTTTTAGCATCTATTTGCTATGGGTTATATTTTTTTCCTACCTTAGGCTGCTCTATTTCTACAAGCTTTATTTTATTCTTATCGTCCATTTACTATAGGCTATGTTTTCTTCTTACCATTTATTTGCTAGAGGTTATGTTTTCTTCTTATCATTTATTTGCTAACGTCTCTATTTTCTTCTTACAGGAGGCTGCTCTGTTTGGACAAGTGGATTGGTAGTCCTCCCAATCTTTTAGCCTATACACTATAATGGTAACTGATAGTCACACGAGTTTCCAACAATCAGAATGCAATAAATGAGGACAAGGATTAATTGCCAAAGGTTGCTAGTGCACATAATTTTGAAAGAAGTAGGTTGATTTTCATATTCGTAAACTCAATGGGTATTTCAATCATGTAATGAAAAACAAAATTTATTCATTGAAACTTAATTTTCCATATAATCCTTTTTGACGGATGATAGGAAGAAGAGCACACAAACAGATAAAATATATATTTTAGTATTTACTCCTAAAATTTATTTGTTACAGGTTTGGTTTTTTTCTTACCGTTTATTTGCTATAAGTTTTGTTTTCTTATTTCCATAGGCTGCTATGTTTTCTACAGGCTCCTTTAAGTTTTGTTTTCTTCTTACCGTCTATTTGTTACAGGCTCTCTTTTTTTCCTACCTTACGCTGTTTTATTTTCTATAGGCTCCTATAAGTTCTGTTTTCTTCTTACCATCTATTTGTTATAAGCACTGTTGTCTTCTTACCATAGGCTGCTTTATTTTCTATAGGCTCCTACAGGCTTTGTTTTCTTCCTACTGTTTATTTACTAGAGGCTCTATTTTCTTCTTATCGTATATTTGCTAGAGGCTCTGTTTTCTTCTTACCAAAAACTACACTGTTTGGACAAGTGGATTAATAGTCCTCCCAATCTTAGCCCATACACTTTGATGGTAGCTAGTAGTCACACAAGTTTCCAATAGTTGGAATGAAACAAATGAGGACAAGGATTAATTACCAAAGGTTGCCAGTGCACATAATTTTGAAAGAAACAACTTGATTTTCAAATTTGTAAACTCCACGGGTATTTCAACCATATAATGCAAAATAGAATCTATTCATTGAAACTTAATTTGTCATATAATCTTTTTTGATGGATGAAATGAAAAGGAGTGTACGAACAGATAAAATGTTTATTTTAATACCTAATCCAAAATCTATTTGTTATAGGCCTTATTTTTTTCTTACCGTTTATTGGCTACAGGTTTTGTTTTCTTCTTTTCGTAGGCTACTATATTTTATACCAACTCCTCCAAGTTTTGTTTTCTTCTTACCATTAATTTGCTACAGGCTTTATTTTTTTTCCTACCTTAGGCTGCTCTATTTCTATAAGCTCCTACAGGATCTGTTTTCTTCATATCGTCTATTTCCTACAAGCTGTATTTTCTTCTTACCATAAGCTATTATGTTTTTTACGAGCTCTTACAGGCTCTATTTTCTTCTTATTGTTTATTTGCTAGAGGCTCTGTTTTCTTTTTTCTTACCAACCAGGTAAGTTGGTTAATGCTCTTTAACACATGGCTTGTAAAATAATGTATATCTTTTTAGAAATCTAAACAAAATAAGATTATATTAAGCTTTTGTGTTAGCTGTTGTGTCCCAAAATTCTTGATTTTGGTTAATGGCGTTCTAGCCTCCTTTCAAGCTTCTTTTGGCTCATTTCACATGCAATATGCTCTGGAGAAAAGGACTTGGTGCACTAGTTCCTGGTCCAATTTTAATGAGGTTTTTTGGCAGAATGTCTATATTTGATGATTTGAATTGTGTTGATCTTGTGAACTTATTTTCTTTACACATTTTGATGATGCAAATTGATGCGGAAAACCCCAAAAAGACGTGGCTTAGGGACCCAACGCAGACAAGGAATCAAAGAACAACCAAGAAAGTTAAATTAGAGTTTAATAACACAAACCTTAGACCCAATATTCAAAAGAACACGAACCTAGGGGTATTCAAGAAGGATATGGATGTCACACTCTAGAAAAGAAAGGAATTAGGAGTGATAAGTCGATTTGAATGCCACAAGAAGAAGTACCTCTTGATAAGTTCTTTAGTTCTCAAAATAATCGAGGAAGAAAAACCTTTGCTTTCTATTTCACTCAAAGTTGTCTGATTTCCAGAGCTTATAAGGGGTGCCTATTTATAGGCTAAGATAGCAATCCTAAAGAGGCAAAATTCCTACTTAGGAGAAATCCTTATTTTGGAGGAATTTTGGACAAATTCCAACACATATAATAAACTCCTATTTAAGAGTGATGTTATTACTTAGTCTGACCTATTAAGTATTCCAATTATATTAATTAGGCCTAAACTCTCTTTAAAACTTGAATTCACACCATTTGAAACTTAATTGGCCTAAATGTCTTGAATTAACCCATTCAGTGCTTCTTTAATCTTTTTGGCTTCATTGAAGTTTTAGCTCGTGTAATTGGGCCTTTTGGAATGTGCAATGGACCTCTTGCATCCTTTGAAACTCTAACTTGTGTTATTGGGTATTCTGGAATGTGCAATGGACCTCTTGCATCTATTGAAGCCTTCCACCCATCATCTCCATGGTTCTCATCAAATATGCTGATATTGTAGACATGTTCCAACCAGTCTTGAAATAGTTAACTAGGATATGCAAATTATTGTCTTGTTTCTTTACCTATTCATTCATATTTTCATATTTTTGTATTTAGTTTTATTCAAAAGGTGGTTTCCTTTTGGTTTTATCATAGTTGTGGTGCTAGACAATTTGGAAATCTAGGTACATCCAACGAAGAAGCACTTGATGGGATACTTGGTTTTGGAAAATCAAACTCGTCAATGATTTCACAATTAGCTTCAAATTGGAATGTGAAAAAGATATTTACACACTGCTTAGATAGCACAAATGGAGGTGGTATCTTTGCTATTGGGCATGTTATGCAACCAAAAGTTAACATGACACCTTTGATATCAAATGAGTAAGTTATCTAATCATAGCATATTTTTCTTACCTATGGTTTGTTGGTAGTGCATTTGTTTTTTTCACTTTTTAGAAGTTGTTGCCTTTGCAATGACTTTTTTTTTTTTTTATATCATGCTTGGTTATTTGTGCACAATTTTTATTTTTTTTCCTTTTATCTTGAATTTTGGAAAAAATTTGCTACATTTGAGGGAAGGGAATGAAATGGCTTGTCTAAAGCATGACATGGAAGTGTTCTCATATTACTGGATCAAATTTCCTAGAAACTTTGACTTGTGTCCTTCTCATTTATATTCAATTACATTCTTAACTGTTCAAGTGAACTAAGGCTCCTTATAGTTTGTTTGTTTGTTTATCATAGTTTGATTGTTTTAATAAAAGGAAAAATTGTGGCTACTCTCTAGGACAAACATTAGTTTTCTAATGCAAGCTAGGAAGAGAAACTGATTGAAATTATATGGATGAGAATTTAGGTGACTAAGAAGTGGTAAAATGGGGGAATAGGGTGAAGGAGGTGTACATCTTCCTGGACAGATCTTTGGAAGATCTTTGCCATTAATTATGGTGCTGGAAATTTTAGAATCAGGAACACAACTTTAATAATTGTCTGCACTTACTGTGTAAGAAAATCCTCAGAACTAATCCTTGATTGATTAATGCCTCTGAATTTAATACGGCATTTAATGACGTCTTGGAAGACCATTAGAACTTATTATGAATAAGGACCTTCCTTTTGGCTTGTGAAAAGCTTAGTAATTGGAATTCTATCGGTAATTTATATGTTCAGTATACCCTTTAGAATCTTTTAGTGATTTTATTATTAGGGACAAGAGCTAGTGAATGAATTTACCTCAAGTGATTTGTCCGTTTCTCTTAATAGTTTTATTATTAGGAACAGGAGACAGTGAATGAATTGACCTCGAGTTATTTGTCTGTTTTCTTCTGCTTTTATTTCTTGGCTATTCCCCCTTTCTTGTTTCTCTTCCATTTCCTGCCTTGCCTAACTTTCTCTTTAGTTTTCCACCTAGCTGTTTTTATTTATTTATTTATTTTTTATGTTGATTGTGCAGTCTTAATAGTTGACTTAAAAATTATGACAAATTTCCTGTGAACCATTCAACATTAAGACACAACAAATTGTTACACATGGGTTTCTTCTGTCTATTGTCTATGATTTTATTTTATTTGCTTACACTCTGTTTTTCCATTATGCATATAATGGTTATTCCTAATTTCCCATGCCAAAAGATTTGCCTTAATATTCCTAATTGGCAAAGGGCCGTTGTATGAACCTAAAGAAGATACTCTGCCGCCTTCTCTGTACATATCCTGGGATAGGGACCCTATAACTGTTCGTGTCCTGACAGGTACTCAAATTCTGACAGTGAGAAAATGTGTTACTACCCTATCAGGGACTCACCATATGTCTGGGAACCGATAAAAAATCTTAGACTAAAGTTATTATCATCATAGGTATATAATATCTATTTGGTTTGTAATATTAGCTGGAAGTTAGTCATATATTTGTTTAGGGATTTAGACCTCTTGAAGACTCAAAATTGCAGCAGGCTAATTACTCGGTAGTTATAGTTTATTGCAGTCACTATAATTAACGTGATGATGTTTTAATTTTTTAATTTTTTAATTTATCTTCCAATTTGATAATTGTGCAGGTTGCGGCCCTGATCTTGGATTACTTTTACTAGTTATTGTTGCATGGGGTTGTACAACACAATTAAAAGAAGAAAGACCATTAGACTCAGGGAAAAATATTTTAAAAGAAATGGTGGTTTGCTATTGCAACAACAATTTTCTTTAAGAGATAATAATGTTGAACAAACAAAACTATTTAGTTCCAAGGAGCTAGAGAACCAGAGACCATTACAATGTGAGTCGAATCCTTGGATAGGGAGGCCAATGAACAGTCTATAAAGGAATGTTTGGCGGATGGAAAGATTATGTTAATCAAGAAGTCTAAGATAGTCAACAAAGATGAAGGAAAACTCAAACAGTTTATCAACAAAGTTGTAATTCTAACACAAATCAACCACAAAAACGTGATTAAGTTACTTGGATGTTATTTGGAGACAGAAGTACCTCTATTTGTTTACAAGTTCATCCCAAATGGAGCTCTCTTTCAACACATACATGAACAAAATGATCAGGAATTTTCAATTATGTGGGAAATGCGCTTGCGGATTGCAACTGAAGTGGTAGATGCTGTCTCGTATTTGCATTCAGCAACATCCATACCCATTTATCATTGAGACATCGAGTCCTCAAGCATACTACTAGATGAGAAATATAGAGCAATTGAATTTGAGATGCCAAAGTCTGAAACTTTTGCTTTGTATTTATCATCCAGCGGTAAGTTTGTGAATTTGATGTCTCAATGATAAATGAGAATGGATGCTGTTAAATGCAAGTACGAGACATCATCTGCAACTTTAGTTGCAATCCACAAGTGCATTTCCCACATAATTGGAAATTCATGATTATTTTGTCTGTATATGTGTTGAAAAAGAGTTCTATTTGGGATGAACTTGTAAACTAACAGAAGTACTTCAGTTTCCAAACAACATCCAAGTAATTTTACCACATTTATATGGTTGATTTATATTAGAATTGCAACATCATTGATGAACTGTTTGAGCTTACCTTCATCTTCATCAACTATCTTGGACTTCTTGATTGCCACAATCTTTCTATTCGTCAACATTCCTTTATAAAACATTCTTTAGCCTCCTTAACCAAGGATTCGGCAAATGTTGTAGTGGTTTGTGACCTTCTCTAGCTCTTTGGAACCAAATAGTTTTGTTTACTCAACATTATTATCTGGATATGGTATTTTTAATTTATGTCCTGTTAAAAAATTTTCTTTTTAACATTGAAACAACCGAGCTAGAATTGAGTGAAATAGTTTAACAAGAGAAACGTGGTTCAAAGATGGCCTTTTTGGATGGCAACGCCCCTTGAGAGACTCTAAATGCCAATTGTTCATCTTATTCAGTCACTGGGAGGAGAAGTACAGCTTAATTCATGAATAAAGAAGATCGAGTTAAGCAATGAGGGAGCAGTTGTTAAATTAATTAACATGAGTGGCCCTTGTTATTTAAAGTATGGCCCAATATAAAAGGTCCAATATGATGGTCGGTTGGACATAATGGCAATTTGGGTTACTGGGTTTAAAATCCCTCCACTCTCCTTATTTAAAGATAATTGTTACAGGAAAAAGATAACGATTACGGGAAGAATAATTGTTATCGGAAAAGAGGGATAATTTCCTAATTGATAAATAAACGTTACGGAAGAAAAATGTAACGTTTTAATTAGGATATTAATTCCCTAATTAATGATAACAATTATGAAAAGGAAATAAACGTTATCATTAAGTTTTCCTAATTCTCTCCCACCATCAGAGGAACCAAAAAGGAAAGAGGTAGAGTTGGAGAAAATAGAGAGAGAAATACAGAGAGACAGAAGAAGAAAGGGAAGAATCCGGGAGGAAAGGCAATCCGGGAGGAAAGGCAAAATCTTCTCAAGTACAGATCGGTAAAGAGATTTTCATCTCCACGACAGGGAATCGACATGGACAACGGTACGTTGATTCCTTACAGTTCATTTGCTAGTATTCGCTTAAAAAAAGATCCTGTATTGTGGAAATTGAATTTTCGTTAAAGGAAAAGTATAACAGCAGTGAGCAGTTTTTTGCTAAATAGTGGAGACATGATTGAAGAAGATGCTTATGTATTTGCCACTCCAGGTACACCAAAATATTTTCTGTGTGTTGTCTAAATTGCACTACTTTTGTTTCCCAGTTCTTTTTTACTGTCGATCTATTTGCTCCAATCAGTTGATATCCTGAAGCTTCTTTTGCCTGATGACTGGAGAGAGATTCCTTACTTTAAGGAATTGGAGAAATTAGTTGGAGTTCCTGTTATCAATGTTCACATCTGGTGAGTAAGGCATTTTGTCATCAACAATCGGTAATGGAAATCATGCCACGCTCTTACACATAACAATATTACATTGGAATATTTGGAATTCAACAGAAGACTTTAGAATTAAGAGATTGCATTCATCATAATGGTTTTGATAACGTAGGAACATTCTTTCTTAGCTCTACATTATATTTCATGTCATGAATCATCTTTTCTTATTTTCGATGCAAATCAGGCCATGCATTTAATTTAGGTCAAGTCAATAGTGTCTCTATGTATATATGAGACTGTTTTCTAGAATTCAAATTTTCCGCCAGTGAAATACTTGCATAAAGCTATCTTTGTTGCAGATTTGACCGAAACTGAAGAATACATATGATCACCTACTCTTTAGCGGGTACTGTTGTATTTCATATCACCTTTTGTGTTTATCAAGGTATAGGTTTTGGTATTCCGATAACTTAATGCATTTTTCACATTTATCGTGACTTATTAACAACCCGTTATTTTTGAAGTAATTACCTTATGAACATTTTGCAACATCCACATCTCCTCCTCACTCCTCTTTAGTTTCTTTCTTTTATTTTCCTTCATTGCAAGGCATCGATAGTTCTTCAAAAGATTTTGAAACAACAATAATCCTCACCGTTCCAGAACAAGATGCTTTAGTGGGCACTAAGTAATGGAACAATTTTAGATACTCTCAAATTAAAACCTCCTAATAATATTTGTCAAATAAAATCCAATCCTCAAGAATTTTTAAATGATAAATTGCACAAAATTTTGCTGCCTATTCAGGTTGTTTTAGATCAGAGAAGAATTTGATTTTCATGTCTTCTTCTTCTTCTTCTTTTCTTTTTGTCAGTGTGACAAAACGTTTCTCTCCCTTCTTTCTATTTCTTATTAGAAATTGTTCTATCTCACTAAATTTTCTTTTTTGATTTTTAAATTTGTTTGTAACATGTAAAGTAATTGCTATAACTATTTCTGTTTATTTTATTTTATTTTATTTATTTATTTATTTATTTATCTTTGTGTGAGCTTACAATTTATGTTCACTTAGTTCATCACCTTCATCCACCATCATTTCCCATCTATTGTTTTTCTCCAATTCTTGAATGTTTGATTTGTGTCTGAGTTTGATCTTAAAGGCAGTTTACTTGGTGAATCATATTTCATGGGTTGCAAAAGTCAATTGTGTCCTAAGCAAAATGTTCAGTCTACAATATTTGGGATACTTTGACATCACCGATCAGCTTGTGCTTGATATTTTGCAACAAAATACATGTTTCTTTTCCCTTCACATAAAATACAAGAGCATATTTTATTCCTTTGGTTGACATAATGTCTAGAAAAAGTTAATTACTTGTTACTGCTTGATTGATTGGCCATTCCTTAGATCTTCACGTGCAGTACTTCTAATATAGGTGCTACTTTTTGAATCTAGGGCTTTTACCTGTTGGCCATTCCTAAGGGGAATGCAGCAATATCAACCCAAAGGAGTTCAATTGTCACCTTCTTTGTATGTATATTGAGGGGACAATAGACCTTATAATTGCTATGTCCATATGGGTACTTTAGTTTTGACGATGATAATACATGCATCCAATTATTTGTCGAACAACTCAGTAAAAAATCTTGGGCTAAAGTTGCATCATTAGTATGCAATATTTATTTAATTTGTAATATTAGCTGGAAGTCAGTCTTAAATTTGTTCAAGAATTTGGACCTCTTGAAATTTCAAAATTGTGGTATGCGAATTACTCAATAGTTTTAATTTATTATAGTCACCACAATTAATGTGATTATTTCTTAATCTCTTTGAATTAGAAATGATATAGAAAAATTTTCATGGAATTGAACTTATCTTTTAATTTGATAGTTATGCAGGCTATTGCTTTGGTCTTGGATTATTTTTACTAGTTATTGGTGCATAGGGGTTGTATAAGACAATTAAAATAAGAAAGACCGTTAAATTCAAGGAAAAATATTTCAAAAGAAATGGTGGTCTATTATTGCAACAGTAATTATCTTTAAGAGATAATAATGTTGAGCAAATGAAACTATTTAGTTTGAAGGAGGTAGAGAAGGCCACAAACCATTACAATGTGAACCATTACAAGGCCACCATTATCTTCAAGAAGTTTAGTGACATATTTCTTTCTTTTAATGCAAGACAACTGCTTGTTTGATATACTTGATGCTCCAGTCCTCCAATAGGGTCGAAAAGAGGAAATCACAACAGTTGCAAAGTTGGCAAAAAGATGCTTGCACTTGAATGGGAAGAAGAGGCCTACAATGAAAGTAGTGGTTATGGAGTTGGAACCGATTAAAGCATTGTTGGAGGTAGCTTCTTCAGCCAGTCAACAGAATTTTGTCCCCAATGAGGTAGATTATGCTGAAGCGGGCACCACTAGACCTTGGGATACTGCACCCTCTTCATCTAGGTCACATTTGAACCACATTGCCATATATATAAGGAAATTGATACGTAACCTTTACTCTCTAACTAGCACCTTAATTATGGTTAGATAATAGGTAAGTTTCCAACTAATTGACTAGACTTGGTTTGGTTAGATACAAACAAGATGGGCTCGACTTTAATGCATGAACTATATAGTGATAAGTTCTCGTTGTGATTTGTATGTTAACATTGTCAAAAGTAGTTTTATTTTATGCAGCCAAATCTTTTCCACATTTGATATAACAAACCAAAAAAAAAAAAAGGAAAATTGTATTATGAAACTTTTTTTAGGGCCACCTCTCGAAATGATGTTGCAGACTTATGATTTGGGAAATAATCATCCCTCGCCGCATGGGCTCAAAAATTAAAGGTTCGTTCATTCTTTTGGAACTATCTTCATACTTTCTAATGGGCTTACAGTATGACCCAAATCTTTGATGTTGGAAAAAAAAAATGAAATGTTTAAATGCAACATCATAATTTAGCCTAAATTAGATAATATTAAAGAAAAAGAATTAAAAAATAAGGTAATAAGAAAGGTTTTATAGAAAAAAATTTATAATAATTATATTTTCATATAATAATGGGAAATAATATATAAAAATTAATTAAAATGGAGGATTTTATACTAGTTAACAAAGAAAATAATTATATAATTATGCAAATCAAAATAATATCTCTAACATAACGTAACATTGGTAGGTTATAAAAGGGAATGCAAAGCAGATTGTGATCTTGACTATCCTTATTAAATAACATCTCAATTGAAAAGGTTACTTCCTCGTGTGTCAATAATGATAGTAACTATATACCTTGTAATATGTAGCAGCCCTATTAATCCTTTCAATATCACAAACCATATCTACTACCTGGCTTAAGCAAGATATTGCCTCTGCATGCAAAGAACATCAAGAATTGAGGCAATACAAATAGAAATGACAAAAAACCAAATAATACACTGTGCATAAAATTTTGGCAAATATAAATAACACAATAAAATGCTAAAAGGCAAATTTATCTAAAAGGTTCAATCTTGGTCTAGCCTAAAAGGTATATAGAAATACAGACAATCTCTAGGTAACTTTCATAGTTTATCCAACCCATAGTTGTACTCAATTTTGTAACTTTCATAAGAACAACATGAAAAATATAATAAGCAAAATTCAGGGAAAATTGTAATGCATAGGGTATGGAGAATTTATAGTGATGAAGATGCCGTGACAGAATTTATACAAAGCACTCTTTGAATTGGAATTTTGAAATACTGTGATAGAGAAGGCTAGGTGTGATTTATAAGATGTCAAAGCACATGGGTTTAAACATAAGTGCGCACCATTTGTGGAAGTTTTCTTATAACAATGCGCAGCATCAAATGTGCTTGGGCGGCTTCTTGTTTGCTGTCTAGCTACAAACATCAAATGCATCACATGGGCATAGAAAAAATGTAATAAAGTTGAAAGCAAAATCAAAATTAATGCTTAATTCAAAATATAGAAAAACTCTTACCTTCAAATGACAGTTTGCCAACTTGATGTAAGTTGTTGAAGATTGCAATAAGTATTGTGCAAACCAATGTGATTGTTAAAGAGAAAATGTTTAGATTTATCAATTAAGTTGTCATAATCTCTCATTCAAATAATAAAGATGCATTTATAATATTTCACTCTCTTTATAAGTTAATTTGTGCAGTTATGATCATGGTCCCAAATTCAGAATTTTTTCGAGTACATTTGATGTGGCATGGCCTGGAGCCTTAACGCCTTAGTTCATAAAAACAACACCATAATTTACATTACATACCCATCTTTAGACAGGAGTTGCTGATCTGACGATGGAAATGCTCAAGAATGCCACATAAGCCAAAGGCAACAAATCTTGAACGACAATGCATATAGAAAGATGAATGACACTTTCATGCTTTCTCTTAGTTTTGTGTTTCAATGTACGCCCATTCTTGTAGAAAATTGTAAATGGATATAGATTTATTCTGCTTGCTTTTGAAGTACCGAGTGTCCGAAGAATAAGGTTCAGTCTTTAAAATACCATGGCAAAGAAATGTACGAAATTGTGCTCTCTACGTCACATCACCCAAGTGGGCTCTTGGAAAAATCAAAGCAAATGTTTAATGGATTAAGGTCAGGCCAAATATGCCATGGACAAAGCTCAGTGAAACTAGGACCCAATGCACATCTCAATGCCATTCATACCACGGTAAACTGAAGACGGTCACAATCATCAAAACAAACAATAATAAGTACTTAACCTATGATGTTTGCATTTGCACCAAAAAAATCTCCTTTTTCTAAGTGAATTGAAAAAGGGAAAAAAAGGAAAAAGAAGAAAAAAAAAAAAGAGAATTAACAAAGTAATGGCTGAATAATGAGTCGAAGCTTGCAGAGAACTTGGAAGCACAAATTTGCCCATTATAAGCTAAAGAGGAAGCTTTCAATAACCAAACCAGCAAACATATTGCAAATCTCATTTTCTCTACGAATCCTTTCTCTGTCCAACATCTTACAAATTTTGTTAGGAACAAAGGTTCCTAACTGATTACACAAACTTAGGGTGCAGGTGCCCCAAAATTGTACTTTGTAAAGTTTTTGGAAGACTTGGTTGTTAAGATTACAATAACATTGATATTATTTTTAATGTATAATAATTTTGATGTTATTATTAAATAAGTATATAAATATTTTATAATTTTATTAATTTAATAAAATGTCATGTATTAATATATACAAATAATATAAATATAAGGTTATACTCATAATTCACATATACTAACTACGTATTAAATTGAAAAATTCAAATTCTTCTAATATAAAAAAATATCTAATTCTACCTAAATATCAACATTATATTAAATTAAATTCAATTAGTCAAACTTTTATTCAAATATTTAATTCTAAATTTCGATGAATTTGAGTTGATTTTAACATTTTCTTTTAATTTTTATTCAATCTCACAAGCATTCACAATATATATTTTAATTTGATATAATTTTCAAATTTTAATAAATTATTTTTTAAATAAGTAATAACAATATTAATAAGAATATTAAGAGTTTTGTTTTTTGACAATTTTGTCCACTAACTTTAATCGACTTATATTGACTTTCATAAATCCTAATATATGAACTTTATAAGTTTTACTACTCAATATGAACTTTATAAATTATTTGACTCACATATACTTAGTTATGTATTAAATTGAAAAATTATATTTAACATGTGGAAAATAAAATATGGAGGCATCGATTTTAGAAGAGAAGCAAAAAAGAATCGACTAGTAGGGAAGTGGTAACACAAAAACACGAAGACATTGATTTTAGAAGGCAAGCCAAAAGGAGTTGGCCTTTATTTCTAGTAGGGAAGTGGTACAGAGGAATTTCAAAAAAGGCAAAAACACGGAGAATTGTTGTAGGTTTTTTTTCGGTAAAAAGAAAACAGAACTTGTAGCAAATAGACGGTAAAAAAAAAACAGAGCCTATAACAAATAGATTTTAGAAGAGTCTCGACAAGATAGAGTAGCCTATGGTAAGAATAAAACAGAGCTTATAACAAATAAATGGTAAGAAGAAAATAGAGCTAGTAGGAGCCTATAGAAAATAAAGTAGCCTATGGTAAGAAGAAAACAGAACCTGTAGCAAATAGATTTTTGGAGTAAGTACTACAATAGACATTTTATCTGCTTGTGCACTTAGAGTGTGGCTGCTGGCTACCATTAGAGTGTATGGCCTAAGATTGGGAGGACTGTCAATCCACTTGTCCAAACAGAGCAACTTATGGTAAGAAGAAAATAGAGCCTCTAGCAAATAGAAGGTAAAAGAAAATAAAGCCTCTAGCAACTAAACAATAAGAAGAAAACAAAACTTATAGCAAATAGACGATAAGAAGAAACAAAGATTGTAGGAGCCTATAGAAAACTGAGTAACCTAAGGTAGAAAGAAAATAAAGCCTGTAACAAATAAATGATAAAAAGAAAACAGAACTTGGAGGAGCTTGTAGAAAACAGAGCAACATATGGTAAGAAGAAACAAAGCTTGTAGGAGCCTGTAAAAAATAGAGCAGCTTAATGTAAGAAGAAAACAAAGCCTGTAGTAAATAGACTGTAAGAAGAAAATAGAACTTGGAGGAGCTTGTAGAAAACAAAGCAACTACGGAAAGAAGAAAACAGAGCCTGTAGGAAATAGATGGTAAGAAGAAAATAGAATTTGGAGCAAATAGATTTTGGGAGTAGGTACTAAAATAGACATTTTATCTATTCATGCACTCCTCTTCCTTTCATCCATCAAAGAACACTATATGGCAAATTAAGCTTCAAGGAATAGATTTTGTTTTGCATTACATGGTTAAAATACCAATGGAGTTTATGTATGTGAAAATCAAGCTACTTCTTTTAAAATTATGTGCACAGAAAACCTTTGGTAATTAATCCTCATCTTCATTTGTTACTTTCCAACCATTGGAAACTCATGTGACTGCTAGTTACCATTAGAGTGCATGGCCTAAGATTGGGAGGATTGCCAATTCACTTGTCCAAACAGAGCAGCCTACAGTTAGAAGAAAATAGAGCCTCTAGCAAATAAATGGTAAGAAGAAAATATAACCTCTAGCAAATTGACGACAAGAAGAAAACATAGTCTGTAGGAGCCTGTAGAAAACAGAGCAGCCTATGGTAAGAGGAAATCAAAGCCTATAGCAAATAGATGGTAAGAAGAAAATCAAACTTAGAAGAGCTTGTAGAAAATAGAGCAGCCAATGGAAAGAAGAAAAAGGGCTTGTAGTAAATAGATTTTAGGAGTAGGTACTAAATTAGGCATTTTATTTGTTTGTGCACTCTTCTTCCTTTTATCATGAAAAGAGATTATATGGCAAATTAAGATTCAATCAATAGATTATGTTGTGCATTACATGGTTGAAATACCCATGGATTTTACAATTTGAAAATCAAGCTACTTCTTTCAAAATTATGTGCATAGGCAACTTTTGGTAATTAATCCTCATCGTCATTTCTTGCTTTCCAACTCTTGGAAACTCATAAGATTGTTGGCTCCCATCAGAGTGTATGGCCTAATATTGGGAGGCCTATCAATCCACTAGTGCAAACATAGCAGCCTATGATAAAAAGAAAATAGAGTTTATAGGAAATAGACGGTAAGAAAAAAACAGAGTTTGGAGCAAATAGATTTTAGGAGTAGGTACTCAAATACACATTTTATCTATTCTTGCATTCCTCTTCCTTTTATCCCTAAAAAAAAAAATTATACAGCAAGTTAAGCTTTAAGGAATAGATTCTGTTTTGCATTACATGGTTGAAATACCGATGAAGTTTACATATGTGAAAATCAAGCAACTTCTTTCGAAATTATGTGCACAGGTAACCATTGGTAATGAATCCTCATCCTTATTTGTTGCTTTCCAATTGTTAGAAACTTATGTGACTGTTGGCCAGCATCAAAGTGTGTGGCCTAAGATTGGGAGGACTGTCAATTCACTTGTCTAAATAGAGCAGCCTACGGTAAGAAGAAAATAGAGCCTCTATGAGCCTATAGAAAACAAAGCAACTTATGGTAAGAAGAAAACAAAGCCTATATGAAATAGATGGTAAGAAGAAAATATAACTTAAAGGAGCCTGTGGAAAATAGAGCAACTTACAGAAAGAAGAAAATAGAGCCTATAGCAAATAGATTTTAAGAATAGGTACCAAAATTGACATTTTATATGTTCGCACACTCCTCTTTCTTTCATCCATCAAAAGAGATTATGCGACAAATTAAGCTTCAATGAATAGATTATATTGTACATTACATGGTTGAAATACTCATGGAGTTTACGAATTTGAAAATCAAGCTACTTCTTTCAAAATTATATCCTAAAGCAACCTTTGGTAATTAATCCTCGTCCTTATTTGTTGCTTTCCAATTATTGGAAGCTTAAATGTCTACTGGCAATAGAACTGTCAATCCACTTGTCCAAACAAAGTAGCCTATGGTAAGAAGAAAATAGAGCCTCTATCAAATAAAAGGAGAGAAGAAAATAGAGCCTCTAACAAATAAATGGTAAGAAGAAAACATAACCTATAGCAAATTGAAGGTAAGAAAAAATAGAGCCTGTAGGAGCCTTTAGAAAACAAAGCAGTTTAAGGTAGGAAGAAAACAAAGCTTGTAGCAAATAGACGATAGAAAAAAAAACAAAACCTAGAGAAGCTTATAAAAAACAGAGCAGCCTATAAAAAGAATAAAACAAAGCCTTTAACAAATAGATATTAGGAGTCATTTTATTTGTTCATGCACTCATTTCCTTTCATCCGTAAAAAAAGATTATATGACAAATTAAGTTCCAATGAATAGATTATGCTTTACATTACATGGTGGAAATAGCCGTGGAGTTTACGAATTTGAAAATCAAGTTACTTCTTTCAAAATTATATGCTTAAGCAATCTTTGGTAATTAGTCCTCGTCCTCATCTATTACTTTCCAACTATTGGAAACTCATGTGACTGCTAGCTACCATCAAAGTTTATGGGCTAAGATTGACAGGACTGTTTATCCACTTGCCCAAACAGAGTAGCTTACAGTAAGAAGAAAATAGAGCCTTTAGCAAATAGTCGGTAACAAAAAAAAGTGCCTCTAGCAAATATATAGCAAGAAGAAAATAGAGCCTGTTGAATCCTGTAGAAAACATAGCAACCTATGGTAAGAATAAAATATAACTTGTAGCAAATATACAATAAGAAAAAAAAAAAACAGAGCCTGTAGAAAACATAGCAACCTAACGTAGGAAGAAAACATAACTTGTAGCAAATAGACGGTAAGAAAAGAACAAAACCTAAAGGAGCATGTAAAAAATAGAGTAGCCTACGAAAAAAAGAAAATAGAGCCTGTAGCAAATAGATTTTAGGAGTAGGTACTAAAATAGACATTTTATCTATTCAAGTACTCCTCTTCTTTTCATCCATCAAAAAAGATTATACGGTAAATTAAGTTTCAATGAATAGATTTTGTTTTCATTACATGGTTGAAACATCCATGGAGTTTATGAATGTGAAAATCAAGCTACTTCTTTCAAAATTATGTGCACAAGCAACCTTTGGTAATTAATCCTCATCCTCATTTGTTGCTTTCCAATTGTTGGAAACTTATGTGACTGTTGGCTACCCTCAGAGGGTATGGGCTAAAATTGGGAGGATTGTCAATCTACTTGTCCAAAGAGAGCGGCCTATAATAAGAAGAAAATAGAGCCTCTAGCAAATAGATGGATGGTAAGAAGAAAATAGAACCTCTAGCAAATAGGTGGTAAGAAGAAAATAAAGCCTTTAGCAAATAGACTATAAGAAGGAAACAGAGCCTATAGAAAACAGAGTAGCCTATGGTAAGAAGAAAAATGAGCCTGTAGCAAATAGATGGTATGAAGAAAACTAAGCCTATTAGAGCCTATAGAAAACAATGCAGCCTAAGGTAGGAAGAAAATATAACTTGTAGAAAATAGATGGTAAGAAGAAAACAAAATCTGAAAGAGCTTATAAAAAATAAGACAGCCTACGAAAAGAAGAAAATAGAGCCTATAGCAAATAGGTTTTAGGAGTAGGTACTAAAATAGACATTTTATCTGTTCGTGCACTCCTCTTCCTTTCATCCATCAAAAAGATTATACCACAAATTAAGTTTCAATGAATAGATTTTGTTTGGCATTACATGGTTAAAATACTCATGGAGTTTATGAATTTGAATATGAAGATACGTCTTTCAAAATTTTGTACACAGACAACCTTTGCTAATTAATCCTAGTCCTTATTTGTTGCTTTTCAACTATTTGAAACACATATTACTGTTGGCTACCATCAGAATATATGGGCTAAGATTAGGAGGACTACTGATCCATTAGTCCAAACAGAGCAACATATGGTAAGAAGAAAATAGAGTCTCTAGCAAATAAATGGTAAAAAGAAAACAAAACAGCATATGGTAAGAAGAAAAAAGAATCTGTAGCAAATTGACAATAAGAAGAAAACAGAGTCTGTAGGAGCTTGTAGAAAACATATCAGCCTTGGGTAGGAAGAAAACAGAGCTTGTAGCAAATAGACGATAAGAAAAAAATAGAACCTTGAAGAGCTTGTAGAAAACAGAGCAACATACGAAAGGAAGAAAATAGAGTATGTAGCAAATGGACAATAAGAAGAAAACAGAGCTTACATCAAATAAATTTTAGAAGTATGTACTAAATTAGAAATTTTTTCTATTCGTGCACTCATTTTCCTTTCATCAATCAAAAAAGATTATACGACAAATTAAGCTACAATGAATAGATTCTATTGTGTATTACATGGTTGAAATACCCGTGGAATTTATGAATTTGAAAATCAAGCTACTTCTTTCAAAATTACGTGCATAGGCAACTTTTAATAATTAATACTCATCCTTATTTATTGCTTTCTAACTGTTGGAAACTTATGTGATTGCTAGCTACCATTAGAGTGTATGGGCTAAGATTGGGCAGACTGTCTATCCATTTGTCCAAACAGAGCAGCCTACAATAAGATGAAAACTAAGCCTCTAGCAAGTAGACGGTAAGAAGAATACAGAGTAGCCTATGGTAAGAAGAAAAAAGAGCCTATAGCAAATAGATGATAAGAAGAAAATAGAGCCTATAGAAAATAAAGCAGCCTAAGGTGTGAAGAAAATAGAGCCTATAGCAAATAGATGGTTAGAAGAAAACAAAACCTAAGGGAGCCTGTAGAAAATAGAGTAACATATGAAAAGAAGAAAATAGAGCCTGTAGGAAATAGACAGTAAAGAGAAAACAGAACTTGTAGCAAATAGATTTTAGGAGTAGGTACTAAAATAGACATTTTATTTATTTGTGCACTCCTCTTCCTTTCATTGATCAGAAAAGATTACATGAAAATTTAAGTTTCAATGAATAGATTTTGTTTTGCATTACTTGGTTGAAACACCCATGGAGTTTACGAATGTGTAAATCAAGTTACTTCTTTTAAAATTATGTGCATAGGCAACCTTTGGTAATTAATCCTTATCCACATTTGTTGCCTTCTAACTGTTGGAAACTCATGTGACTGATGACTACCATCAGAGTGTATAAGCTAAGATTGGGAGAACTATCAATCCACTTGTCCAAATAGAGCAGCCTCTGGTAAGAAGAAAATAGAGTCTTTACCAAATAGGCAGTAAGAAGAAAACAGAGTCTCTAGCAAATAAATGGTAAGAAGAAAATAGAGCCTACAAGAGCTTGTCAAAAACAGAGTAGTCGATGGTAAAAGGAAAATAGAGCTTGTAACAAATAGATGACAAGAAAAAAACAGTGTCTGTAGCAAATAGATTTTAGGAGTAGGTACTAAAATAGACATTTTATCTATTCGTGCACTCCTCTTCCTTTCATCCACTATTAAAGATTATATGGCAAATTAAGATTCAATGAATAGATTATGTTTTGCATTACATGGTTGAAATACCTGTGGAGTTTATGAATATGAAAATCAAACTACTTATTTAAAAATTATGTGCACAGGCAACCTTTGGTAATTAATCCTCATCCTCATTTATTGCTTTATAGTTGTTGGAAACCCATGTGATTGTTGGTTACCATCAGAGTGTATGGGTTTCAAAAGTATTCCAAATGTCCAAATAGAACAACCTACAGTAAGAAGAAAATAAAGCCTATAGCAAATAGACGGTAAAAGGAAAACAGAACTTGTAGCGAATAAATTTTAGGAGTCTCAGCAAGTATTGTTTATTAATAGCCTATAGAAAATAGAGCTGACCTTCACTTTTAGTCGACCGCAAGTGGCTGCCCATAATTTTAAGGTAAATGCTTAATAGTCAAAATCTTATTAGTTAGTATATTTAAGTATTTAAATTATACTATATCTGCAATATATTTATTAGCTATATTTTGTTATCTATATATTATGAGAATGAAATAATAATAAGAGAAAAGTAATTGTAATAAATAATAATAGAATAGTAATAGAATATCATATACTATTACTATATATAATAATTAATATAATTATAATACTATACATAATAATTACTATATATACATAATAGTATATATAATTCTATTACTATATGGACTACTATATATAATATTAATTATATAATTTATAAATAGAATTCTAGAAAGTTTAATCCATCATTTAGTTAAATATGCAATTCCCCAAATTTTTTCAATATTCTTTTTTATCATTTATTAAAAAGAAAATAAAAAAAAAGAAAAAATTCAAATTGAAAAGCAACCATTGTCTAATGGATAGAATATAAGTCTTTTAAACCATGGTATAGGTTCAAATCCTATTGGACACAATATGTTTTCATTCCATATTAATATTTATTCCATTTTATTCTATATTTCTTATTTCATATTATAATTCATATTATATATTATATATTATATATTATAATTTAATTTAGTATACAAATTTAGTACATTATATATATATATATATTATTATTTTATATTTTTTAATTCATTTTTTGTTTTATAGTTATTTTTTTTTCTATAGTTGTTTTATGTTTTTTATTTATAATTTGATTTAAGTATTATACTTATTATAATTAAGATTAAAGATTAAGAGTAATCAATTTCACAGGTTGTATTCTTAATGGCAACTCCAATTTTATTTTGTGTCATTTTGCTACTATGGTTCACAAAAGCAGTAGCAGAAGATGAAATTTTAGCACATCCTAAATGTAAAGGGAAATGTGGAGACGTTGCCATTCCCTTCCCTTTTGGAGTTGGACCTAACTGTTCCTTGAAAGACAATTTTGTGGTAGATTGTAATGACACTTTTAGGCCTCCCAAACCTTTCTTAACAAGCATAGAAATGGAATTGCTCAGTATTTCAATTGGAGGTTTGGTTCAAGTTAATAATTCAGTCTTTTCTTACAACTGCAACAACAACAAAAGCTTTGATGGAACAATTGACATGTCAAACAACCCTTTCTTCTATTCAAGTGTATATAACAGGTTCATAGTTACAGGTTGCAACAATTATGTTGTGCTTTTAACAAATCACCACTTGTTGGTGGGTGTCTTTCTTTTTGTAGTGGAACCCAAAGAAGTGATGGTTGTTATGGTCTAAGGTGCTGTCAAGCCACCATTCCTTCTCACATCAAGTCTTTTGAAGTAGGGATGACTAGTGTTGTAAAAGATGATTCTAACTATTGCAGTGACAACAAGACTGCCTTCATGGTTAACCAAGACTGGTTTGCTTCTAGGCAACTATCTCTTGACCTATTGATGCAGCAGGAATATGTTCCTGCAGTCCTTGAATGGGGAGCATTCCAGGGATATTGTCGACTAGCTAAAACTTCAGCTCTTTTTTGTAGCAGCAATGGCTCTTGTTGGACACAGTTATCACAAAGGCATCTATGTGTTTGTACTGATGGTTCCTCTAATAATTCCGAATCCTTTCACGAGGTCCTCAATAGATGTGTAGATATTACAGATTTAACTTAAATATAGAATATGACGCCACAAATATGATGTTAACTTGTAAATTTTTTTATAAAAATGTTGAAACCTTTTTTCTTTTGTTGCGAATTTTTGAAATCCAATTAGTACTTGGGAACTCTTTTATAATTTATACATATAATGGTTACCAAAGATCTCTAAAATAACATTACTTGTCTTAACATTCCTAATTGGTAGGGGGCCACTGTATAAACTCAAACTCACATTGTTGCCTTCTTTGTATGTATACTGGGGATTGAGGATCCTACAACTGCTCGTGTCTTAATGGGTACTTGCATCATGACAACAAGAATACATGTTACCCACCATTTCTTTGGGAACTCGGTAAAAAATCTCAGGCTAAAGTTATCATCATAGGTATGCAATATCTATTTCGTTTGTAGAATTAGTTATAAGTCAAATGTAAATTTGTTCAAGGATTTGGACATTTTGAAAGCTCAAATTTTTGGTAGGCTAATCACTTCAATTAGTTGTACTTTATTGCAGTCATTATAATAACACGATCATTTCTTAATCTTTTTGAATTAGAAATGATATCCAAAGTTTTTCATAGAATTAAACTTATCTTCTGATTTGATGGCTGTATAGGCCGTAACTCTAGTATTTGATTACTTTTACTAGTTATTAGTGCATGAGCATTGTACAAAACAATTCAAAGAAGAAAGGCCATTAAACTCAAACAAAAATATTTTGAAAGAAATAGTGGTTTGCTATTGCAACAACGATTGTCTTCAAGAGAAAATAACATTGAGCAAATGAAACTATTTGGTTCCAAGAAACTAAAGAAGGCCACAGACAATTATAATATGAGTTGAATCCTTAAAAATATCTCAACTATAAGGCCACAACTATTTGGTTTGAGTAATCATATTGTTTGTTTTGGAACCACATCAATATCTCGATGCATTCTGTCGAAGAAAGAAGTTTAGTGACATATTTCTCTCTTTCAATGTAAGAGAACCACTTGTTTGTATACTTGATGCTCAAGTCCTCAAGCAAGGCTAGAAAGAAGAGATCAAAGTAGTTGCAAAGTTGGCAAAAAGATGTTTTCACTTGAATGGGAAGAAGAGGATTACAATGAAAGTAGTGGCTATGGAGGTGGAAGTGATTAGAGCATTGTTGGAGGCAGCTTCTTCAACCATTCATTAGGATTTTGGCCTCGATAAGGTGGATTATGCTAAAGTGGGCATTGTTGGATGTTGGGATACTGCATCCTCTCCATCTAGGTCACATTTGAACCTCATCGCCATTCATATGGAAATTGATGTGCAACCTTTAGTCTCTGGCTAACACCTTAATTATTGTCAAATAATATATAAGTTTCTGACCACCTAATTAGACTTGCTTTGGTTAGATACAAACAATAAGGGCTTAGCTTTGATGCCTGAACTATTTTTTATCTTGGTAGTTCCAAGAATGGGGCATATATCATTGGAACCTATATAACCAACATAACGCTCCCAGTTCCTTAGTGAACATATTTCGTTGCATTTCCTTTCCCAACTTCAGGTAAATGTTATTATTAGTGAAAAGAAGAAGAAATTCTTGATTCGTCACGATTGAATTCGATTTGGAAAAAGACGATCAAATGTGGCATGAGATGCAAAAGTTATTTCAAATTTAAAAAATACCAGTACGTAACGTGTAAATCATTTCAAGGAAAAAGATTTTCAAATATAAGTTAAATTAATTAAAATAATAATAAAATAAATTTATAAAATATAAAATTATGTACGAACTACACTAATAAAAAAAAGGAAATATAAAATTTCATATAAAATTCTTTTTACCAAAAGAATCAATTGCATTTATTAAAATTTTGTCTTAATTATATTACATAAATTTTACTCTTGTATTTAAAAATGAGGTCCTGAGATGATAAATATAAATTTAATAAATTCAAGTAAAATATTATATATTATATATATATATATCGTAAATATAATTTGACTAGAAAATTTTAGATCAAGTAGATGGATAGTACTGTACCTTAGTAACCAAGTCTTTTCAAAATTGAATCATTTGGTATGACATCAACACGACGTTTAGTTTTTGTAACTTGCAAATTATTGTAGGGATACCATGATGATGGTGGTGGGTAATTGAGGTTGTTGGCCTACTAGTTGGTTTATAATTGTGTATAGAATCAACAAACAAAAGTGGGTAGAGAAGTAGAGAAGGAAAAATAGTATCATGAAGAATTATATAAGAAAATAATTGAAGAAAAATAAATAATAGAGATTTTTAGTGCCTAGAACGATTGCATTACTACTAGGTTTCTATTAGTCATACTGAAATGAGGCCAATGAATGTGTTTAACTTGCAATTCGGAATAAGTGTTGTACAAAACAAAGTAAGCACCCAGTTGAAATTAAAAGTGAAGATGCTTATTGGGTGATACCACAGGAGCTGAAAAAATAGGAGAATATTCTTACGGTGAATATATTGTCTAACAAGCTAACAGGTAGGCTTCCTGTTGAAGGCATATTTACAAGCTTGGATTATAATGCTTTGAAGAGAAATTTGTGAATTTATTCGTCTCTATTGAAAGGACCAAGTAAAATGAATGTTTCTAATGACAACAAATCTTTAACCACATTACATAGAAAGATGAAAGTCTCTCTCGTGCTTTCTCTCAATTTTGCATTTCATTTTGTGCCTATACTTGTAGAAAAATATATAAAGAAAGAAAACATTTCATTATATGCTTATAATTGTAGAAAATTATAAATAGATATATAAAGTTTCAAAAACATAAGGTTTATACTTTAAAATATAGTATGTAAATAGTAATAATATTGCTCTTAAAAGGTCAAAATCAATAATTTTTCAATGCAGAAAGTGAAGCACGTAGCAAGAAGCAGCAAATGGAAGAGACAAATTTAGTCACATCAAAGCAAAGAGAGAAAGACTTGTAAGTGAGCTTATAGACAAAACCTTGGGCCATGTTTTGCACGGAATATGCCAGGAGCCATATGGTCAAAATTGTCACGTTAATTTTCTCTTCATGCTTATCCCTTCACATTCTATTTTTTCAAGCTCCCTTCTCTGCTTGCAAATTTCAAGGACCACCACAACACACAAAAAATAAATAAAATAAAAAAAGAGAGAGAGAAAGGGGGTGGGCAAGAAGTGGTGATAAATGGGTTTGGTTCTATTTTTATTATGGTTTCTGATTTCAGTAGCTGGTCTTAAAAGTTGCGTTGGAAATGATGATGTTTTAGGCCTTCTTGTTTTCAAGTCAGGTATTATCGACACATCTTCTTATCTCAGCTTTGGAACAAAGACGATGACTCCCCTGTTCATGGAAGTTCATACAGTGCAATCCGGTGACCGGCCGAGTTTCTCAAGTCTCACTCGATGGCCTCAGCTTATCCGGGAAAATTTGTAAAGGGCTTCAAAAGTTGCAAGGTTTGAAAACCTTATCACTTGCTCATAACAATTTTAGTGGAACTATCAGTTTTGAGCTTGGTCATATGAGCAGTCTTGAAAGGCTTAAACTCAGTCACAATAGTCTTTCCGGACTCATTCCATCTTCGCTTGGTTCCACAAGATTTCTTGATCTTTCCAAAAACTCCTTCTCAGGACAAGTTTCTAATGGTCTCTTCTGAAACCGTATGTCCCTTCGTTACCTTTCTTTAGCTGACAATTTGCTTCAAGGGCCATTACCGAATTTAACTGCCTGCTCTTCTTTGAACACTCTCAAGCTCTCCAATAACAAAATTTCTGGTGTCCCAGATTTTTCAACTGGAATTTGGTTACTTAAACGTCTTTGAACTTTACATCTTTCACACAATGCATTTTCTAGGTCCGTGCCAAAAGGGTATCTGCCATCTGCAACTTGAAAGATCTGCGGTTACAGGGCAACAAATTTTCGGGACCACTACCAGTGGATATTGGATTCTGTGGATACAACAAGAAGTTGACAGGTAGCTTTCGCAATCTGAGCAGCCTGGAATACTTAGACTTGTCGAGCAATGGATTTACTGGAAGCCTACTGTCATCAATTGGTGATCTGACTTCACTAAAGTACATGAGCTTGTCCAACAAGAAGCTCACAAGTAGCATTCCAGCAACAATAGTTAACTGTGCCACAATATCAGTTATTCGAATTAAAGGTAACAGCCTTCACGACAGCATATCGGAGGGCATTTTTATCTTAGGCTGGAGGAAGTAAATTTTTCACAAAACAAATTGACTGGTTCCACTCCAACCAGTTCAAGTAAATTCTTTGGATCAGTTCACACATTGGACCTTTCAAACAACTATCTTGCACGACATATTCCTGCAAAAATGGGTCTATACTCAAATTTGGGATACTTGAATTTTTCGTGGAACAACCTTACCTCAAAATTGCCGCTAGAGCTTGGCTACTCTCAGAACCTAAAGGTTTTGGATCTTCAGAGCAATGGATTAGTTGGCCCAATACCTGCAGATATATGCAAGTCTAGTAGCTTGAGCATTCTTCAGTTGCATGGTAATTCCTTGACTGGGCTGCTTTTGGAGGAGATTGGAAATTCCTCAGCTCCCTACTTGTTGTAAGGCCTTTGCTAATTTTGCTTCTATTAGTCATCTACATCTTTTCTCTTTGGTTAAATTACATTACATTAGTAGCCTAGTGTCACGGAGTTAGCCTTTGGACGTGCTAACCCATGCGGCACTTAGTCGATCTTACGTGTGAAGATGAGCTAAGTAAGCCTTGGAGAGTTTGAGAGAATGAGTGGAAAGTGTTGGGTGGCAAGTAAGGACTTGCAATAGCCGAATGAAGAGAGAGCACAAGAGAGATTTGCAAGTGAGCTTGTATTGAGTGTGCAAAGGTGTCTTTATAAGTGAGACGAGTGGTCTATTTATAGTGTCTCTAACTCCTTAATATGTGGCTACAATTGTGCACCTAGAATATTTACAAGGAAAGTTCTAGAGAGAGCATCTAAGAGGATCCTTCAAGAAGGTTCTAGGTGAGTCTCTTTGCTGGACTTTGCTGGAAGACTCTAGATAGGCACTTCAAGACTCTTCTAGGACCTTCCACTTGCTAGATTTGGGCTGCCAAGGGGGCTAGGCAATGTTGGCAGCCCGCAGAGGCTTAATTTGGCCCCCAATATATGTTTCCTCACTTGCTGGATGGACTGGACTTAGTGTCCATGTGACACCTTCCCCCACTTAATCCTGCGACGTCCTCGTCGTATTCTCAGCCTTATATTGCCGAATGTGGTCGGCAAATTGCCAAAGCTGATCCTCTCGTTCTCAACTAGCCTCTTGGTCCGGCAAATCTTTTCATTTCACCAAATACTCATGGTAATTGGAAACTCATCTTCTCGGATCACTCGGTTAGTAAAGATTTGTTCCACCTCCTTGTTGAATTTGGTGACTACAGCCGTTGGCGCGCGCTTGGACTCGCTTCGACTTGGATCCTCGTCATCTCCATGAAAAGGCTTTAGAAGACTTACATGGAATACATTATGGATCTTCAGTTTTGGAGGGAGTTGGACTTGGTAGGTAGCCTTTCCTACACGCTTGATCATAGGAAACAACCCTTCGTACTTCCTTACCAAGCCTTTGTGGACTTTGCGTAGAGACTTAAATTGGTTGGGTAGTAACTTTACCATCACCATGTCTCCCGCTGTGTAGTCCTTTGGACGTCGTTTGGTGTCAGCCCATCGTTTCATTCTCTTGGCCGCTTTGTCAAGGCAAGCCCTCGTTATGTCCGCTTCCTCGTGTCATTCTCTCACAAACTTAAAGGCTGATGGGCTGTTGCCAGTGTAGGGAGAGGCAAGTGCACTTGGCATGAGTGGTTGTTGTCCCATGACAATCTCAAACGGGCTTTTATTCGTGGCCTCGCTCCTTTGGAGGTTATATGAGAATTGGGTAGCGTCGAGTAGCTTTGCCCAATCTCGTTGGTGAGCACTGACGTAGTGCCTCAAGTATTGCTCGAGCGAGGCATTCATTCGCTCGGTCTGCCCGTCACTTTGGGGATGGAAGCTTGTTGAAAAGTTTAGGTTAGTTCCCAGCAATTTGAATAGCTCGCGCCAGAATTTGCCTATAAAGCAGGGGTCTCTATCGCTGATTATGCTCTTCGGCACGCCCCATAGCTTTACTATGTTCTTAAAAAACAGGCGAGCAGCTTCGTCCACCTTGCAATCAGCAGGGGCTGGAATGAAGGTGCCATACTTGCTGAACCTGTCGACCACAACCATGATGCTTCCGCATCCCTCTGACTTTGGTAGAGCTACAATGAAGTCCATTGAGACACTTTCCCATGGCTTTTCGGGGATGGGTAGTGGCTCAAGTAGACCCGCTGGTTGCTGCTGTTCTACCTTGTCTTGTTGGCAAACCAGGCAAGTCCGCACATAGGTCTTGACATCTGTATGCATATACGGCCAGAAATAATGTTGTTGGACAAGAGCAAGGGTTCGTGTCATACCTAGGTGACCAGCCCATAGGGAATCGTGGCATTCCTTGAGGATCTCCTTCCGCAAGTTTCCCCACTTAGGCACGAAGACTCGGTTCCCAATTGTCATGAGGACTCAGTCGTCTACCCAAAATCGACGAGTCTTCCCTTCGCTAGCCAAGCTCACCAGGTTGTTGGCTAGGCTGTCTTGTCCCGTACCTTCCTTGATTCATTCAAGGAGGTTGCTCTTAGGCGTACTAGTCGAGAGGGCAGCTAGCTCCGCCTTTCTGCTCAGCGCATCAGCAACAACATTGGCTTGCCCCGGCTTATACCGCAGAGTGTAGTCGAATTTTGCTAGGAAGTCTTGCCAACGAGTTTGTTTGGGGCTGAGTTTCTTTCGTGTTTGGAAGTAGCTCGTAGCAACATTGTCGGTCATGATTATGAACTTACTTCCCAGGAGATAGTGTCTCCAAGTGCGCAAGTAGTGGATGATGACAGTCATCTCCTTGTCTTGGATGGTGTACTGCCTCTCCGTGTCGTTGAGCTTGCGACTTTCACAGGCAATGGGATGCCTATCCTGCATTAGGACTCCACCGATGGCAAAGTCAGATGCGTCGGTGTGGACTTCGAAAGGTCTCTCGTAGTCCGGCAACACCATAACAGGTTCTTCGGAGATTGTTTGCTTCAATTTCTCGAAAGAAGCTTGGCATTCACTTGTCCAATGCCAAGTGTGGTTTTTCTTCAGCAGGTCGGTTAGGGGTGCTGCTATGGCAGAGTATCCCTTGATGAACCGACGGTAGTAATTGACAAGCCCCAGGAAAGATCGCATTTCCGGGACCTTGGTTGGAGGCTCCCATTGTTGGATCGCTTGCACCTTTGCTGGATCCATCATCAATTTGCCATCCTTGATCCGGTGACCAAGGAAAACCACCTCTTGCTTGGCGAACGAGCACTTCTCCTTCTTGACGAACAACTCGTTCTCCCGTAGGACTTGGAAGACTTGCTTGAGGTGCTCAACGTGCTCCTCAAGTGTGTTGCTGTACACAACAATATCATCCAAGTAGACTACTACGAATTTGTCAAGGAATGGATGTAGTACCTTGTTCATAAGTGTGCAGAAAGTGGCTGGTGTGTTGGTGAGGCCAAAGGGCATTACTAGGAACTCGAATGCTCCGTAGCATGTTACGCAGGTTGTCTTTGGCTCATCACCTTGTGCAATTCGGACTTGGTAGTATCCTGATCGCAAATCCAGCTTGGTGAAGTACCTTGCCTTCCCGAGTTGGTCGAAAAGATCAGCTATCAAGGGTATTGGGTACTTGTTCTTGATAGTGACTTTGTTCAAGGCTCGGTAGTCGATACACATCCGCAGCGATCCGTCCTTCTTCTTTTGGAAGAGGACAGGGGCACCAAAAGGGGCTTTCGATGGTCGAATGTAGCCCGAATCGATCAGATCGTGGAGCTGCTTCCTCAATTCAGCGAGCTTTGGGGGTGCCATGCGATAAGGGGCCATGGCAGGAGGTTTGGCACCGGGTTCCAGCTCAATGTGGTGATCCACATCTCGCTTTGGTGGGAGCTTCTTCGGCAGCTTGGAAGGCATGACGCCCTTGAACTTGTTAAGGACCACCTGAATGGGTTATGGCAGTGCGGGAGTTGGTGCTTCTACGTCTTCCCCGTCGCTTAGCTCCCTTGTGGTAGCCATATAGCTTGGACCCGACTTTAGACCTCGCTTGAATTGCAAGGCAGAAATCATCGAGGGTTGAGACTTCTCCTTACACTTCAAGGGGACTACGCAGATCTTGTGATCGTGGACAACCACAAGAGATCTTGAGGCAGGAACGGGAAAAGCCAAGGCTTCGTAGAAAAATGCAAGACCTAACACCACTTTAAAGTCATCCATGGGAACGACGGTAAAGTCCAACTTACCGGTCCATTCGCCAATTTGGACGACTACTCCTTGTACTATGCCTTGAATAGGCTTTGCTTCCGAGTTCACCGCTTTGATGGTGCTGATTCCCTTCGTCAGTTTGAGGCCTAGTTGATTGGCCTCTTGTACATCCATGAAGTTGTGCGTTGCCCCTGTATCGAGTATCGCACAGACTGCTTTGCCTTCAATGGCAATGTCAGCATATAGTAGTCCCTTCTCTTTAGAAACTGCTGGTGAGGTATGTTTTGTGAGATTACCCAATCGTTGGATACATCCCATGTCAGCTTGGGGCTCTTCGTTGGCCTTCTCCGGATCGAATACCGCCATCATAGCGTTCATTGCTTTTCGTTTGGGGCAGTCTTTCACCCAGTGTGGTCTGTCGCAAATGAAACAGGGTCTAGGGGGATTACTTGGGTCGCACGTACCCACAGACTTCTTCTCATGCTTGGGACGGCCATTTGAGGGTCTCTGCTGTCCACCCTCATTGCGGCCAGAATCCTGCTTCTTTTGTCCGGTTTTCTCTCCCCCACTTTTGCCAGAGTTTGGCTTCTTGCTCTTGGAGTGGGCGAAGTAGTCAACGAAGGTCTCTGCAGCGGCAATGACAGTGTCCAGGGTCTGCACATCACGCCTCTCCAACTCGACTCTCGCCCAATCTTTCAAGCCGTCTTTGAAGTAGAAGAGAAGCTCTCTATCGGACATCTCGATTTCAAGCATAAGGGTAGTGAATTCCTTGATGTAGTCAGAAGTACTACTTGTCTGGGTTAGGCGACGCAACTTTCCCCTCGCTTCATTGTTTGCATTGTGAGGGACAAAGTACCTACGTACCTCGGCCTTGAATTGCTCCCAAGTGTCTATGATGCACAAACCCTTCTCCCTCTCGGAGTGCTTACGTCTTCACTAGAGTTGGGCAACATCTCTTAAGAAAATTAGGGCATTGCCCACCTTGGCAAGGTCGTTGACAACCCCCATGGCCTCGAAGTACTGCTCAAGGCCAAACAGAAAGTTCTCCATGACAGTGGTGTTACGTGTGCCATTGTACATGGCTGGCTTCGGGACCTTCAAGCCACGTACTGTCGTGGCGCTAGTAGTGGCAGCTGTACTAGCATATGAGTTATTTTGGTGCAGTGAATCCATCTCCCTACACAAGTTGTGAATCTCTCCTTCAACGAACTCGTGTAGACTGGATAGATCTTGGTTCAGGGAGCGTAGTTCTCCCTTAAACGAGTGACCAAACTCTTCGATCATGATTTTGGCAGCCCGAGTGATCTATGCATTCTCATGGATCAAGTTATCGACTTGATCGTTGAGGTCGCCCACAACGGAGCTTATATCGGTGACACTCCGCTCCAAGCCAGCAATACGAGTGTCCATGGTTTCCTTCACTGGAGCCTTGGACTTGCTATGCTTGGCAGGGGCACGTTGCACCTCACGCCCACGAATTTGTTCCCCTACTTGTTGCTCCTCCATGGTGGTTGCAACAAATCCTTCTTCGCTTGCCATGCTTGCAATCTCAGCAAACAATGAACAAAGAGGTTTGGACCTTGGCTCTGATACCACCTGTCACGGAGTTAGCCTTTGGACGTGCTAACCCGCGCGGCACTTAGTTGATCTTGCGTGTGAAGACGAGCTAAGTAAGCCTTGGAGAGTTTGAGAGAATGAGTGGAAAGCGTTGGGTGGCAAGTAAGGACTTGCAATAACCGAATGAAGAGAGAGCACAAGAGAGATTTGCAAGTGAGCTTGTATTGAGTATGCAAAGGTGTCTTTACAAGTGAGAGGAGTGGTCTATTTATAGTGTCTCTACCTCCTTAATATGTGGCTACAATTGTGCACCTAGAATATTTACAAGGAAAGTTCTAGAGAGAGCATATAAGAGGATCCTTCAAGAAGGTTCTAGGTGAGTCTCTTTGCTGGACTTTGCTGGAAGACTCTAGATAGGCACTTCAAGACTCTTCTAGGACCATCCACTTGCTGGATTTGGGCTGCCAAGGGGGCTAGGCAATGTTGGCAGCCCGCAGAGGCTTAATTTGGCCCCCAATATATGTTTCCTCACTTGCTGGATGGGCTGGACTTAGTGTCCATGTGACACTAGGCTATTAAGACACAAGGAACATGATATATTATCATTAAGTAAATTCAAAATTGATAGTATATGAGTAATTGACCTACCTTTCTTGACTGTAAATTGGGTCTTTTGGTATTGTATCAAATCGAAGGTGAACTTTAGCTTTTGCCACCATCAAATTATTGTAGGGTACCATGGTGATGGTCAAAGGAGGCTGGAGGGTATTACAGTTGTTAGGCCGCTAGTTGGCTTATAAAATTGTGTATAAAGTCAACAGACAAAAGTGGATAGAGGGGCAAGTAAGGTAAAATAGTATAATGAAGAATTATTTGAGAAAATAACTAAAAAAATAAATAATAGAAATTTTTAATTCTCATAACAATGTCATTACTACTGAATTTCTGTTAGTCATTTATTTAATTTCATAATATAAATTAAACACATTTCATTTAATTTTATAAATAAATAAAATTAAAATTTAAAAATATTTTATTAAACTCTTATTATTTTATATGTATTGTTATCTAATGTTATACTTGTGAATATTGTAGATAACTGGCCTAAACAAGTCTTTGTGTCCAATATTATGCCTCGCACTATAAAGAAAATAAGGGTAATTTTTATTAGAATTGGTCAAAAATATAATCATTATGACAATCCAAATGACATTTGCAATTGGACTCCTACTAGCAATCATCGGTGGGTAGGCCTATGTTGAGGCTCAAGATGGTTTAACAGTTCGAGAGTGGATGAGAAAGCAGGTATAATTTATCACCAAAGTCACTAATGGAGATAAGTTAGCTGCTCATACAATTCACTACTAACTTACCTTGTAAGTCCAAAATAGCTCTTTGCAAGTTTACATAGGAAAGAATGAAAAATCTTGTTAGATAGATCAAATCAGAACTGATAATGTAACTCTAGTCCATAAATTAGCGATCTATTTAGCACCTATGTTCATAGCCAAGCTAACTTTTACATTCTTCAAATCAGATGTAAACCATTGTAACTTATTTGGATTCTACTCCTATGTTTGTTTGTAGAATGGGTCTACAACTTTGCAAGTTTTATCATTGATTCTACAAATAAATCCTTACAAAGGATAAGGAATATAGTGGTGTTGGATAATGACACTTGTATGACTTAAGTTGTGCTATTGCTAGAGAGAAATGTGTTGATGACATGAACAATCCTTGAACTCCTCTTTGCCACCCCTTCTCCCCTATCAAAAGAAAAAAAAAGAGAAAATTATTTCCTCTCTGGATGGTAGTCAGTAGAAAACTAAGCAACTACCACATAATTTTATTGGTTTCGGCTAAGAAACTTTTCCTCATTCTTGACACCTGATCAAGTAATATATCAATTCATCACTTCAGTTATGGAATTGAGAATTATGGGTATCCTTGGTCTTATTGACTTTGACATTGTGCCGATAGTTAGTTGGCATAATATTTCAAGGTAAATGACTAAAAACTTTTTTCTCCCTTTTCTTTATTAGGGTGTATCAGATCGAGTGACTACTGAGGTCTTCATTGCAATGTCAAAGGCACTCAACTTCATTAACCCTTATGAACTCTCAATTTAGTACATATTGATAGCTTCGAACCAGTTTCTTTAGGTTACTCATTGATCCATCCCGCTTTTACGTGTTGATTTTATGAGAAAACCACATGTAGTCTAATAAAATGGGCAAGAGAATATCATTTATGATCTTTCAGTGGAATTATTGTTCACACTAGAATTAGCATCTTTCTTGCATAAGTAAATGTAGCACATAAGAAAATTAGGAGGCTCAATTTTGAGAACCTGAAGTTGTATGTTGTGATAATTTTTCAAGTACAGAAAGATTTGCCATCAGGATGTCAACTTTGACTTATCCCTTTGTTTACATTCTCGTTCGATGTAATAGCACATTTTCCCTTTGTTACATGTGAGGCATGGGATGAATCAGTGTTTCCTTGCCTTTATACGCCACTTAAATCTGTTTCTATGCTTTTGCTAACCCATGAATTGTGGGTGTATTTTACTAGAAAACAAAAATTGTTCATTTCACTCTAGACATATGCATAATCTCTGGAATAGCTTGCTACCCCTTAACGATATATTTGTTAGGAGCGGGGTTGGGGGGTGTTATATAGATCTGGATATGGTATTTTTACTTTATGTCTTGTTAAAAAATTTTCTTTTTAACATTGAAACAACCGAACTTGAATTGAGTGAAATAGTTCAACAGGAGAAACATGGTTCAAAGATGGCCTTTTTGGGTGGAAACCCCCCTTGAGACTCTGAATGCCAATTGTTTATCTTATTCAGTCACTGGGTGGAGAAGTATAGCTTAATTCACGAATAAAGAAGATCGAGTTAAGCAATGAGGGAGCAGTGAGCAGTTTTTTGCTAAATAGTGGAGACATGATTGAAGAAGATGCTTATGCATTTGCCACTCCAGGTACACCAAAATGTTTTCTGTGTGTTGTCTAAATTGCACTACTTTTGTTTCCCAGTTTTTTTTTTACTATTGATCGATTTGCTCCAATCAGTTGATACCCTGAAGCTTCTTTTGCCTAATGACTGGAGAGAGATTCCTTACTTTAAGGAATTGGAGAAATTAGTTGGAGTTCCTGTTATCAATGTTCACATCTGGTGAGTAAGGCATTCTGTCATCAACAATTGGTAATGGAAATCATGCCATGCTCTTACACATAACAATATTACATTGGAATATTTGGAAATCAACAGAAGACTTTAGAATTATGAGATTGCGTTCATCAGAATGGTTTTGATAACATAGGAACATTCTTTCTTAGCTTTACATTATATCTCATGTCATCAATCATATTTTCTCACTTTCGATGCAAATCAGGCCATGCATTTAGTTTAGGTCAAGTCAATAGTGTCTCTATGTATATATGAGACTGTTTTCTAGAATTCAAATTTTCCGCCAGTGAAATACTTGCATAAAGCTATCTTGGTTGCAAGTTTGACCAAAACTGAAGAATACATAGATCACCTACTCTTTAGCAGGTACTGTCATATTTCACATCACCTTTTTGTGTTTATCAAGGTATTGGTTTCGGTATTCTGTTAACTCAATGCATTTTCCACATTTATCGCAACTTATTAACAACCCGTTATTTTTGAAGTAATTACCTCATGAGAATTTTGCAGCGTCCTTATCTCCTCCTCACTCCTCTCTAGTTTCTTTCTTTCATTTTCCTTCATTGGAAGGCATTGATAGTTCTTTAAAAGATTTTGAAACAACAATAATCCTCACCTTTCTAGAACAAGATGCTTTAGCGAGCATTAAGTAATGGAACAATTTTAGATACTCTCAAATTAAAACCTCCTAATAATATTTGTCAAATAAAATCCAATTTTCAAGAATTTTTAAATGACAATACATGCATCCAATTATTTGTCGAATAACTTAGTAAAAAATCTCAAGATAAAGTTGCATCATTAGTATGCAATATTTCTTTAATTTGTAATATTAGCTGGAAGTTGATCTTAAATTTGTTCAAGAATTTGGACCTCTTGAAATTTCAAAATTGTGGTATGCAAATTACTTAATAGTTTTAATTTATTACAGTCAGTACAATTAATGTAATCATTTCTTAATCTCTTTAAATTAGAAATGATATAAAAAAATTTTCATGAAATTGAACTTATCTTTCAATTTGATAGTTGTGCAGGCTGCTGCCTTTGTCTTGGATTATTTTTACTAGTGATTGGTGCATGGAGGTTGTATAAGACAACTAAAATAAGAAAGACCGTTAAATTCAAGGAAAAATATTTCAAAAGAAATGGTGGTCTATTATTGCAACAGTAATTGTCTTCAAGAGATAATAATGTTGAGCAAATAAAACTATTTAGTTTCAAGGAGGTAGAGAAGGCCTCAAAACCATTACAACGTGAGCTGAATCTTTGGTTAGGGAGGCCAAGGAATGGTTTATAAAGGAATGTTGAGATGAAAAGATTGTGACAATCAAGAAGTTCAAGATAGTCAACGAAAATGAAGGCAAACTTGAATAGTTCATCAACAAAGTTGTAATTGTGACACAAATCAATCACAGAAATATGGTAAAGTTACTGGGATGTTGTTTGGAGACAAAAGTACTTCTAGTAGTCTATGAGTTCATCTTTCAACACATATATGGTCAAAATGATTGGCAATCTCTAATTATGTGAGAAATACACTTGTGGACATAAAGTCCATAAATATACCATTGGATGATAAATATAGAGCAAAAGTTTCAGACTTTGGCACTTCAAAGTCAATTACAATTCATCAAACACACGTAACTACTCAAGTCCAAGGGACTATAGGATACTTTGACTCAAAGTACTTCCAGACAAGCCAATTTATAGAGAAGAGTGATGTTTACAGCTTTAGAGTTGTGCTTATTGAGCTCTTGATTGGACAAAATCCAATCTCCTTAATGTATTCTGTTGAAGAAAGAAGTTTCGTGACATATTTCTTTCTTTTAATGCAAGACAACCGCTTGTTTGATATACTTGATGCTCCAGTCCTCCAGTAGGGTCGGAAAGAGGAAATCACAACAGTTGCAAAGTTGGCAAAAAGATGCTTGCACTTGAATGGGAAGAAGAGGTTTACAATGAAAGCAGTGGTGGTTATGGAGTTGGAATCGATTAGAGCATCATTGGAGGTATCTTCTTTTGACAAAGTACATGGGTTTAAACATCAGTGTGCACCATTTGTGGAAGTTTTCTTATAATAGTGAGCGGCATCAACATGAGCTTGGGCGGCTTCATGTTTGCTGTCTAGCTACAAACATTAAATGCATCACATGGGCATACAAAAAATGTAATAAAGTTGAAAGCAAAATCAAACTTAATGCTTAATTCAAAATATAGAAAAACTCTTACCTTCAAATGACATTTTGCCAACTTGATGTAAGCTGTTGAAGATTGCAATGAGTATTGTGCAAACCAATGCAATTGTTAAAGAGAAAATGTTTAGATTTTATCAATTAAGTTTTTGTCGTAATCTCTCGTTCAAATAATAAAGGTGCATTCATAATATTTCACTCTTTTTATAAGTTAATTTGTGCAGTTATGATCACGGTCCCAAATTCAGAATTTTCCCAAGTACATTTGATGTGGCATGGCCTGGAACTTAACGCCTTATTTTACAAAAACAACACCATAATTTACATTACATACCCATCTCTAGACAGGAGTTGCCGATCCAACAATGGAAATGCTCAAGAATGCCACATAAGCCAAAGGCAACAAATCTTAAACGACAATGCATATGGAAAGATGAATGACACTTTCATGCTTTCTCTTAGTTTTGCATTTCAATGTACGCCTATTCTTATAGAAAATTGTAAATGGATATAGATTTATTCTGCTCACTTTTGAAGTACCGAGTGTCTAAAGAATAAGGTTTAGACTTTAAAATACCATGAAAAAGAAATGTATGAAATTGTGGTCTCCACCTCACATTACACATAAATAGCTAGCTTCAAAAGAGATCGTGAATCACACAGAGATAAACAGACGCGGTGAAAGAGATGGCTCTACGCATAGCCATATCTATTGCCCTTTCACAGAATCTGTTGAGCCAATTTGTGACCATCACTTCATACTTTGAATTTAGTTTTGGTTCGCTTTAATTAGATCCGATTTGATTATTTCTCGAAAGTTAAAAATATTTTATAACTTTTCACCCAGGTGGGCTCTTGGAAAAATCAAAGCAAATGTTTACTGGATTAAGGTTAGGCCCAAATATCCCATGGATAAAGCTTTGTGAAACTAGGACCCAATGCACATCTGAATGTCATTCATACCACGGTAAATTGAAGACAGTCACAATCATCAAAACGAACAATAATAAATACCTAACCTATAATGTTTGCATTTACACCATAAAAATCTCCCTTTTCTAATGAATTGAAAAAGGGGAAAAAATAAGAAAAATAAGATAAAAAAGAGAATCAACAAAGTAATTGTTGAATAATGAGACGAAACTTGCAGAGAACTTGGAAGCATAAATTTGCCCATTATAAGCTAAAGAGGAAGCTTTCAATAACCAAACCAGCAAACATAATTTCAATAACCAAACCTTTTTCCACCCAACATCTTACAAATTTTGTTAGAAACAAAGGTTCCAAATTGATTATGCAAACTGAGGGTACAAGTGCCCTAAAATTGTATTTTCTAAGGCTTTTACAAGACTTAGTTGTTAAGATTGCAATAACATTGATATTATTTTTAATGCATAATAATTTTGATGTTATTATTAAATAAGTATATAAATATTTTATAATTTTATTAATTTAATAAAATGTCACTTATTAATATATACAAATAATATAAATATAAAGTTATACTCATAATTCACATATACTAGTTATGTATTAAATTGGAAAATTCAAATTCTTATATAATAAAAAATATCTAATTCTACCTAAATATCAAAATTATATTAAGTTAAATTAAATTCAATTAGTCAAACTTTTATACAAATATTTAATTCTAAATTATGATGAATTTGAGTTGATTTTAACATTTTCTTTTAATTTTTATTCAATCTCACAAATGTTCACAGTATATATTTTAATTTGATATAATTTTCAAATTTTAATAAATTATTTTTTAAATCAATAATAACAGTATTAATAAGAATATTAAGAGTTTTTTTTTTTTGACAATTTTGTCCACTAACTTTAATCGACTTCTACCTGACTTCATAAATCCTAATATATAAACTTTATAAGTTTTACTAATCAATATGAACTTTATAAATTATTTGACTCACATATACTAGTTATGTATTAAATTGAAAAATTACATTTAACACGTGAAAAATAAAACATGAAGGCATCGATTTTAGAAGAGAAGCCAAAAAGAGCCAACTTGTAAGGAAGTGGTAACACAAAAACATGAAGATATCAATTTTAGAAGGCAAGGCAAAAAAAGTTGGCCTTCACTTTTAGTAAGGAAGTGGTAAAAAGGAATTTCAAAAAAGGCAAAAACACAGAGAATTGCTGCAAGTTTTTTTCTGGTAAGAAGAAAATAGAACCTGTAGCAAATAGACAGTAAAAAAAAAATAGAGCCTGTAGCAAATAGATTTCAAAAGAGTCTCGACAAGATAAAGTAGCCTATGGTAAGAAGAAAATAGAGCCTGTAGCAAATAGATGGAAAGAAGAAAATAGAATTGGTAGGAACTTGTAGAAAATAAAGCAGCCTACAGTAAGAAGAAAATAGAGCATGTAGCAAATAGATTTTTGGAGTAGGTACTAAAATAGACATTTTATCTGTTCGTGCACTCCTCTTCCTTTCATCCATAAAAAAAGATTATATGACAAATTAAGTTTCAATAAATAGATTCTATTTTACATTACATGGTTGAAATACCTATGGAGTTTATGAATGTGAAACTCAAGCTACTTCTTTCAAAATTATGTCCATAGGTAACCTTTTGTAATTAATCCTTGTCCTTATTTATTGCTTTCCAACTATTGAAAACTCATGTGACTATTGGGTACCATTAGAGTGTAAGGGCTAAAATTGGGAGGACTGTCAATCCACTTGTCTAAACAGTACAACCTATGGTAAGAAGAAAATAGAGCCTCTAACAAATAGAAGGTAAGAAGAAAATAGAAACTCTAGCAAATAAACAGTAAAAAGAAAACAAAGTCTATAGCAAATAGACGGTAAGAAGAAATAGAAACTGTAGGAGCTTATAGAAAATGAAGCAGCCTAAGGTAGGAAGAAAACAGAGCCTGTAACAAATAGATGGTAAGAAGAAAATAGAACTTGGAGGAACTTGTAAAAAACAGAACAACATACGGTAAGAAGAAATAGAGGTTGTAAGAGCCTGTAAAAAACTAAGTAGTCTAATGTAGGAAGAAACAGAGCCTATAGTAAATAGATTATAAGAAGAAAATATAACCTGGAGGAGCTTGTAGAAAACAGAGTAACATATGGAAAGAAGAAAACATAGCCTGTAAGAATAGATAGTAAGAAGAAAAAAGAGTATAGAGTAAATAGATTTTAAGAGTAGGTACTAAAATAGACATTTTATCTATTCGTGCACTCATCTTCCTTTCATCCATCAAAGAACATTATACGACAAATTAAGCTTCAAGGAATAGATTTTGTTTTGCATTATATGGTGGAAATACAAATGGAGTTGACGTATGTGAAAATCAAGCTACTTCTTTCAAAATTATGTGCATAGGAAACCTTTGGTAATAAATCCTTGTCCTCATTTGTTGCTTTCCAACTGTTGCAAACTCATGTGACTGTTGGCTACCATCAGAGTGTAAGGCCTAAGATTGGGAGGATTGTCAATCCACTTGTCCAAACAAAGTAGCCTACGGTTAGAAGAAAACAGAGCTTACAGCAAATAGACAGTAAGAAGAAAATAAAACTTAAAGGAGCTTGTGGAAAATAGAGCAACCTACGGAAAGAAGAAAATAGAGTCTATAGCAAATAGATTTTAGGAGTAGGTACTAAAATAAACATTTTATATGTTCGCACACTCCTCTTCCTTTCATCCATCAAAAGAGATTATATAGCAAATTAAGTTTCAATGAATAGATTATATTGTGTATTACATGGTTGAAATACTCATGGAGTTTAGGAATTTGAAAATCAAGCTACTTCTTTCAAAATTATATGCTCAAGCAACCTTTGGTAATTAATCCTCATCCTCATTTGTTGCTTTCCAATTATTGGAAACTCATATGATTGCTGGCTACTATCAAAGTGTATGGGCGAAGACTGGGAGGATTGTCAATCCACTTGTCTAAATAGAGCAGCCTATGGTAAGAAGAAAACGGAGTCTCTAGCAAATAGAAGGGAAGAAGAAAATAGAACCTCTAGCAAATAAATGGTAAGAAGAAAATAACGTTTATAACAAATAAATGGTAAGAAGAAACAAAGCCTGTAGGAGCCTTTAGAAAATAGAGTAGCCTAAGGTAGGAATAAAACAAGCCTGTAGCAAATAGATGGTAAGAAAAAAACAAAACCTAGAAGAGCCTGTAGAAAATAGAGCAGCCTAGGGAAAGAATAAAACAGAGCCTTTAACAAATAGATATTAAGAGTTGGTACTAAAATAGTCATTTTATTTGTTCGTGCACTTGTCTTCCTTTCATCCATAAAAAAGGATTATACTGCAAATTAAGTTTCAATGAATGAATTATGTTTTACATTACATGGTGGAAATACCTGTGGAGTTTACGAAATTGAAAATCAAGCTATTTCTTTCAAAATTATATGCTTAAGCAACCTTTAGTAATTAATCCTTGTCCTCATTTGTTGGTTTCCAACTATTGAAAAGTCATGTGACTGCTAGCTACCATCAAAGTGTATGGGCTAAGATTGGCAAGACTGTTTATCCACTTGTCTAAATAAAACAACCTACAGTAAGAAGAAAACAAAGCCTCTAGCAAATAAATGGTAACAAAAAAAATATGCCTCTAGCAAATAAACAGCAAGAAGAAAATAGAGCTTGTTGGATCCTGTAGAAAACAGAACAACCTATGGTAAGAATAAAACAAAACCTATAGCAAATAGACAGTAAGAAAAAAAAAGCAAAGCCTATAGGAGCTTGTAGAAAATGTAACAACCTAATGTAGGAAGAAAACATAACATGTAGCAAATAGACGGTAAGAAAAAAATAAAATCTAAAAGAGCTTGTAAAAAATAGAGTAGCCTACAAAAAGAAGAAAATAAAGCCTGTAACAAATAAATTTTAGGAGTAGGTACTAAAATAGATATTTTAATTTTTCATGTACTCCTCTTCCTTTCATCCATAAAAAAAGATTATACGGAAAATTAAACTTTAATGAATAGATTATGTTTTTCATTGCATAGTTGAAACACCCATGGAGTTTACAAATGTGAAAATCAAGCTACTTCTTTGAAAATTATGTGCACGGGCAACCTTTGGTAATTAATTCTCGTCCTCATTTATTGCTTTCCAACTATTGGAAACTCATGTGATTATTGGCTACCCTCAGAGGGTATGGGCTAAGATTGGGAGGATTATCAATCCACTTGTCCAATGCCTATAGTAAGAAGAAAATAGAGCCTTTAGCAAATAAACAATAAGAAGATAATAGAACCTCTAGTAAATAGACGATAAGAAGAAAACAAAACCTATAGAAAACATAGCAGCTTATGATAAAAAGAAAATTGAGCTTGTAGCAAATAAACTGTGTGAAGAAAACTAAGCCTGTTAAAGTCTGTAGAAAACAGTGTAACCTAAGGTAGGAAGAAAATAGAGCCTATAGAAAATAGATGGTAAGAAAAAAACAATACCTGAAAGAGCTTGTAGAAAATAGGGCAGCTTACGAAGAAAAGAAAATAGAGCCTATAGCAAATAGGTTTTAGGATTAAGTACTAAAATAGACATTTTATCTATTTGTGCACTCCTCTTCCTTTCAACCATCAAAAAGATTATATGATAAATTAAGTTTCAATGAATAGATCCTATTTTGCATTGCATGGTTAAAATACTCATGAAGTTTATGAATTTGAATATAAAGATACTTCTTTCAAAATTATATGCACAGGCAACCTTTTCTAATTAATCCTAGTCCTCATTTGTGGCTTTCCAACTGTTTGAAACACATGTGACTCTTGGCTACCATTAGAGTATATGGGCTAAGATTGGGAGGACTGTCAATCCATTAGTCCAAATAGAGCAGCCTATGGTAAGAAGAAAACAAAGCAGCATATGGTAAGAAGAAAAAAGGGTTTGTAGTAAATTGACAATAAGAAGAAAACAAAGCAGCATATGGTAAGAAGAAAAAAGGGTTTGTAGAAAATTGACAATAAGAAGAAAACAAAGTCTGTAGGAGCCTGTAGAAAATAGAGTAACCTCAGGTAGGAAGAAAACAGAGCCTGTAGCAAATAAATGGTAAGAAAAAAATAGAACCTTGAGGAGCCTGTAGAAAATAGAGCAACATACGGAAGGAAGAAAGTAGAGCATGTAGCAAATGGATAGTAAGAAGAAAACAGAGCTTGCAGCAAATAGATTTTAGAGGTAGGTACTAAAGTAGACATTTTATCTGTTCGTGCACTCCTCTTCCTTTCATCAATCAAAAAAGATTATACGGCAAAGTAAGCTACAATGAATAGATTCTATTGTGCATTACATGGTTGAAATACCCGTGGAATTTATGGATTTGAAAATCAAGCTACTTCTTTCAAAATTACATGTATAGGCAACCTTTAGTAATTAATACTCTTCCTCATTTATTGCTTTCCAATTGTTGGAAACTCATATGACTGCTGACTACCATCAAAGTGTATGGGCTAAGATTAGGAGGATTGTCAATCCACTTGTCCAAACAGAACAACCTACAATAAGATGAAAATTGAGCCTCTAGCAAGTAGACATTAAGAAGAAAATAGAATAGCCTATGGTAAGAAGAAAAAAGAGCCTGTAGCAAATAGATGGTAAAAAGAAAACATAACCTATAGAAAATAGAGCAGCCTAAGGTGTGAAGAAAATAGAGCCTGTAGCAAATAGACGGTTAGAAGAAAACAAAATCTGAAGGAAACTGTAGAAAACAAAGTAGCATACAAACAGAAGAAAACAAAGCTTGTAGCAAATAAACAATAAAGAGAAAACAGAGCCTGCAACAAATAGATTTTAGGAATAGGTACTAAAATAGACATTTTATCTATTCGTGCACTTCTCTTCCTTTCATCGATTAGAAAAGATTGTATGACAAATTAAGTTTTAATGAATAAATTATGTTTTGCATTGCATGGTTGAAACACCCATGGAGTTTACGAATGTGTAAATTAAGTTACTTCTTTCAAAATTATGTGCATAGGCAACCTTTGGTAATAAATCCTCGTCCACATTTATTGCTTTCCAACTATTGGAAACTCATGTGACTGCATGCTATCATTAGAGTGTATGGGCTAAGATTGGGAGGATTGTTAGTCCACTTGTCCAAATAGTGTATCCTATAGTAAGAAGAAAATAAAGACTCTAGCAAATAGACAATAAGAAGAAAATAGAAGATGTAGAAAATAGAATAGCCTATGGTAAGAAGAAAATAGAGCCTGTAGCAAATAGATAGTAAGAAAAAACTAGAGCTTGTAGGAGCTTATAGAAAATAGTGCAACTGAAGGTAAGAAGAAAATAGAACCTATAGTAAATAGACAGTAAGAAGAAAATAAAACTTGGAGGAGCCTGTAGAAAACAGAGTCTCTAGCAAATAGACCATTTATTTGTTAGAGGCTCTATTTCCTTCTTACCATTCATTTGCTAGAGACTTTGTTTTCTTCTTACTAGAGGCTACTCTGTTTGGACAAGTAGATTGATAGTCCTCCCAATCTTAGTTCATACACTCTAATGATAGCCAGCAATCACATGAGTTTCCAACAATTGGAAAGCAACAAATGAGGAAAATTAATTCTTAAAAGTTGCCTGTGCACATAATTTTGAAAGTGGTAGCTTCATTTTCTAATTCATAAACTCCACGAGTATTTCAACCATGTAATGTAAAATAGAATCTATTCATTATAACTTAATTTGTTGTATAATCTTTTTTGATGGATGAAAGGAAGTGGAGTGCACGAACAGATAAAATTTCTATTTTAGTACCTGCTTCTAAAATCTATTAGCTACTGGCCCTATTTTCTTCTTTTTGTAAGCTATTCTATTTTTTACGTGTTCCTCTAGTTTTTCTTATCTTCTTACTATCTTTTTGCCATAGGCTCTGTTTTCTTCCTATTTTAGGTTGCTCTATTTTCTACAGACTCTATTTTCTTCCTGCTTTATTTTCTACAGGCTCTGTTTTCTTCCTACCTTAGGCTACTATATTTTCTACAAGCTCTATTTTTTTTTTCTACTTTAGGCTGCTCTATTTTTTATAGGCTTTTACAAGCTCTGTTTTCTTCTTATCATCTATTTGCTACAGGCTTTATTTTCATCTTACCATAGGCTGCTCTGCTATCTACAAGCTTTATTTTTTTCTTGTCATCTATTTGCTAGAGGTTATGTTCTCTTCTTATTGTCTATTTGCTAGAGGTTCTATTTTCTTCTTATTGTAGGCTACTCTATTTGGACATGTGGATTGACAGTCCTCCCAATCTTAGCCCATTCACTCTAATGGTAGCCATCAATCACATGAGTTTGCAACAGTTGGAAAGCAACAAATGAGGATGAGGATTAATTACCAAAGGTTACCTTGCACATAATTTGAAAGAAGTAGCTTGATTGTCAAATTTGTAAACTCCATGAGTATTTCAACCATGTAATGCAAAATATAATCTATTCATTGAAACTTAATTTATCGTAGAATCTTTTTTAATGGATGAAAGGAAGAGGAGTGTACGAACAGATAAAATGTCTATTTTAGTACCTATTCCTAAAATCTTTTTGCTACAAGTTATATTTTCTTCTTTTGGTAGGCTGGTTTGTTTTCTATAGGCTCCTCCAGGTTTTGTTTTATTCTTACCATCTTTTTGCTATAAGCTATATTTTCTTCCTACCTTAGGTCACTCTATTTTTTACAGTCTTTTACAAGTTATGTTTTCTTCTTACTGTCAATTTGCTACAAGCTCTATTTTCTTCTTATCATAGGTTGCTCTATTTTCTTCTTACCATCTATTTGCTACAAGCTCTGTTTTCTTGCTACCTAGGTTGCTTAGTTTTCTACGAGCTCTTACAATCTCTGCTCTTCTTATCATTTATTTGCTACGGGCTTTGTTTTCTTTTTACCATTTATTTGTTAGAGGCTCTATTTTCTTTTTACCATAGGCTGCTATGTTTGAACAAGTGGATTGATAGTCCTCCCAATCTTAAGCCATACACTCTAATGGTAGTAGTAGTCACATGAGTTTCCAACAGTTGGAAAGCAACAAATGAGGATAAAGATTAATTACCAAAGGTTGCTTGTGCACATAATTTTAAAAGAAGTAGCTTGATTTTCACATACGTAAAATCCATGGGTATTTCAACCATGTAATGCAAAACAGAATCTATTCCTTGAAACTTAATTTGTTGTATAATCTTTTTTGATGGATGAAAGGAAGATGAGTGCACGAATAGATAAAATGTCTATTTTAGTACCTACTCCTAAAATTTATTTGCTCTAGACTTTGTTTTCTTCTTATCGTCTATATCCTACAGGTTCTATTTTCTTCTTTCCATATGCCGCTCTATTTTCTACAAGCTCTTCTAGGTGTTGTTTTCTTCTAATCGTCTATTTGCTATAGACTTTATTTTTTCCTACCTTAGGCCACTATATTTTCTACAGACTCTATTTCTTCTTACTGTCTATTTGCTAGAGGCTTTGTTTTCATCTTACTATAGGCTACTCTATTTGGACAAGTGGATTGATAGTCCTCCCAATCTTAGCTCATACACTCTAATGGTAACCAGCAATCACATGAGTTCCTAACAGTTAGAGAAGCAAAAAATAGTGACGAGGATTAATTACTAAAGGTTGTCTGTGCACATAATTTTGAAAAAAATAGCATGATTTTCAAATTCTTAAACTCCACCAGTATTTTAACCATGTAATGCACAACATAATCTATTCATTGAACCATAATTTGTTGTATAATCTTTTTTTATTGATGAAAGGAAAAGGAGTGTACGAACAGATAAAATGTCTATTTTAGTACCAACTCCAAAAATCTATTTACTGCAAATGCTATTTTCTTCCTACTGTTTATTTGCCACAGGCTATGTTTTCTTCATTTCGTATGATACTCTGTTTTCTATAGGTTCCTCCAGGTTTTGTTTTCTTCTTACTGTCTATTTACTACAGACTCTATTTTTGTCCTACCTTAGACTGCTCTATTTTTAACAGGCTCTTATTGGCTCTGTTTTCTTCTTACCATCTATTTGCTAAGTACTCTATTTTCTTCTTACCGTAGGCTGCTCTATTTGGACAAATGAATTGACAATCCTCCCAATCTTAGTCATACACTTTAATGGTAGCTGGTAGTCACATGAGTTTTCAATAGTTGGAAAGTAATAAATGAGGACAAGGATTAATTACCAAAGGTTTCCTATGCACATAATTTTGAAAGAAGTAGCTTGATTTTCAAATTTGTAAACTCCACGAGTATTTCAACCATGTAATACACAATAGAATCTATTGATTGATGCTTAATTTGTTGTATAATCTCTTTTGATGGATGAAACGAAGAGGAGTGCATAAATAGATAAAATGTTTATTTTAGTACCAACTCTTAAAATCTATTTGTTACAGGCTTTATTTTATTCCTTCTGTAGGCTACTTTGTTTTCTGCAGGCTCCTTTAGGTTCTGTTTTTTTTTACCATTTATTTGTTATAGGCTTTGTTTTCTTCTTGTTGTCTGTTTGCTAGAGGCTCTATTTTCTTCCGATCATTGGCTGCTCTGTTTGGACAAGTGGATTGGCAGTACTCCCAATCTTAAGCCATACACTCTGATGGTATCTAGCAGCCACATGAGTTTCCAACAGTTGGAAAGCAATAAATGAGGACGAGGATTAATTACCAAAGGATGCCTGTGCACATAATTTTGAAAGAAGTAGCTTGATTTTCACATACATAAACTTTATGGGTATTTCAACCATGTAATGCAAAACAGAATCTATTCCTTGAAACTTAATTTTCCGTATAACCCTTTTTTTAAGAGGAATGTATGAATAGTTAAAATGTCTATTTTAGTACCTACTCCTAAAATCTATTTTCTCCAAACTGTATTTTCTTCTTACTATCTATTTCCTATAGACTCTGTTTTCTTCTTATCGTCTATTTGCTACAGGCTCTATTTTCTTCCAACCTTAGGCTGCTTAGTTTTCTATAGGCTCTATTTCTTTTTACCGTCTATTTGCTACAAGCTCTGTTTTCTTTTTTCCATTTGCTGGTCTGTTTTCTACAAGCTCCTCCAGGTTCTATTTTCTTCTTACCGTCTATTTGCTACAGGCTCTGTTTTCTTCCTACCTTAGGCTACTCAGTTTCCTACAGGCTCCTCTAGTCTCTATTTCTTCTTACCCTCTATTTGCTACAGGCATTGTTTTCTTCTTACCATTTATTTGCTAGAGGCTGTATTTTCTTCTTAAGTTCTATTTGCTAGAGGCTCTGTTTTCTTCTTACCATAGGTTGCTCTGTTTGGATAAGTGGATTGACAGTCCTCCTAATCTTAGGCCATACACTTTGATGGTGGCTAGCAATCACATGAGTTTCCAACTGTTGGAAAGCAATAAATGAGAATAAGGATTAATCACCAACGGTTGCTTGTGCATATAGTTTTGAAAGAAGTAGCTTGATTTTCAAATTTGTAAACTCCAAGGGTATCTCAACCATGTAATGCACAATAAAATCTATTCTTTGAATCTTAATTTGTAGTATGATCTTTTTTTATGGATAAAAGGAAGAGGAGTGTACGAATAGATAAAATGTCTATTTTAGTACTTACTTTTAAAATCCATTTGCTACAAGCTCTGTTTTCTTCTTTTCATATGCTTTTCTGTTCTATACAAACTCCACCAGGCTTTATTTTTTTCTTATCATCTATTTGCTTCAAGCTTTGTTTTCTTCCCACCTTAGGCTACTTTGTTTTCTACAGGCTCTTACAGGCTCTGTTTTCTTATTACCATCTATTTGTGATGCAAAAAACCCCAAAAAGACGTGGCTTAGGGACCCAACGCACACAAGGAATCAAAGAACAACCAAGAAAGCCAAATTAGAGTTTAATAACATAAACCCTAGACCTAATATTCGAAGGAACATGAACTTAGGGTATTTAAAAAGGATATGGACGCCACACTCTAGAAAAGAAAGGAATTGGGAGTGATAAGTTGATTTGAACACCATAAGAAGAAGAACCTCTTGATAAATTCTTTAGTTCTCAAAATAACTAAGGGAGAAAAACCTTTGCTTTCTATTTCACCCCAAGTCGTCTGATCTATTGTCTGATCTTACAAGGGGTGCTTATTTATAGGCTAAGATGGCAATCTTAAAGAGGTACAAATTCCTACTTAGGACAATTTCTTATTTAGGAGGAATTCCTATCTAGGTAAAAATTCTTACACAGAAAATAAACTCCTAATTTGAAGTGATTGCTATTACTTAGTCTCAACACTTTAAGTACTCCAATGATATTACTAAGGCTTGGACTTTCTTTCAAGCTTGAATTCGCACCATTTAAAGCTTGGTTGGCCTGAACCTCCTTAATCAGCCCATTTAGTGCTTCTTTCATCTTTCTGGCTCCAGTTCATGTTATTGGGCCTTCTGGAATGTGTAATGGACCTCTTGCATCCATTGAAGCTCTCCACCCATCATCTCTATGGTTCTCATCAATTTGCTACAAGCTCTTTTTTCTTTATACCATAGGTTGCTCTGTTTTCTTTTTACTGTTTATTTGTTAGAGGCTCTACTTTCTTCTTACTGTAGGCTGCTATGTTTGAACAAGTGGATTAACAGTCCTCTCAATCTTAGCCCATAAAATTTGATGGTAGTCAGCAGTCACATGAGCTTCCAATAGTTGGAAAGTAACAAATAAGGATAAGGATTAATTGCCAAAGGTTGTCTATGCACATAATTTTGAAAGAAGTAACTTGATTTTCACATACGTAATTTCCTTGGTCATTTCAACCTTATAATGCAAAACAAAATCTATTCCTTGAAACTTAATTTCCCATATAATCTTTTTTGATGGAGGAAAGAAAGAGGAGTGCATGAATAGATAAAATGTCTATTTTAATACCTACTCCTAAAATCTATTTGCTCTAGACGTTATTTTCTTCTTACTATCTATTTCCTACAGGCTATGTTTTCTTCTTTCCGGATGTTGCTCTGTTTTCTACAAGCTCCTCCAAGTTCTATTTTCTTCTTACCGTCTTTTTGCTACAAGCTTTGTTTTCTTCCTACATTAGGCTGCTTTGTTTTCTCTAGGCTCTATTTCTTCTTATCGTATATCTACTATAGCTTTATTTTCTTCATTTCGTATGTTGCTCTGTTTTGTACATGCTCCTTTAGGTTCTATTTTTCTCTTACCGTCTATTTGCTACAGGCTCTGTTTTCTTCCTACCTTAGGCTACTTAGTTTTCTATAGGTTCCTACAGTCTCTCTTTCTTCTTATTATCCATTTGCTATAGGCTCTATTTTCTTCCTATTGTTTATTTGTTAGGGGCTCTGTTTTCTTCTTAACTTTTATTAGGTAGAGGCTCTATTTTCTTCTTACCATAGGTTGCTCGATTTGGACAAGTAGATTGATAGTCCTCCTAATCTTAGGCCATACACTCTGATGGTAGCCAACAGCCACATGAGTTTCCAACAATTGGAAAGCAATAAATGAGGACAAGGATTAATAACCAAAGGTTGCCTGTGCACATAATTTTGAAAGATGTAGCTTGATTTTCACCTACGTAAACTCCATGGGTATTTCAACCATGTAATGCAAAATAGAATCTATTCCTTGAAACTTAATTTGCCGTATAATCTTTTTTGATGGAAGAAAGGAAGAGGAGTGCATGAACAGATAAAATGTTTATTTAGTACTTACTCTTAAAATCTATTTGCTCTAGACTCTGTTTTCTTCTTACTATCTATTTCCTACAGACTTTGTTTTCTTCTTTCTATATGTCGCTCTATTTTCTACAACCTCCTTTAGGTTCTATTTTCTTCTAACCGTCTATTTGCTACAGGCTCTATTTTTTCCTACCTTAGGTTGCTCTGTTTTCTATAGACACTGTTTCTTCTTATTGTTTTTTTGCTAAAGGCTTTGTTTTTATCTTACTGTAGGCTGCTTTGTTTGGACAAGTGGATTGAAAGTCTTCGCAATCTCAGCCCATACACCTTGATGGTAGCCAGCAGTCACATGAGTTTCCAATAATTGGAAAAGTAATAAATAGGGATGAGGATTAATTACCAAAGGTTGCTTGTGCATATAATTTTGAAAGAAATAGCATGATTTTCAAATTCATAAACTCCATGGGTATTTTAAGCATGTAATGCACAACATAATCTATTCATTATAACTTAATTTGTCGTATAATCTTTTTTTATTGATGAAAGGAAGAGGAGTACACGAACAAATAAAATGTTTATTTTAGTGTCAACTCCAAAAATCTGTTTGTTGCAAACTCCATTTGTTTCTTCCTGTCCATTTATGACAGGCTCTTCTAGGTTTTGTTTTCTTCTTGCTATCTATTTGCTATAGGCTCTATTTTTTCCCTACCTTAGGCTATTTTATTTTCAACAAGCTCCTATTAGCTTTGTTTTCTTCTTACCATCTATTTGCTACAAGCTATTTTTTCTTCTTGCCATACACTACTCTGTTTTCTTCTTACCATCTGTTTGCTAAAGGCTATATTTTCTTCTTACCATAGGCTACTCTATTTAGACAAGTGAATTGACAATCCTCTCAATCTTAACCCATATACTCTGATGGTGGCCAGTAGTAATATGAGTTTCCAATAGTTGAAAAGCAATAAATAAGGATGTGGATTAATTACCAAAAGTTTCCTGTGCACATAATTTTGAAAGAAATAACATGATTTTCAAATTCATAAACTCCATGGGTATTTCGATCATGTAATTCACAATATAATCTATTCATTAATGCTCAATTTGTTGTATAATCTCTTTTGATGGATGAAACAAAAAGGAGTGCATGAACAAATCAAATGTCTATTTTAGTACCTACTCCTAAAATCTATTTGCTACAGGCTCTATTTTATTCCTTTTATAGGTCGCTTTGTTTTCTGCAGGCTCTTTCAAGTTTTATTTTGTTCTTATTGTTTATTTGCTATAGGATCTATTTTCTTCTTAGCATAGGATGCTCTATTTTTTAGAGGCTCTTAATGGCTCTATTTTCTTCTTGTCGTCTATTTGCTAAAGGCTTTATTTTCTTCCTACCATTGGCTGCTCTGTTTGGACAAGTGGATTGACAATCGTCCCAATCTTAGGCCATACACTTTGATGGTAGCCAGCAGCCACATAAGTTTCCAATGGTTGGAAAGCAACAAATAAGGATGATAATTAATTACCAAAGGTTACCTGTGCACATAATTTTGAAGGAAGTAGCTTGATTTTTACATACATAAACTCCATGGGTGTTTCAACCATGTAATGCAAAACAAAATCTATTCCTCAAAACTTAATTTGTAGTATAATCTTTTTTTATGGATGAAAGGAAAAGGAGTGCACAAACAGATAAAAAATCTATTTTAGTACCTACTTCTAAAATCTATTTGCTCCAGACTCTATTTTCTTCTTACTGTCTATTCCTTACAAGCTCTATTTTCTTTTTTTCTATATGTTGCACTATTTTCTACAAACTCCTCTAGGTTCTATTTTCTTCTTACATTAGGTTGCTATGTTTTCTATAGGCTCTATTTCTTTATGTTGTGTATTTGCTACATACTCTATTTTCTTCTTTCTGTATACTGCTCTGTTTTCTTTATGCTCCTATAGGCTTTGTTTTCTTCTTACCATAGGCTACTCTATTTGGATAAGTGGATTGACAGTCCTCCTAATCTTAGGCCTTACACCTTGATGGTAGCTAGCAGTTACATGAGTTTCCAACAGTTGGAAAGCAACAAATAAGGATGAGGATTAATTACCAAAGGTTGCCTGTGCACATAATTTTGAAAACTCCATAGGTATTTCAACCATGTAATGCACAACAAAATCTATTCTTTGAATCTTAATTTGCAATATGATCTTTTTTGATGGATGAAAGGAAGAGGAGTGTATGAACAGATAAAATATCTATTTTAGTACTTACTTCTAAAATTTATTTGTTGTAGGCTCTGTTTTCTTCTTACTGTCTATTTGCTATAGGCTTTGTTTTCTTCTTACAGTCTATTTGCAACAGGCTCTATTTTCTTCTTTCGTGTGCTTCTCTGTTTTATACAAGCTCCACTAGGTTTTATTTTCTTCGTACCATTTATTTGGTACAAGCTTTGTTTTCTTCCCACCTTCTCTATTTTCTTCTTACCATCTATTTGCTACAAGCTATTTTTTCTTCATACCATAGGCTGCTCTGTTTTCTTATTATTGTCTATTTGCTAGAGGGTCTGTTTTCTTCTCACTGTCGGCTGTTATGTTTGGTCAAGTGGATTGATAGTCCTCTCAATCTTAGCCCATAAACTTTGATGGTACCAGCAGTCACATGAGCTTCCAACAATTGGAAAGCAAGAAATTAGGACGAGAATTAATTACCAAAGGTTTTATGTGCACATAATTTTGAAAGAAGTCGCTTGATTTTTACATACATAAACTCCATGGGTATTTCAACCATGTAATGCAAAATAGAATCTATTCCTTGAAACATAATTTGCCGTATAATATTTTTTTATGGATGAAAGGAAAAGGAGTGCACGAATACATAAAATGTTTATTTTAGCTTATACTCCTAAAGTCTATTTGCTCCAAACTCTCTTTTCTTCTTACTGTCCATTTCCTATAGGCTTTGCTTTTTTCTTTCCATATGCTGCTTTTTTTTCTACAAGATCCTTTAGGTTCTGTTTTCTTCTTATTGTCTATTTGCTACAAGCTCTATTTCTTCCTTCCTTAGGCTACTTAGTTTTCTACAAGCTCCTCTAGTCTCTGGTTCTTCTTACCGTCTATTTGCAAGCTCTATTTCTTCTTACATTAGTCAGCTCTATTTTATGCAAGCTCTATTTCTTCTTGCCGTCTATTTGCCACACGCTCTGTTTTCTTCTTTCCATATGCTACTCTATTTTCTACAAGCTCCTCCAGGTTCTATTTTCTTCTTACCATCTATTTGCTACAACCTTTGTTTTCTTCCTTCCTTAGGTTGCTCAGTTTTCTATAGGCTCCTACAGTCTTTGTTTCTTCTTACCGTCTATTTGCTACAAGTTTTGTTTTCTTCTTATCGTTTATCTACTAGGGGCTATATTTCTTCTTACCTTTTATTTGCTAGAGGCTATGTCTTCTTATTACCATAGGCTGCTCAGTTTAGACAAGTGGATTGATAGTCTTCCCAATCTTAGGCTATACACTTTGATGGTAGTGAGCAGTCACATAAGTTTCCAACAATTGGAAATCAAGAAATGAGGACAAGGATTAATTACCAATGATTGTTTGTGCACATAATTTTGGAAGAAGTAGCTTGATTTTCAAATTTGTAAACTCCACGGGTATTTCAACCAAGTAATGCACAACAAAATCTATTCTTTGAATCTTAATTTGCAGTATGATATTTTTTTATGGATGAAAAGAAAAGGAGTGCATGAATAGATAAAATGTCTATTTTAGTACTTATAAAATCTAAGAGCTAGAGGTTTTGTTTTCTTCTTATCATCTATTTGTTAGAGACTTTGTTTTCTTCTTACCAAAGGCTACTCTATTTGGACAAATGGATTGATAGTCCTCCCAATCTTAGCCCATACACTTGATGGTAGCTAGCAGTCACATGAGTTTCCAACAGTTGGAATGGAATAAATGAGGACGATGATTAATTACCAAAGGTTGCCAGTACACGTAATTTTGAAAGAAACAACTAGATTTTCAAATTCGTAAACTACACAGGTATTTCAACCATGTAATGCAAAACATAATCTATTCATTGAAACTTAATTTGCTGTATAATCTCTTTTGGTGGATGAAAGGAAGAGGAGTGCATGAACAAATAAAATGTCTATTTTAGTACCTACTCCTAAAATCTATTTGCTAAAAGTCCTGGTTTTTTCTTACCATCTATTTGCTACAGGCTTTGTTTTCTTCTTTCTGTAGGCTACTTTATTTTCTACCGACTCTTCCAAGTTTTGTTTTCTTCTTACTGCCTATTTGCTACAGGCTCTGTTTTTTTCCTACCTTAGGCTACTATATTTCTACAGGCTTAGTTTTCTTCATACCGTCCATTTCCTACAAACTCTGTTTTCTTCTTACCATAGGCTACTCTATTTTCTATAGGCTTTTACAGGCTCTATTTTCTTCTTACCATTTATTTGCTCGAGACTCTATTTTCTTCTTATCGCCAATTTGCTAAAGTCTTTATTTTCTTCTTACCGAAGGTTGCTTTGTTCGAACATATGGACTAACAATCCTTCCAATCTTAGCCCATACACTCTAATGGTAGCCAATAATCACACGAGTTTCCAATAGTTGGAATGTAACAAATGAGGACAAGGATTAATTACCAAAGGTTGCTAGTGCATATAATTTTGAAAGAAGTAGCTTGATTTTCAAATTTGTAAACTCCACGTGTATTTCAACCATGTAATACATAACAAAATCTATTCATTAAAGCTTAATTTTCCATATAATCTTTTTTGATGGACAAAAGGAAGAGGAGTGCACGAACATATACAATGTCTATTTGTGTACCTACTCCTAAAATTTATTTGCTATAGACTCTATTTTTTTCTTTTCGTAGACTGCTCTGTTTTTTATAGGCTCCTCTAGGTTCTACTTTCTTTTTAGCATCTATTTGCTACAGGCTATATTTTTTTCCTTAGGTTGCTCCATTTCTACAAGCTTTATTTCTTCTTACCGTTTATTTGCTAGAGGTTATGTTTTCTTCTTATCATTTATTTGCTAAAGTCTCTATTTTCTTCTTACTAGAGGTTGCTCTATTTCGACAAGTGGATTGATAGTCCTCCTAATCTTTTAGTCCATACATTATGATGGTAATTGACAATCACATGAGTTTCCAACAATTAGAATGCAACAAATGAGGATGAGGATTAATTGCCAAAGGTTGCCAATGCACATAATTTTGAAAGAAGTATCTACTCCTAAAATCTATTTGTTATAGGCTCGATTCTTTTCTTATCGTCTATTTGCTGTAGGCTTTGTTTTCTTATTTTTGTAGGCTACTATGTTTTCTACAGGCTCCAAGTTTTGTTTTCTTCTTACCATCTATTTGCTACAGGCTCTCTTTTCTTCCTACCTTAGGTTGTTTTATTTTCTATAGGCTCCTATAAGTTCTGTTTTCTTCTTACTATCTATTTGCTACAGGCACTATTGTCTTTTTACCATAGGCTGCTCTGTTTTCAACAGGCTCCTACAGGCTTTGTTTTCTTCCTACCGTTTATTTGCTAGAGGCTCTGTTTTCTTCTTATCATCTATTTGCTAGAGGCTCTATTTTCTTCTTATCATCTATTTGCTAGAGGCTCTATTTTCTTCTTATCATCTATTTGCTAGAGGCTCTGTTTTCTTCTTACTAAAGGCTACTCTGTTTGGACAAGTGGATTGATTGTCCTCCCAATCTTAGCCTATACACTTTGATGGTAGCTAGCAGTCACACAAGTTTCGAACAATTGGAATGAAACAAATGAGGATGAGGATTAATTACCAAAGGTTGCCAGTGCACATAATTTTGAAAGAAATAACTTGATTTTTAAATTCGTAAACTCCACAGGTATTTCAACCATGTAATGCACAATAGAATCTATTCATTGAATCTTAATTTGTCGTATAATCTTTTTTGATGGATGAAATGAAGAGGAGTGCACGAACAGATAAAATGTCTATTTTAGTACCTACTCCAAAAATCTATTTGCTATAGGCCCTGTTTTCTTCTTACCGTCTATTGGCTACAAGTTCTGTTTTCTTCTTTCCATAGGCTACTTTGTTTTCTACCAACTCCTTCAAGTTTTGTTTTCTTCTTACCATCTATTTACTACAAGCTTTATTTTTTTTCCTCCCTTAGGCTATTCTGTTTCTATAGGCTCCCACAGGATCTGTTTTCTTCATACCGTCCATTTCTTATAGGCTCTATTTTCTTTTTACCATAGGCTACTATGTTTTCTACAAGCTCTTACAACGTCTATTTTCTTCTTCCTCTTTATTTACTAGAGGCTTTGTTTTCTTTCTACCATTTATTTGCTAGAGTCTCTGTTTTCTTCTTACCGAAGGCTACTCTATTTGGGTATATGGATTGATAGTCTTCCTAATCTTAGCCCATACACTTTAATGGTAGCCAACAGTCACATGAGTTTCCAACAGTTGGAATGCAACAAATGAGGATGAGAATTAATTACCAAAGGTTGTCATTACACATAATTTTGAAAGAAGTAGCTTGATTTTCAAATTTGTAAACTCCATATCTACGAACATATAAAATGTCTATTTTTGTACCTACTCCTAAAATCTATTTGCTACAAGCTCTGTTTTCTTCTTTCTGTAGGCTACTCTGTTTTCTACAGACTTTTCTAGGTTATATTTTCTTCTTAGCATCTATTTGCTACAGGCTATGTTTTTTTTCTACCTTAGGCTTTTTTGTTTTTACAAGCTCTATTTTCTTCTTACCGTCCATTTGTTATGGACTTTATTTTCTTCTTACCATTTATTTGCTAGAGACTTTGTTTTCTTCTTATCGTTTATTTGCTAAAGGCTCTACTTTCTTCTTACTAGAGGTTGCTTTGTTTGGACAAGTGGATTGATAGCCCTCCCAATCTTAGCCCATACACTCTAATGGTAACCAGCAATCACATGAGTTTCCAACAGTTGGAAAGCAATAAATGAGGACAATGAGTAATTACTAAGGTTACTTGTGCACATAATTTTGAATGAAGTAGGTTGATTTTCAAATTCGTAAACTCCACGGGTATTTCAGCCATATAATGCAAAACATAATCTATTCATTGAAACTTAATTTGTCATATAATCTTTTTTGATGGATGAAAGGAAGAGGAGTGCATGAACAGATAAAATGTCTATTTTAGTACCTACTCCTAAAATTTATTTGCTACAAGTTTTATTTTCTTGTCACTGTATATTTGCTAAAGGCTTTATTTCTTCTTTTCGTAGGCTTCTATGTTTCCTATAGGCTCCTCCAAGTTCTGTTTTTTTCTTATCATCTATTCTCTACACTCTATTTTCTACAGGCTTTGTTTTCTTGTTATCGTCTGTTTGCTACAGGCTCTGCTTTCTTCTTACCATAGGATGCTCTATTTTTTATGGGCACTATTTTCTTCTTATCAATTATTTCCTAAAGTCTCTATTTTCTTCTTACCTAATGTTGCCTTGTTTGGACAAGTGGATTGACAATCCTCATAATCTTAGCCTATGCACTCTAATAGTAGTCAACTATCACATGAGTTTTCAACAATTGGAATGCAACAAATAAGGACGATGATTAATTACCAAAGGTTGCTTGTGCACATAATTTTGAAAGAAGTAGGTTGATTTTCCAATTCGTAAACTCCATAGGTATTTTAATCATGTAATGCAAAACATAATCTATTCATTGAAACTTAATTTGTCATATAATATTTTTTGATGGATGAAAGGAAAAGGAGTGCACAAAGAGATAAAATGTCTATTTTATTATCTACTCTTAAAATCTATTTGCTATAGGCTCTATTTTCTTCTTACCCTCTATTTGCTACAAACTTTATTTTCTTCTTACCATTTATTTGATACAGACTCTTTTTTCTTTTTACTGTCTATTTGTTACAAGCTCTATTTTCTTCTTACTGTTTATTTGCTATAGGCTTTGTTTTATTCTTATCGTCTATTTGCTACAGGCTCTATTTTCTTCTTACCGTTTATTTGCTACAAGTTTTGTTTTCTTCTTACCATCTATTTGCTACAGGCTCTATTTCTTCTTTCCCTATGCTGCTTTATTTTCTATAAGCTCTTTCAAGTTCTATTTTATTCTGACCGACTATTTGCTATAGGCTCTATTTTTTCTTACCTTAAGCTACTCTGTTTTCTACATGCTTCTACATGCTCTATTTTCTTCCTACCATAGGCTGCTATATTTTTTACAAGCTCTTATATGCTCTTTTTTTATGGATAAAAGGAAAAGGAGTGCATGAATAAATAAAATGTCTATTTTAGTATCTACTCCTAAAATCTTTTTGTTACAGGTTCTATTTTCTTCTTATCGTCTATTTGCTAGAAGCTCTGTTTTCTTTCTACCTTAGGCTGCACTGTTTTTGATAGGCTCTTACAAGCACTATTTCTTCTTTTGTTTATTTGTTAAAGGCTTTGTTTTCTTTTGATCATTTGTTTACTAGAGGCTCTGTTTTTTTCTTACCATCTATTTGCTAGAGGCTATGTTTTCTTCTTACCGCAGGTTACTCTATTTGGACAAATGGATTGATAGTTTTCCCAATCTTAGCCCATACACTCTGATGGTACTCAGTAGTCACATAAGTTTTCAATAGTTTGAAAGCAACAAATAAGGATAAGGATTAATTACCAAAGGTTGCTTGTGCACATAATTTTGAAAGAAGTAGGTTGATTTTCCAATTCATAAACTCCATAGGTATTTTAACCATGTAATACAAAACATAATCTATTCATTGAAACTTAATTTGTCATATAATATTTTTTGGTGGATGAAAGGAAAAGGAGTGCACAAAGAGATAAAATGTCTATTTTATTATCTACTCCTAAAATCTATTTGCTACAGGCTCTGTTTTCTTCTTACCTCTATTTGTTACAAGCTCTATTTTCTTCTTACCATCTATTTGCTATAGGCTCTTTTTTCTTTTTACCGTCTATTTGTTACAAGCTCTATTTTCTTCTTACCGTCTATTTGCTACAGGCTTTGTTTTCTTCTTACCGTCTATTTGCTACAAGCTCTATTTTTTCTTTCCCTATGCTACTCTATTTTCTATAAGCTCCTTCAAGTTCTATTTTATTCTGACCGACTATTTGCTATAGACTCTGTTTTTTCCTACCTTAGACTACTCTGTTTTCTACATGCTCTATTTTCTTCCTACCATAGGCTACTCTATTTTCTACAAGCTCTTAGATGCTCTTTTTTTATGGATGAAAGGAAGAGGAGTGCACAAAGAAATAAAATGTCTATTTTAGTATCTACTCCTAAAATCTTTTTGTTGTAGGTTCTATTTTCTTCTTATCGTTTATTTGCTAAAAGCGTTGTTTTCTTTCTACCTTAGGCTGCACTATTTTTGATAGGCTCTTACAAGCACTATTTCTTCTTTTTGTTTATTTGCTAAAGGTTTTGTTTTCTTCTGACCGTTTGTTTACTAGAGGCTCTATTTTTTTCTTACCATCTATTTGCTAGAGGCTATGTTTTCTTCTTACCGCAGGTTGCTCTATTTGGACAAGTGAATTGACAGTTTTCCCAATCTTAGCCCATACATTTTGATGGTACTCAATAGTCACATGAGCTTTCAATAGTTTGAAAGTAACAAATAAGGACGAGTATTAATTACCAAAGGTTACTTGTGCACATAATTTTGAAAGAAGTAGCTTGATTTTCACATAAAGTCCATGGGTTTTTGAACCATGTAATACAAAACAAAATCTATTCATTGAAACTTAATTTTTCATATAACCTTTTTTTATGGATGGAAGGAACAGGAGTGGACGAATAGATAAAATGTCTATTTTGGTACCTACTCCTAAAATTTATTTGCTACATGCTCTATTTTCTTCTTACCATCTATTTGCTACAACCTCTATTTTCTTCTTTCCTTAGTATGCTCTATTTTCTATAGGCTGCTTTAAGTTTTGTTTTCTTCTTGTCATCTATTTGCTACAGGCTTTATTTTCTTCCTACCTTCGGTTACTTTGTTTTCTACAAGCTCTCTTTTCTCCTTACCATTTATTTGCTATAGGATATATTTTCTTCTTATTGTTTATTTGCTACAGGCTCTGTTTTCTTCTTACCAAAGGCTGTTATCATTTCTTCAAGATCTTACAGCCTTTGCTTTCTTCTTGCCGTTTATTTGCTAGAGACTTTGTTTTCTTCTTACCATCTATTTGCTCCAGGCTCTATTTTCTTCTTGTTGTAAGCTGTTATGTTTGGACAAGTGGATTAACAATCCTCCCAATCTCAGGCAATACACTCTGATGGTAGCCAGCAGTCACATGAGTTTCCAACAGTTTGAAAGCAACAAATGAATACAAGGATTAATTACCAAAGGTTGCCTGTGCACATAATTTTAAAAGAAGTAGCTTGATTTTCAAATTCATAAACTTCATGGATATTTCAACCATGTAATGCAAAACAGAATCTATTCATTGTAGCTTAATTTCCTATATAATCTTTTTGATGGATGAAAGGAAGAGGAGTACACGAACATATAAATGTCTATTTTAGTACCTACTCCAAAAATTTATTTACTATAAGTTCTATTTTCTTCTTTCTGTATGTTGCTCTATTTTTTATACGCTCCTTCATGTTCTATTTTCTTCTTACCGTGTATTTGTTACAGGCTCTATTTTTTTCCTACCTTAGGTTACTCTGTTTCTACAAGTTCTGTTTTCTTCATACCATCCATTTCCTACAGGCTCTATTTTCTTCTTACCATAGGTTACTCTATTTTCTACAGGCTTTTATAAGCTTTATTTTCTTCTTACCATTTATTTGCAGGAGACTTTATTTTCTTCTTACTGTGTCTATTTGCTAGAGACTCTATTTTCTTCTTATTGAAGGCTGCTCTGTTTGGACTAGAGGACTTTCAGTCCTCCAATCTTAACACATACACTCTAATATTAGCCAGCAGTCACATAAGTTTGCAACCGATGGAAAGTAACAAATGAGGATGATGATTAATTACTAAAAATTGCCTGTGCACATAATTTTGAAAGAAGTAGCTTCATTTTCACATTCGTAAAGTCCATAGGTAATTCAACCATGTAATGCAAAATGGAATCTATTCATTGAAGCTTAATTTGTCATACAATCTTTTTTGATGGATGAAAGGAAGTGGAGTGAACAAACAGATAAAATGTTTATTTCAGAACCTACTTTTAAAATTTATTTGCTACCAATTTTGTTTTCTTGTTACCATCTATTTGCTACAAGCTTTGTTTTCTTCTTTCTATAGGCTACCCTATTTTCTACAAGCTTCTTCAGGTATTGTTTTTTTTCTTATCATCTATTTGCTACAACCTTTGTATTTTTCCTTCTGTAAGCTACTCTATTTTCTTTTTACTGTCTACTTGCTGCTCTATTTTCTATATGCCCTTACAAACTTTGTTTTCTTCTTACCTTTTATTTGTTGGAGGCTTTATTGGCTATAGGCTTTATTTTATTCTTACTGAAGACTATTTTGTTAAGACAAGTGGATTGATAGTCCTCCCAATCTTTAGCCCATACACTCTAATGGTAGCCGGTAGTCACACGAGTTTCCAATAGTTAGAATGAAACAAATGAGGATGAGGATTAATTGCCAAAGGTGGCCAATGCACATAATTTTGAAAGAAGTAGGTTGATTTTCAAATTTGTAAACTCTACGGGTATTTCAATCATGTAATGCAAAACAAAATTTATTCATTGAAGCTTAATTTTCCATATCATCCTTTTTAATGGATGACAGGAAGAGAAGTGCACAAACAGATAAAATATATATTTTAGTATCTATTCCTAAAATCTATTTGTTACAAGCTTGGTTTTTTTCTTACCATTTATTTGCTATAAGCTCTTGTTTTCTTATTTCTGTATGCTGTTATGTTTTTTATAGGCTCCTCTAACTTTTGTTTTCTTTTTATGGTCTATTTGCTACAGGCTCTCTTTTCTTCCTACCTTAGGCTGTTTTATTTTCTATAGGCTCCTGTAGGTTCTATTTTCTTCTTACCGTCTATTTGCTATAGGCAATGTTGTCTTCTTACCATAGGCTACTCTGTTTTCTATAGGTTCTGTTTTCTTCCTACCATTTATTTGCTAGAAGTTCTGTTTTCTTCTTATCGTCTATTTGCTAGAGGCTCTGTTTTCTTCTTACTGAACACTACTCTGTTTGGACAAGTGGATTGATAGTCCTCTGAATCATAACCCATACACTTTGATGGTAGCCAGCAGTCACATAAGTTTCCAACAGTTGGAATGGAACAAATGAGGACAAGGATTAATTACCAAAGGTTGCTAGTACACATAATTTTAAAAGAAACAGTTTGATTTTCAAATTCGTAAACTCCACGGGTATTTCAACCATGTAATGCAAAATAGAATCTATTCATTGAAACTTAATTTGTCGTATAATCTTTTTTGGTGGATGAAAGGAAAAGGAGTGCACGAACAGATAAAATGTCCATTTTAGTACCTACTCCTAAAATTTATTTTCTACAGGCCCTGGTTTCTTCTTACCATCTATTTGCCATAGGCTCTATTTTCTTCTTTCCATAGGCTGCTCTATTTTCTACTGACTCCTTCAGGTTTTGTTTTCTTCTTAGCGTCTATTTACTACAGGTTATGTTTTTCTCCTACCTTAGGTTGCTCTGTTTCTACAAGCTTTATTTTCTTTATATCATCCATTTCCTACAAGCTCTATCTCCTTCTTACCATAAGCTATTCTATTTTTTATAAGCTCTTACAGGCTTTATTTTCTTCTCACCATTTATTTGCTAGAGACTTTATTCTCTTTTTACCGTCTATTTGCTAGAGTCTCTGTTTTCTTCTTACCGAAGGTTGCTTTGTTTAGACATGTGGACTAACAGTCCTTCCAATCTTAGCCCATACACTCTAATGGTAGCCAATAGTCACACAAGTTTCCAACAGTTGGAATGCAACAAATGAGGAGAAGCATTAATTACTAAAGATTGCCATTCCACATAATTTTGAAAAAGGTAGCTTGATTTTCAAATTTGTAAACTCCACGTGTATTTCAACTATGTAATATAGAACAAATCTATTCATTGAAGCTTAATTTTCCATATAATCTTTTTTGATGGATGAAAGGAAGAGGAGTGCACGAACATATAAAATGTCTATTTTTGTACCTACTCTAAAAATCTATTTGCTATAGGCTCTGCTTTCTTCTTTTTGTAAACTACTTTGTTTTCTACAGGCTCCTCTAGGTTTTACTTTCTTTTTAGCATCTATTTGCTATGGGCTACATTTTTTTCCTACCTTAGGTTGCTCTATTTCTACAAGCTCTGTTTTATTCTTACCGTTCATTTACTATAGGTTATGTTTTCTTCTTACCATTTATTTGCTAGAGGTTTTGTTTTCTTCTTATCGTTTATTCGCTAAAGGCTCTATTTTCTTCTTACTGGAGGCTGCTCTGTTAGGACAAGTGGATTGATAATCCTCCTAATCTTTTAGCCCATACACTATGATAGTAACCGGCAGTTACACGAGTTTCCAACAGTTGGAATGCAACAAATAAGGAGGATGATTAATTGCCAAAGGTTGCTAGTGCACATAATTTTGAAAGAAGTAGGTTGATTTTCATATTTATAAACTCCATGGGTATTTCAATCATGTAATGCAAAACAAAATTTATTCATTAAAGCTTAATTTTCAATATAATCCTTTTTGATGGATGACAAGAAAAAGAGTGCACAAACAGATAAAATATATATTTTAGTATCTACTCTTAAAATCTATTTTTTACAGGCTCGGTTTTTTTCTTACCGTTTATTTGCTATAGGCTTTGTTTTCTTATTTCCGTAGGTTGCTATGTTTTCTATAGGCTCCTCCAAGTTTTATTTTCTTATTACTGTCTATTTGCTATAGGCTCTCTTTTCTTCCTACCTTAGGCTATTTTATTTTCTATAGGCTCTTATAGGTTCTGTTTTCCTCTTATCGTCTATTTGCTATAGGTACTATTGTCTTCTTACCATAAGCTGCTATGTTTTTTATAGACTCTGTTTTCTTCCTACTGTTTATTTGCTAGAGGCTTTGTTTTTTTCTTATCATCTATTTGCTAGAGGCTCTGTTTTCTTCTTACCAAACGCTACTCTGTTTGGACAAGTGAATTGATAGTCCTCCCAATCATAACCCATACACTTTAATGGTAGCCAGCAGTTACACGAGTTTCCAACAGTTGGAATAGAACAAATGAGGATAAGGATTAATTACCAAAGGTTGCCAGTGCACATAATTTTGAAAGAAATAACTTGATTTTCAAATTCGTAAATTCCATAGGTATTTCAACCATGTAATGCAAAATAAAATCTATTCATTGAAACTTAATTTGCCATATAATCTTTTTTGGTGGACGAAAGGAAAAGGAGTGCACGAACAAATAAAATGTCTATTTTAATACATACTCTTAAAATCTATTTTCTATAGGCTCGGTTTTTTTCTTATCGTCTATTTGCTATAGGCTTTGTTTTCTTATTTCCGTATGTTGCTATGTTTTCTATAGGCTCCTCCAAGTTTTATTTTCTTTTTACCGTCTATTTGCTACAGGCTTTCTTTTCTTCCTACTTTAGGCTATTTTATTTTCTATAAGCTCTATTTCCTTCTTACCGTCTATTTGCTACAGTTAATTAAAGTTAGTGGAAAAAATTGTCAAAAAAAACTCTAAATAATCTTATTAACACTGTTAATAATGACTTAAAAAATAATTTATTAAAATTTGAAAATTATATCAAATTAAAATATATACTATAAATACTAATGAAATTGAATTAAAATTAAAAGAAAATGTTAAAATTAATTCAAATTCATAATAAATTAGAAATAAGTATTTGAATAAAAGTTTGACTAATTGAATTTAATTTAATATAATTTAAATATTTATGTAGAATTATATACTCTTTTTTATTATATTAGAATTTGAATTTTTCAATTTAATATGTAATTAGCATACGTGAGTTATGAGTATAATCTTATATTTATATTATTTGTATAAGTTAATATGTGCCATTTTATTAAATTAATAAAATTATAAAATATTCATATACCTATTTAATAATAACATCAAAATTATTAAGAGTCAAGTCTTGCAAATATTTTACAAAATACAATTTCAGGGTACTTGCACCCTAAGTTTGGGTAATTGGTTTGGAATCTTTGTTCCTAACAAAATTTGTAGGATGTTAGGTAGAGAAAGGATTTATAGAAAAAATGCGATTAGCAATATGTCTATTGGTTTGGTTATTGAAAGCTTCCTGTTCAGCTTATAATGGGCAAATTTGTGCTTCCAAGTTCTCTACAAACTTTGGCTCATTATTCAACCATTACTTTGTTGATTCTCTCTCTCTCTCTCTCTCTCCCCTCTTTCAGTTCACTTAGAAAAAAGATATTTTTATGGTGTAAATGCAAACATCATAAGTTAGGTACTTATTATTGTTCGTTCTGATGATTGTGATTCGACAAAGAATTGAAAGGTTAAAATTGTTGATGGCCAATAGAGTAAATGTCATCGCTTACACTTGCTTTAATTTGTTGGACAATCTAGAGCAAAGTTTCAAGCTTCTTGTTATAAACATTGTATTTAACAGATGAGCCCATCGAAACAATCACTAAGCTTAATAAGTTAAAAGAGTAAATTATTTTACCAATTTAAACTCTAAACACATATTATATATAAACAATAAGGAGGTAGATATTATTAGAGAAAGGAATTTTTTTCATACGAGTGAATTAATAGTATCTGTAATGTTACATGATTAATTGTTGTCACATATCTTATCATATAATACAACATAAGATGGGGAGCAACAAGAATTACCGAGAGATTAGTACAAAATGAGTTGTTTAAAGAAAGGTATATGCCCGGAGGAAATTAGAAAAAAATAAGGGAAATCTATGAGAACAAAATTTTGAATGGAACTGGCTAGAAATGAAAATGCATAGAGAAATGTTGGCTCTTCAATAATAAGAAGTTTAAGACTTAGAATGGACTGATACAACCAGCTAGCCTTAATAACATCACTTTTCTTTCTTTTTTTTCACATTTTTTCTCTTCTTTTATTTTCTTTTTTCAATAACTCATCAAATGTAAATCCTAATTTAATAAATTCATACTTTAAAATATCTAAAACATAAAAATAACTTGATTTGAATATGATCCATCCACACCATGTGTTTGTCATCCCTAATTGTAGGATACGACCTACTCATTGTATCCAATATCATTTCATCATTAATTTATTATAACCCACGACAACTAGCCTTTTTTTCACTTGTGTTTGTGTTGTTAACGAATTTACTCCCTTACGGTCTAAAGTTACTAAGCTTAGCATTCAACAGCCAATGAAAATGAAGTAATGTTGCATTTCTTCATTCTTTTCTTTAGTTATTTATCTCAACCACCATCTCTGAACAGCAGAAATTGGGTTTCTCAAGAATGGGCAATAACGTTGGACAAGTGGATAAATAGTCCTCCCAATCTTAGCCCATACACTCTGATGGTAATTAGCAGTCACATGAGTTTTCAACAACTAGAAAGTAATAAATGAGGACGAAGATCAATTACTAATAGGAGTAGGTATTAAAATAGACATTTTATTTGTTCGTGCACTCCTCTTCCTTTCATCCATCAAAAGAGATTATATGGAAAATTAAGCATCAATAAATAGATTCTATTGTGCATTACATGGTTGAAATACCCTAAGAATTTTATGAATTTGAAAATTAAGCTACTTCTTTCAAAATTATATACATAGGTAACCTTTGGTAATTAATTCTCATCGTTATTTATTGCTTTCCAACTCTTGGAAACTCATGAGACTACTGGTTACCATCAGAGTGTATGGCCTAAGATTGGGAGGACTATCAATCCACTTATGCAAACAAAGCAGCCTATGGTAAGAAGAAAATAAAGCCTATAGCAAATAAAAGGTAATAAGAAAACAAAATCTTAAGCAAATAAACAATAAGAAGAAAATAGAGCCTATAACAAATAGAAGGTAGGAAGTAATAGAGCCTGTAGAAAATAAAGTAGCTTAGAGTAGGAAGAAAACAAAGCTTGTAGCAAATAGACAGTAAGAAGAAAACAAAGCAGCGTATGGAAAGAAGAAAAAAGAGCCTATAGCAAAGACATAGTAAGAAGAAAACAAAACCTGGAGGTGCGTGTAAAAAATAGAGCAGCATACAAAATGAAGAAAACAAAGCCTATAGAAAATAGAAGGTAAGAAGAAAACAAAACTTCCAACAAACAAATTTTTGGAGTTGGTACTAAAATAGATATTTTATCTGTTCGTGCACTCCTCTTCCTTTCATTAATAAAAAAAGATTATAGGCAAATTAAGTTGCAATGAATAGATTTTGTTGTGCATTACTTGGTTGAAATACTGGTGGAGTTTATGAATTTGAAAATCATGTTATTTCTTTCAAAATTATGTGCACAGGCAACCTTTGGTAATTAATCCTCATCCCCATTTATTGCTTTTCCAACTTGTGGAAGCTCATGTGACTGCTGACTACCATCAGAGTGTATGGGCTAAGATTGAGAGGACTGTCAATCCATTTGTCCAAACAGAGCAGCCTATGGTAAGATGAAAACAAAGCCTCTAGCAAATAGAATGTAAGAAGAAACAGAGCCTATAAAAAACAGAGCAGCCTACAGTAAGATAAAAACAAAGCCTCTAGTAAATAGAATGTAAGAAGAAACAGAGCCAATAAAAAACAGAGCAACCTAAGGTAGGAAAAAACAGAACCTATGGTAAGTAGACAGTTAGAAGAAAACAGAAAGTGGAGGAGTTTGTAAAAAACAAAGCAACATATGGAAAGAAGAAAACAGAACCTGTAAGAAATAGGTGGTAAGAAGAAAATAAGGTCTAGAGCAAATAGATTTTAAGAGTAAATACTAAAATAGGAATTTTATTTGTTCGTGCACTCCTTGTCCTTTCATCCATTAAAATAGATTATACGACAAATTAAGTTTCAATGAATCGATTTTGTTTTGCATTACATGGTTGAAATACCGATGAAGTTTACATATGTGAAAATCAAGCTATTTCTTTCAAAATTATGTGCAGAGTCAACCTTTGGTAATGAATCCTCGTCCTCATTTGTTACTTTACAACTATTAGAAACTCATGTGACTGTTGGCTACCATCATAATGTATGGGCTAAGATTGGGAGGATTGTTAATCCACTTGTCTAAATAGAGCAGCCTATGGTAAGAAGAAAATAAAGCTTCTAGCAAATAAACAGTAAGAAGAAAACAAACTTTATAGCAAATAGACGGTAAGAAGAAACAGAGACTGTAGAAGCCTATAAAAAACTAAACAGCCTAAGGTAGGAAGAAACCAAAGCCTGTAACAAATAGATGGTAAGAAGAAAATAGAACTTGGAGGAGCTTGTAGAAAACAGAGTAGCATACGGTAAGAAGAAACAGAGGTTATAGGAGCCTGTAAAAAACTGAGCAATGTAATGTAGGAAGAAAGAGAGCCTATAGTAAATAAACTATCAGAAGAAAACAGAAGTTAGAGGAGCTTGTAAAAAAACAGAGCAACATGCAAAAAGAAAAAAACAAAACCTGTAAGAAATAGACAGTAAAAAGAAAATAGAGTCTGGAGCAAATAGATTTTAGGAGTGGGTACTAAAATAGATATTTTATCTATTTGTGCACTCCTCTTCCTTTCATCCATTAAAGAACATTATAAGACAAATTAAGCTTCAAGGAATAGATTTTGTTTTGCATTATATGGTTGAAATACCGATGGAGTTTACGTATGTGAATATCAAGCTACTTCTTTCAAAATTATGTGCACATGAAACCTATGGTAATTAATCTTCGTCCTCATTTGTTGCTTTCCAACTATTGAAAACTCATGTGGCTGCTGGTTACCATCAAAATATATGGGCTACGATTGGGCGGACTGTTAATCCACTTGTCGAAACAAAGTAGCCTATAGTGAGAAGAAAATAGAGCCTCTAACAAATAAAAGGTAAGAAGAAAATAGAGCCTCTAGCAAATAAACAATAAGAAGAAAACAAAGTCTATAGCAAATAGACGATAAGTAGAAACAGAGACTGTAGAAGCCTATAAAAAACTAAGCAGCCTAAGGTAGGAAGAAAACAGAGCTTGTAACAAATAGATGGTAAGAAGAAAACAAAACTTGGAGGAGCTTGTAGAAAACATAGCAGCATATGGTAAGAAGAAATAGAGGTTGTAGGAGCTTGTTAAAAATTGAGCAGCCTAATGTAGGAAGAAATAGAGCCTATAGTAAATAGACTATAAGAAGAAAACATAACCTGAAAGAGCTTATGGAAAACAAAGCAGCATACGGAAAGAAGAAAACAAAGCTTGTAGCAGATAGACAATAAGGAGAAAATAAAGCCTGCAACAAATAGATTTTAGGAGTAGGTACTAAGATAGACATTTTATTTGTTCGTACACTCCTCTTCCTTTCATCGATTAGAAAAGATTGTAGGACAAATTAAGCTTTAATGAATAAATTCTATTTTGCATTGCATGGTTGAAACACCCATGGAGTTTACGAATGTGTAAATCAAGCTACTTCTTTCAAAATTATGTTCATAGACAACATTTGGTAATTCATCCTTGTCCACATTTATTACTTTCCAACTATTGGAAACTCATGTGACTGTAGGCTATCATTAGAGTGTATGGGCTAAGATTGGGAGGATTGTCAATCCACTTGTCCAAACAGTGAATCCTATGGTAAGAAGAAAATAGAGACTATAGCAAATAAATAGTAAGAAAAAACAGAACTTGTAGAAGCCTATAGAAAACAGTGTAGCCTAAGGTAGGAAGAAAATAATGCCTATAGTAAATAGATAGTAAGAAGAAAATAAAACTTGGAGGAGCCTATAGAAAACAAAGTAGCCTATGGAAAGAAAAAAATAGAGGCTATAGCAAATAGACGGTGCGAAGAAAATAGAGCCTATAGCAAGTAAATTTTTGGAGTAGGTACTAAAGTAGGCATTTTATCTGTTCATGCAATCCTTTTTGTTTCATCCATCAAAAAAGATTATATAGAAAATTAAGTTTCAACAAATAGATTTTGTTTTGCATTACATAGCTGAAATACTCATGGAATTTACAAAAGTGAAAATCAAGTTGGTTCTTTCAAAATTATATGCACAGACAGCCTTTGGTTTTAAATCCTCGTCCTCATTTGTTGCTTTCCAACTGTTGGAAACTCATGTGATTGTTTGTTACCATCAGAGTGTATGGCCTAAGTTTGGGAAGACTATTAATTCACTTGTCCAAACAGAGCAGCCTATGGTAAGAAAAAACAGATCCTCTAGCAAATAGAAGGTAAGAAGAAAACAGAGCCTCTAGTAAATAAATAGTAAGAAAAAAAACAAAGCCTATAGCAAATAGATGGTAAGAAGAAACAAAGCCTGTAGGAGCCTTTAGAAAATAGAGCAACCTAAGGTAGGAAGAAAATAAAGCTTATAGCAAATAGACAATAAGAAAAAAAACAAAACCTAGAGGAACCTATAGAAAATAGAGTAGCCTATAAAAGGAACAAATAGAGCTTGTAGCAAATAGATTTTAGGAGTAAGTACTAAAATAGACATTTTATCTGTACGTGCGCTCATCTTCCTTTCATCATCAAAAGGATTATACAGCAAATTAAGCTACTTTAATGAATAGATTCAATATTGCATTACATGGTTGAAATACCCGTGGAGTTTATGAATTTGAAAATGAAGCTACTTCTATCAAAATTATGTGTGTAGGCAACGTTTGGTAATTAATCCTCATCCTCATTTATTACTTTCCAACTGTAGGAAACTTATGTGATTATTGACAACCATCAGATTATATGGGCTACGATTAGGAGGATTGTTAATCCACTTGTCTAACCAAAGCAGCCTCTGGTAAGAAGAAAATAGTGCCTCTAGCAAATAGACAATAAGAAGAAAACAGAGCATGTAGCAAATAAATGGTAAGAAGAAAACATAACCTATAGAAAATAGAGTAGCCTATGGTAAGAAGAAAACAAAGCCTATAGCAAATAGATGGTGAGAAGAAAACATAGGCTATAGGAGCTTATAGTAAATAGTCGGTAAGAAGAAAATAGAACTTGGAGGAGCCTATACAAAACAGAATAGCCTACAGAAAGAAGAAATCAAGTTATTTTATATTTCAGATATTTTAAATTACAAATTTATTAAATTAGGATTTACGTTTGTTGACTTATTGAATAGAGAAAAGAAAAGTATGGAAAAAATGTGAAAAAGAAAAAAGAAATATGATGTTATTAAGGCTAGCAGGTTGTAGAAAACATAGAAACCTATGGTAAGAAGAAAACAATACTTATAGAAAACATAGCAGCCTATGGTAAGAAGAAAACAGAACTTGTAGAAAACATATCAGCCTATGGTAAGAAGAAAACAAAGCTTATAGCAAATAGACAGTAAGAAGATAACAGAGCCTATAAAAAACAGAGCAACCTAAGGTAGGAAGAAAACAAAGCTTGTAGCAAATATAAGATAATAAGAAAATAGAACCTGAAGGAGCCTGAAGCAAATAAAGCAGCCTATGGAAAGAATAAAATAGAGCTCGTAGCAAATAAATGATAAGAAGAAAATAAAGTCTATAACAAATAGATTTTAGGAGTAGGTACTAAAATAGACATTTTATCTCTACGTGCGCTCCTCTTCCTTTCATCCATAAAAAATGATTATACGGAAAATTAAGTTTCAATGAATAGATTCTGCTTTGTATTACATGGTTCAAATACCTGTGGAATTTACGAATTTGAAAATCAAGTTACTTCTTTCAAAATTATATGTACAAGCATCCTTTGGTAATTAATGGTTGTCCTCATTTGTTGCTTTCCAATTGTTGGATTCTCATGTGACTATTGGCTACCATTAAAGTGTATAGGCTAAGATAGTGAGGACTATCAATCCACTTGTCCAAACAGAGTAGCCTCTGGTAAGAAGAAAACAAAGTCTGTAAGAGCTTGTAGAAAATAGAGCAGCCTATGTTAAGAAGAAAATAGAGCCTATAGCAAATAGTAAGTAAGAAGAAAATAGTGCCTATAAAAGCCTTTAGGAAACAGAGCAGCCTTAGGTAGGAAGAAAACAAAGCTTGTAACAAATAGATGGTAAGAAGAAAATGGAACTTGGAGGGGCCTGTAGAAAACATAGTAGCCAAAGAAAAGAAGAATTCGAGCCTGTAGCAAATAGATGGTAAGAACAAAACAAAACCTGTAGCAAATATATTTTAGGAGTAGGTACTAAAATAGACATTTTATCTGTGCGTGCACTCTTCTTTTCATTCATAAAAAAAAATTATATGACAAATTAAGTTTCAATGAATAGATTTTGTTTTGCATTATATGGTTGAAATACTCGTGGAGTTTACAAATTTGAAAATCAAGCTACTTTTTTTCAAAATTATGTGTGCAGGCAACCTTTGGTAATTAATCCTCATCCTCATTTGTTGCTTTCCAACTATTGGAAACTCATGTGACTGTTGGCTAACATTAAAGTGTATGACTTGAGATTGGGAGAATTGTCAATCTACTTGGACAAATAAAGCAGCTTACGGTAAAAAGAAAACAGAGCCTCTAGCAAATAGATGGTAAGAAGAAAATAGTACCTCAAGCAAATAAATGGCAAGAAAAAAAGAGAGTTTGTAAGAGCCTGTCAAAAAAAAAAAAAACAGCTTATGGTAAGAAGAAAAAACAGCCTACAACAAATAGACGGTAAGAAGAAAACAGAGCCTATATAAAATAAAGTAACTAGAGGTAGGAAGAAAACAGAGCCTATAGCAAATATACAGTAAGAAGAAAATAGTACCTAAAGGAGCCTGTAAAAAATAGTGCAACCTGTAGAAAACAGTGCAGCCTATAGAAAAAAGATAACAGAGCCTATAGCCAACAGACAGTAAGAAATAAATAGAGCTTGTAACAAATAGATTTTAGGAGTAGGTACTAAAATAGACATTTTATGTGTTCGTGCACTCCTCTTCCTTTCATCCATCAAAAAATATTATACAAAAAATTAAGCTACAATGAATAGATTATGTTTTGTATTACATGGTTGAAATACCCATGGAGTTTATGAATTTGAAAATAAAGCTACTTTTTTCAAACTTATGTGCATAGGCAACCTTCAGTAATTAATCCTTATCCTCATATGTTGCTTTCCAATTATTGGATTTTCATGTGATTACTGGCTACCATTAGAGTGTATGGCCTGAGATTGGGAGGATTGTCAATCCACTTGGCTACACAAGGCAGCTTATGGTAAGAAGAAAATAGAGCCTCTAGCAAATAGACAGTAAGAAGAAAACAATGCCTCTAGCAAATAAATGACAAGAAAAAAAAAGAGCATGTAAGAGCCTACAGAGAACAGAGTAGCCTATGGTAAGAAGAAAACAGAGCTTGTAGCAAATAAATGGTAGGAAGAAAATGGAGCTTGTAGAAAATAGAGCAACCTAAGGTAGGAAGAAAATAGAGCTTGTAGCAAATAAACAGTAAGAAAAAAATAGAACCTAGAGAAGCCTCCAGAAAATAGTGCAGCCTACAGAAAAAAGAAAACAAAGCCTGTAGCAAATAAATGGTAAGAAGAAAATGGAGCCTGTAGCAAATAGATTTTAAGAGTTGGTACTAAAATAAACATTTTATTTGTTCAAGCACTCCTCTTCCTTTCATCCATCAAGAAAGATTATATAAAAAATTAAGCTATAATGAATAGATTCTAGTTTGCATTACATGGATGAAATACCAGTGGAGTTTACAAATTTGAAAATCAAGCTACTTTTTCCAAAATTATATACACAGGTAACCCTTGGTAATTAATCACCATCCTCATTTGTTGCTTTCCAACTGTTGGAAACTTATATGACTATTGGCTACCATCAAAATGTATGGCCTAGGATTGGGAGGACTATTAATCCACTTGTCCAAACAGAGCTACCTATGGTAAGAAAAAAACAAAGCCTCTAGCAAATAGATAGTAAGAAGAAAATAATGCCTCTAGCAAATAGACGACAAGAAGAAAAGAGACCTGTAAGAGCCTACAGAAAATAGAGCAGCTATGGTAAGAAGAAAATAGAGTCTGTAGCAAATAGATGGTAGGAAGAAAATAGAGCTTGTAAGAGCCTGTAGAAAACAGAGCAACCTAAGGTAGGAAGAAAATAGACCCTGTAACAAATAGATGGTAAGAAGAAAATGAAGCTTGTAGCAAATAGATTTTAGGAGTAGGTACTAAAATAGACATTTTATTTGTTTGGGCACTCCTCTTCCTTTCATCCATCAAGAAAGACTATACAAAAAATTAAGCTACAATGAATAGATTCCATTTTGCATTCCATGGATGAAATACCTGTGGAGTTTACAAATTTGAAAATCAAGCTACTTCTTCCAAAATTATATACACAGCCAACCTTTAATAATTAATCCTCATCGTCATTTGTTGCTTTTTAGCAGTTGGAAACTTATATGACTGTTGGCTACCATCAGAATGTATAGCCTAGGATTGGGAGGACTATCAATCCACTTGCCCACACAAAGCTGCCTATGGTAAGAAGAAAACAAAACCTCTAGCAAATAGACAGTAAGAAGAAAACAATCTCTCTAGTAAATAGACGACAAGAAGAAAAGAGAGCTTGTAAGAGCCTACAGAAAACAGAGCAGTCTATGGTAAGAAGAAAACAGAGCCTGTAGCAAATAGATGGTAGGAAGAAAATAGAGCTTGTAGGAGCCCGTAGAAAACAGAGCAACATAAGATAGGAAGGAAACAGAGCCTGTAGCAAATAAACAGTAAGAAGAAAATAGAACCTAGAGGAGCTTGTAGAAAACAGTGCAACCTATGGAAAGAAGAAAATAGAGCTTGTAGCAAATAAATGGTTAGAAGAAAACAGAGTCTATAACAAATAGATTTTAGGAATAGGTACTAAAATAGACATTTTATTTCTTTGGGTACTTCTCTTTCTTTCATCCATCAAGAAAGATTATACGAAAAATTAAGTTACAATGAATAGATTATGTTTTGTATTACATGATTGAAATACCCATGGAGTTTACGAATTTGAAAATAAAGCTACTTTTTTCAAACTTTTGTGCACAGACAACTTTCAGTAATTAATCCTCATCCTTATTTGCTGCTTTCCAACTAATGGATTCTCATGTGACTGCTGGCTACCATCAAAGTGTATGGCCTAAGATTGAGAGGATTGTCAATCCACTTGGCCAAACATAGTAGCCTACAGTAAGAAGAAAACAAAGCCTCTAGTAAATAGATAGTAACAAGAAAATAGTGTCTCTAGCAAATAGACGGCAAGAAGAAAAAAGAGCTTGTAAGAGCCTACAAAAAATAAAGTAGCTTATGGTAAAAAGAAAACAGAGCCTATAACAAATAGATGGCAAGAAGAAAATAGAGCCTGTAGGAGCTTGTAGAAAATAGAACAACCTAAGGTAGGAAGAAAACAGAGCCTATAGCAAATAGACAGTAAGAAGAAAATAGAACCTAGAGGAGTTTGTAGAAAACAATGCAGCCTATGGAAAGAAGAAAACAGAGCTTGTAGCAAATAAATGGAAATAAGAAAATAGAGCTTGTAGCAAATAAATGGTAAGAAGAAAACAGAGCCTGTAGCAAATAAATGGAAATAAGAAAATAGAGCTTGTAGCAAATAAATGATAAGAAGAAAACAGAGCCTGTAGCAAATAAATGGAAATAAGAAAATAGAGCTTGTAGCAAATAAATGGTAAGAAGAAAACAGAGCCTGTAGCAAAAAGATTTTAGGAGTAAGTACTAAAATAGACATTTTATTTGTTCATTCATTCCTCTTCCTTTCATCCATCAAGAAAGATTATACAAAAAATTAAGCTGTAATGAATAGATTATGTTTTGTATTACATGGTTGAAATACCTATGGAGTTTATGAATTTGAAAATCAAGCTACTTCTTCCAAAATTATATACATAAACAACCTTTGGTAATTCATCCTTATCCTCATTTGTTGCTTTTCAACTGTTGGAAATTTATATAACTGTTAGCTACCATCATAATGTATGGCCTAGGATTGAGAGGACTATCAATCCACTTGTCCAAATAGAGCTACCTATGATAAGAAGAAAATAGAGCCTCTAGTAAATAGATAGTAAGAAGAAAATAGTTTCTCTAGCAAATAGACAACAAGAAGAAAAAAGAGCAGCTTATGGTAAGAAGAAAACAGAGCCTATAGCAAATAAATGGTAAGAAGAAAACAAAACCTAGAGGAGCCTCTAGAAAATAGTGCAACCTACAAAAAGAATAAAACAGAGCTTGTAGCAAATAAATTTTAGGAGTAGGTACTAAAATAGACATTTTATTCGTTCAAGCACTCCTTTTCCTTTCATCCATCAAGAAAGATTATACAAAAATTTAAGCTACAATGAATAGATTATGTTTTGTATTACATGTTTTAAATACCCCATGGAGTTTATGAATTTGAAAATGAAGCTACTTTTTTCAAACTTAGGTGCACAGGAAACCTTCGGTAATTAATCTTCATCCTCATTTATTGCTTTCCAATTATTGGATTCTCATGTGACTGCTGGTTACCATCAGAGTGTATGGTCTAAGATTGGGAGAATTGTCAATCCATTTGGCCAAATAGAGCAGCCTACAGTAAGAAGAAAATAGAACCTCCTAACAAATAGACAGTAAGAAGAAAACATAGCCTCTAGCAAATAGATTGTAAGAAGAAAACAATGTCTCTAGCAAATGGATGGCAAGAAGAAAAAAGAGCCTATAAGAGCCTACAAAAAATAAAGTAGCCTCTGGTAAGAAGAAAATAAAGCCTGTAGAAAATAGATGGTAGGAAGAAAATAGAGCCTATAGCAACTTGTAGAAAATAAAGCAACCTAAGGTAGGAAGAAAACAGAGCCTGTAGCAAACAGATGGTAAGAAGAAAATAAAACCTAGAAGAGCCTGTAGAAAACAATGTAGCCTACGAAAAGAACAAAATAGAGCCTGTAGCAAATAGATGGTAAGAAGAAAACGAAACCTGGAGCAAATAGATTTTAGGAGTAGGTACTAAAATAGACATTTTATTTGTTCAGGCACTCCTCTTCCTTTCATCCATCAAGAAAGATTATATGAAAGATTAAGCTACAATGAATAGATTTTATTTTTCATTACATGGATGAAATACCTGTGCAGTTTACAAATTTGAAAATCAAGCTACTTCTTCCAAAATTATATACACAAGCAACTTTTGGTAATTAATCCTCGTCCTCATTTTTTGCTTTCCAACTGTTAGAAACTTATATTACTGTTGGCTACCATCAGAATGTATGGCCTAGGATTGGGAGGACTATCAATCCACTTGTCCAAATAGAGCTGCCTACGGTAAGTAGAAAACAGAGCCTCTAGCAAACCGACAGTAAGAAAAAAAATAGTGGCTCTTGAAAATAAATGGCAAGAAGAAAAAAGAGCCTGTAGCAAATAGATGGTAAGAAGAAAATAGAGCTTGTAGCAAATAAGCAGTAAGAAGAAAATAGAGCCTGTAGCAAATAGATGAGAAGAAGAAATAAAGCCTGTAGCAAATAGATTTTGGGAGTAGGTACTAAAATAAACATTTTATTTGTTCATGCACTCCTCTTCCTTTCATCCATAAAAAAGATTATACATCAAATTAAGCTTCAATGAATAGATTCTATTTTGCATTACATGATTGAAATACTCGTCATTATATGCATTAGAAACCTTTGGTAATTAATCTTTGTCCTCATTTGTTGCTTTTCAACTGTTGTAAACTCATGTGACTACTAGGTACCATCAGAGTGTATGGGCTAAGATTGGGAGGACTATTGATCTATTTGTCCAAACAGAGTTGTCTATGGTAAGAAGAAAACAGAGCTTCTAGCAGATAAATGATAAGAAAAAAACAAAACCTCTAGCAAATAAATGGTAAGAAGAAAATAGAGCTTGTAGAAAACACAACCTATAATAAAAAGAAAATAAAGCCTATGGCAAATAGACGGTAAGAAGAAAATAGAACCTGTAGCAAATAGATGGTAAGAAGAAAAGAGAACCTGTAGAAAAATGATTTTAGGAGTAGGTACTAAAGTAGACATTTTATCTGTTCGTGCACTCTACTTCCTTTCATCCATCAAAAAAGATTATACAGGAAATTAAGGTCCAATGAATAGATTCAGTTTTGCATTACATGGTTGAAAAACTTGTGGAGTTTACGAATTAGAAAATCAAGCTACTTCTTTCAAAATTATGTGCATAAGCAATTAATCTTCCTCTCCATTTGTTGCTTTCCAACTATTGGAAACTCATGTGACTGTTGGCAACCATCAAAGTGTATGGGATAAGATTGGGAGGACTATTAATCCACTTGTCCAAGCAGAGCTGCCTCCAGTAAGATGAAATCAGAGCCTCTAGCAAATAGACGTTAAGAAGGAAAAAGAGCCTTTAGCAAATAAATGGCAAGAAGGAAACAAAGCCTAGAGGAGCTTATAGAAAACAGAGCATCCTAAGGTAGGAAAATAGAGCCTGTAGAAATAGACCAGCCTAAGGTAGGAAAAAATAGAGTTTGTAGCAAATAGACAGTAAGAAGAAAACAGAACCTGGAGGGGTCAGTAAAAAATAGAGCAGCCAACGAAAAGAAGAAAATAGAGCTTGTAGCAAATAGACAGTAAGAACAAAATAGGGTTTGTAGCAAATAGATTTTAAGAGTAGGTACTAAAATAGAAATTTTATCTATTCGTGTACTCCTCTTCCTTTCATCCACCAAAAAAGATTATACAGCAAATTAAGCTTCAATGAATAGATTCTATTTTTCATTACATGGTTGAAATACTCGTGGAGTTTATGAATTTGAAAATCAAGTTGTTTCTTTCAAAATTATGTGCACTTGCAACCTTTGGTAATTAATCCTCATCCTCATTTATTGCATTCAAATTATTGGAAACTCATATGACTGTTGGTTACCATCAAAGTGTATGGGTTCAGATTAAGAGGACTGTCTACTTGAGTAGCGTTCAGTAAGAAGAAAATAAAGCCTCTAGCAAATAGAAGATAAAAAGAAAACAGAGCCTTTAGCAAATAAACAATAAGAAGAAAATAGAAGCTATAAAAGCCTATAGAAAATAGAGTAGCCTATGGTAAGAGAAAAATAAAGCCTGTAGCAAATAAATGGTAAGAAGAAAACAATACCTGTAGCAAATAGATTTTAGGAGTAAGTACTAAAATAAACATTTCATCTATTCATGCACTCCTTTTTCTTACATCCACTACAAAAAATTTTATGGCAAATTAAGCTTCAATGAATAGATTATGTTTTGCATTACATGGTTGAAATACCTATGGAGTTTATGAATTTGAAAATCAAGCTACTTCATTCAAAATTATGTGCACATGCAACGTCTGGTAATTAATCCCCATCCTTATTTGTTGCTTTGCAACTGTTGAAAACTCATGTGACTATTGGCTACCATCAAAGTGTATGGGCTAAGATTGGGAGGACTGTCAATCCACTTGTCTAAACAAAGTAGCCTTCGGTAAGAAGAACAAATCCTCTAGCAAATAAATGGTAAGAAGAAAATAGAGCCTTTAGCCAAAAAATGGTAGGAAGAAAACAGAGCCTCTTACAAATAAATAGTAAGAACAAAACAGAGCCTATAGACATAAAGCAGCCTAAGCTAGGAGAAAAACAAAGCCTATAGTAAATAGACGGTAAGAAGAAAATAGAACCTAGAGGAGCCTGTAGAAACAGAGCAGCCTATGAAAAGAAGAAAATAGTGCCTGTAACCAATAGATTTTAGGAGTAGATACTAAAATAGACATTTTAACTTTTTGTGCACTCATCTTCCTTTCATCCATGAAAAAAGATTATATGGCAAATTATGTTTCAATGAATAGATTTTGTTTTGCATTGCATGGTTGAAATACTTATAGAGTTTACAAACTTGAAAATTAAGCTACTTCTTTCAAAATTATGTGCACTGGAAACCTTTGGTAATTAATCCTCATCCTCATTTGTTGCTTTCCAACTATTGCAAACTCATGTGACTGTTGGCTACCATCAGAGTGTATGGGTTAATTGGGAGTACTATCAATCCACTTGTCCAGACAGAGCAGCCTCCGGTGAGAAGAAAACAGAGCTTCTAGCAAATAAATGGTAGGAAGAATACAAAGCTTATATGAGCCTGTAGAAAATCAAATAGCCTATGGTAAGAAGAAAACATAACTTGTAACAAATAGACGGTAAGAAGAAAATAGAGCCTATAGAAAACACAATAGCCTAAGGTAGGAAGAAAATAAAGCCTATAACAAATAGACGATAAGGAAAAAATAGAACCTAGAAGAGCCTGTAGAAAATAGGGTAACATATGGAAAGAAGAAAACAATGCTTGTAGCAAATAGACAGTAAGAACAAAATAGAGCCTATATCAAATAGATTTTAGGAGTAGTTATTAAAATAGACATTTTATCTATTCGTGCACTCCTCTTCCTTTCATCCACCAAAAAAGATTATACAGCAAATTAAGCTTCAATGAATAGATTTTATTTTTCATTACATGGTTGAAATACTCGTGGAGTTTATGAATTTGAAAATCAAGTTGTTTCTTTCAAAATTATGTGCACTTGCAACCTTTGGTAATTAATCCTCATCCTCATCCTCATTTATTGCATTCAAATTATTGGAAACTCATATGACTGTTGGCTACCATCAGAGTGTATGTATGGGCTAACATTAGGAGGACTATCAATCCACTTGTCCAAATAGAGTAGCCTATGGTAAAAAAAAAAAAAAATAGAGATTCTAACAAATAAATGGTAAGAAGAAAACAGAGCCTGTAGAAGCCTGTGGAAAATAGAGTAACCTATTGTAAGAAGAAAATAGAGCTTGTAGCAAATATAAGGTAAGAAGAAAACAAAGTAGCTTAAGGTAGGAAGAAAACAAAGTCTGTAGCAAATAGATGGTAAAAAGAAAACAAAACCTAGAGAAGCCAATAAAAAACAAAGCAGCCTACAGAAAGAAGAAAATAAAGTTTGTAGCAAATAGATGGTAAGAAGAAAACAGAGCTTCGAGCAAATAAATGGTAAGAAGAAAACATAACCTATAACAAATAGATTTTAGGAGTAGGTATTAAAATAGACATTTTATTTGTTCGTGCACTCCTCTTTCTTTCATCCATAAAAAAGGATTATATGGAAAATTATGCTTCAATGAATAGATTTTATTTTGCATTACATGGTTGAAATACCCGTGGAGTTTATGAATTTGAAAATCAAGTTACTTGTTCCAAAATTATGTGCACAAATAACTTTTGGTAATTAATTTTCGCCCTCATTTATTACTTTCTAGTTGCTGGAAACTCAAGCAATTGTTGGTTACCATGAGAGTGTATGGGCTAAGATTGGGATTACTATTAATCCAGTTGTCCAAATAGAACAACTTACAGTAAGAAAAAAACAAAACCTGTAGCAAATAGACGGTCAAAAGAAAATAAAATTTGTAACAAATAAATTTTAGGAGTCTTGACAAGTATTGTTTATTAAGAGATTATAGAAAACAGAGCTAACCTTCACTTTTAGTCGACCGCAAGTGGCTGCCCTAATTTTGAGGTAAATACTTAATAGTCAAAGTCTTATTAGTTAATATATTTAAGTATTTAAATTATACTATATCTGTAATCTATTTATTTGTTATATTTTGTTATCTATATATTACGAGAATGAAATAATAATAAGAGAAAAGTAATGGTAATAAATAATAATAAAATAGTAATAAAATATAATATACTATTACTATATATAATAATTAATATAATTATAATACTATACATAATAATTACTATATATATATAATAGTATATTATATTCTATTACTATATAGAATACTATATATAATATATAAATAAAATTTATAAATAGAATTCTAAAAAGTTTAATCCATCATTTAGTTAAATATGCAATTCCCATAATTTTTTCAATATTCTTTTTTATCATTTATCAACAAGAAAAAAAAAAAAAAGAAAAAATTCAAATTGAAAAGCATTCATTGTCTAATAGATAGGACATAGGTCTTCTAAACCTTGGTATAGGTTTAAATCCTATTGGATGCAATATGTTTTCATTCCATATTAATATTTATTCCAATTTTATTCTATATTTCTCATTATATATTATAATTCATATTATATATTAAAATCCATATTCTAATTAATTATTAGAATAATTATCATAATATATATTATATATTTTAATTTAATTTAGTATACAAATTTAGTATATTATATATATTTTATTATTATTATTATTATATATTTATTATTATATATTTTTTAGTTCATTTTTTGTTTTATAGTTATTTTTTTTTTCTATAGTTGTTTTATGTTTTATAGTTATAATTTGATTTAAGTATTATATTTATTATAATCAAGATTAAAGATTAAGAGTGATCAATTTCACATGTTGTATTCTTAATGGCAATTCCAATTTTATTCCGTGTCATTTTTCTATTATGGTTCATAAAAGCAGTAGTAGAAGATGAATTTTTAGCACATCCTGGATGTAAAGGCAAATGTGGAGACGTTGTCATTCCCTTCCCTTCTGGAGTTGGACCCAACTTTTCCTTGAACGACAACTTTGTGGTAGATTGTAATGACACCTTTAGGACTCCCAAACCTTTCTTGACAAGCATAGAAATGGAATTGCTCAGCGTTTTAATTAGAGGTTTGGCTTAAGTTAATAATTCAGTCTTTTTTTACAATTGCAACAACAACAAAAGCTTTGATGGAACAATTGACATGTCAGACAACCCTTTCTTCTATTCAAGTGTATATAACAGGTTCACAGTTACAGGTTGCAACAATTATGTTGTGCTTTTAACGAATCACCACCCTGTTGGTGGGTGTCTTTCCTTTTGTAACGGAACCTAAAGAAGTGATGGTTGTTACGGCCTGAGATGCTGTCAAGCCACCATTCCTCCTTACATTAAGTCTTTTGAAGTAGGGATAATCGGTGTTGTAAAAGATGATTCTAACTATTGCAGTGACAACAAGACTAGCTTCATGGTTAACCAAGACTAGTTTGCTTCTAGGCAACTATCTCTTGACCTGTTGATACAGTAGGAATATGTTCCTACAGTCCTTGAATAGGGAGCGTTCCAGGGATATTGTTGACTAGCTAAATCTTCAGCTCTTTTTTGCATTAGCAATGGCTCTTGTTGGACATAGTTATCACAAAGGAATCTATATGTTTGCACTGATGGTTCCTCTGATTATTCCATATCCTTTCACAAGATCCTCAGCAGATGTGCAGATATTATAGCTTTAACTTAAATATAGAATATAATGTCATAAATATGATGTTGACTTGTAAATTTTTTTATAAAAATGTTGAAACCTTTTTTCTTTTTTTGCAAATTTTTGAAATCCAATTAGTACTTGGGAACTCTTTTATAATTTATACATATAATGGTTACCAAAGATCCCTGAAATAACATTATTTTTCTTAATATTCCTAATTGGTAGGGGCCTGCTATATGAACTCGAACTCACATTGTTGCCTTCTCTGTATGTATACTGGGGATCAAGGATCCTATAACTATTCATGTCCTGATGGGTACTTGCATCATGAGAGCAAGAATACATGTTACCCACCATTTCTTTGGGAACTCAATAAAAAATCTCAAGCTAAAGTTATCATCATAAGTATGGAATATCTGTTTGGTTTGTAGAATTAGTTGGAAGTCAGCTGTAAATTTGTTCAAGGATTTGGACATTTTGAAAGCTCAAATTTGTGGTAGGCTAATCACTTCGACTAGTTGTAGTTTATTGTAGTCCTTATAATAACATGATCTTTCTTAATCTTTCTAAATTAGAAATGATATCCAAAGTCTTTTATAAAATTAAACTTATCTTCTGATTTGATGGTTGTACAAGTTGCAACTCTAGTATTTGATTACTTTTACTAGTTATTAGTGCATGAGCATGTACAAAACAATTCAAAGAAGAAAGGTCATTAAACTTAAACAAAATTATTTCAAAAGAAATAGTGGTTTGTTATTGCAACAACGATTGTCTTCAAAAGATAATAACGTTAAGAAAATGAAACGATTTGGTTCCAAGGAACTAGAGAAGGCCACAAACAACTATAATGTGAGTTGAATCCTTAAAAATATCTCAACTAGAAGGCCATAACTATTTGGTTTCAGTAATCTTATCGTCTATTTTGGAACTACATCAATATCTCAATGCATTTTATTAAAGAAAGAAGTTTAGTGACATATTTCTCTCTTTCAATGCAAGAGAATCGCTTGTTTGTATACTTGATGCTCAAGTCCTTAAGCAGGGCCAAAAAGAAAAGATCAGATCAATTGTAAAGCTAGCAAAAAGATGTTTGCACTTGAATGGGAAGAAGTGGCCTACAATGAAAGTAATGGTTATGAAGTTGGAAGTGATTAGAGCATCGTTAGAGGCAGCTTCTTCAACCATTCATCAGGATTTTGGCCCCGACAAGGTGGATTATGCTAAAGTAGTCATTACTGGATGTTAGGATACTGCATCCTCTCCATCTAAGTCACATTTAAACCGCATCACCATGAATATGGAAATTGATGTGCAACCTCTACTCTCTGGCTAACACCTTAATTATTGACAAATAATATGTAAGTTTCTGACTACCTAACCAGACTTAGTTTGGTTAGATACAAACAAGAAGGGCTCAGCTTTGATGCATGAACTATCTTTTATCTTGGTAGTTCCAGGAATGGGGCATACATCATTGGAACCTATATAACCAACATAATGCACCTAGTTCCTTAGTGAACATATTTCGTTGCATTTCCTTTCCCAACTTCAGGTAAATGCTATTATTGGTGTGAAGAAGAAGAAGTTCTTGATTCCTCACAACTGAATTCGATTTAGAAAAAGACAATCAAGCATGACATGAGATGCAAAAGTTATTTCAAATTTAAAAAATACTAGTACATAACATGTAAATCATTTGAAGGAAAAAAAAAATTAATTTAAGTTAAATTAATTAAAATAATAATAAAATAAATTTATAAAATATAAAATTATGTACAGACTACACTAACAAAAAAAGAGTAAATATAAAATTTTGTGTAAAATTCTTTTTACCAAAAAAAATCAATTGCATTTATTAAAATATTATTTTAATTATATTACACAAATTTTATTCTTATATTTAAAAATAAGGTCTTGAGATGATAAATATAAATTTAATAAATTCAAGTAAATTATTTTATATTATATATAAAAATATTATTATAATATATATATAAGGTTTATGTTTTTTTAATTAGATCAAGTAGATGGATAGTACTGTACTTTAGTAACCAATTCTTTTAAAAAATGGATCATTTGGCATCATATCAAGGCAACATTTAGCTTTTATGACCTCCAAATTATTGCAGGGATACCATGATAATGGTGGTGGGTGATTGAGGTTGTTAGCTTGCTAGTTGGCTTATAATTGTGTATAGAATCAATAGACAAAAGTGGGCAGAGAAGTAGAGAAGGCAAAATAGTATCATGAAGAATTATATGGGAAAATAACTAAAGAAAAATAAATGATAGAAATTTTTGGTGTCTAAAATGATTACATTACTACTGGGTTTCTATTAGTCATACTGAAATGAGGCCAATGATTGCGTTTAACTTGCAATTCAGAATAAGTGCTGTACAAAACAAAGTAAGCACCCAGTGGAAATTGAAAGTGAAGATGCTTACTGGGGTGATACCACAGGAGCTGAAAAAATAGGAGAATATTTTTGCAGTGAATATATCGTAAACAAGCTGATAGGTAGGCTTCTTGTTGAAGGCATATTTAGAAGTTTGGATTATAGTGTTTTGAAGTGAAATTTGGAAATTTCTTCGTCTCTATTGAAAGGACCAAGTAAAATAAATGTTCTTAATGACAACAAATCTTTAACCACATTACATAGAAAGATGAAAGTTTCTCTTGTACTTTCTCTCAGTTTTGCATTTCACTTTATATCTATACTTGTAGAAAAATATATAAAAAAAGAAAACATTTCATTATATGCCTATATTTTTAGAAAATTATAAATAGATATACAGAGTTTAAGAAATATAAGATTTACACTTTAAAAAATATAAGATTTACATTTTAAAATATAATGTGTGAATAATAATAGTATTACTTTTAAAAAGTCAAAATCATTAATCTTCTAATACAGAAAGTGAAGCATGTGGCAGGAAGCAATGAATGGAAGAGACAAATTCAGTCACATCAAGCAAAGAGAGAGAGACTTGGACGTGAGCTTATATACAAAAACTTGGGCCATGTTTTGCAGGGAATATGTTAGGAGCCATATGGTTGAAATTGTCACGTTAATTTTCCCTTCATGCTTATCCTTTCACATTCTATCTTTTCAAGCTCCCCTCTCTACTTGCAAATTTCAAGGACCACCATAACACACAAAAAATAATAAAAAAAGAAGAGAGAGAGAGAGAGAGAGAGAGAGAGGGAGTGGGCAAGAAGTGGTGATAAATGAGTTTGGTTCTATTTTTATTAGGGTTTCTGATTTTTGTAGCTGGTCTTAAAAGTTGCATTGGAAATGATGATGTGCCCATTCTACTTAATGATGATGTTTTAGGCCTTCTTGTTTTCAAGTCAGGTATTATCCATGCATCTTCTTATCTCAGCTTTGGAACGAAGACGATGACTCCCCTTGTTCATAGAAGTTCATACAGCGTAATCCGGTGACTGGCCGAGTTTCTGAAGTCCCACTCAATGGCCTCAACTTATCCGGGAAAATTGGCAAAGGGCTTCAAAAGTTGCAAGGTTTGAAAACCTTATCACTTGCTCATAACAATTTTAGTGGAACTATCAGTTTTGAGCTTGGTCTTATAAGCAGTCTTGAAAGGCTTAAACTCAGTCACAATAGTCTTTCCGGTTCTATTCCATCTTCGCTTGGTTCCACAAGATTTCTTGATCTTTCCAAAAACTCCTTCTCAGGACAAGTGTCTAATGATCTCTTCCGAAACCGTATGTCCCTTCGTTACCTTTCTTTAGCTGACAATTTGCTTCAAGGGCCATTACCGAATGTAGCTGCCTGCTCTTCTTTGAACACTCTCAAGGTCTCCAACAACAAAATTTCTGGTGTCCCAGATTTTTCAACTGGAATTTGGTTACTTAAACGTCTTCAAACTTTACATCTTTCACACAGTGCATTTTCCAGGTCCGTGCCAAAAGGGTATCTGCCATCCACAACTTGAAAGATCTCTGGTTACAGGGCAACAAATTTTTGGGACCATTACCAGTGGATATTGGATTCTGCAGATACAACAAGAAGTTGACAGGTAACTTTGGCAGTCTGAGCAGCCTGGAATACTTGGACTTGTCGAGCAATGGACTTACTGGAAGCCTACCATCATCAATTGGTGATCTGACTTCACTAAAGTACATGAGCTTGTCCTGCAAGAAGCTCACAAGTAGCATTCCAACAACAATGGTTAACTGTGCCACAATATCAGTTATTCGAATTAGAGGTAACAGCCTTCACGGCAGCATACCGGAGGGCATTTTTATCTTGGGTTGGAGGAAGTAAATTTTTCACAAAACAAATTGACGGGTTCCATTCCAACCGATTCAAGTAAATTCTTTGGATCAGTTCACACATTGGACCTTTCAAACAACTATCTTGCAGGACATATTCTAGCGAAAATGGGTTTATACTCAAATTTGGGATACTTGAATTTTTCGTGGAACAACCTTACCTAAAAAATGCCGCTAGAGCTTGGCTACTTTTAGAACCTAAAGGTTTTGGATCTTCAGAGCAATGGACCGGTTGGCTCAATACCTGCGGATATATGTGAGTCTTATAGCTTGAGCATTCTTCAGTTGCATGGTAATTCCTTGACCGGGCCGCTTTCGGAGGAGATTGGAAATTCCTCAACTCTTTACTTGTTGTAAGGCCTTTGCTAATTTTGCTTTTATTAGTCATCTACATCTTTTTTCTTTGGTTAAATTACATTAAATTAGTAGTTTAACCCATTAAAACTCGAGAAACATGATATATTATCATTAAATAAATTCAAAATTGATAATATATGAGTAATTGACCTACCTTTCTTGAGTGTAGAAATCAAGTAGATTGATAGCTTTGTACTTCAGTGACTAGGCCTTTTCAAAATTGGGTCATTTAGTATCATATCAAATCGAAGGTGGACTTTAGCCTTTGCCACCATCAAATTATTGTAGGGTACCATAGTGATGATCAAAGAAGATTGGAGGGTATTATAGTTGTTGAGCCACTAGTAGACTTATAAAATTGTGTATAAAGTCAACAAATAAAAGTGGATAGAGGGGTAGGTAAGATAAAATAATATAATTAAGAATTATTAGAGAAAATAACTAAAAATAAATAAATAATAGAAAATTTTAATTTCTAAAACGATGTCATTATTACTAAATTTTTGTTAATTATGTATTTAATTTTATAATATAAATTAAACATATTTATTTTAATTTTATAAATAAATAAAATTAAATTTTAAAAAATATTTTATTAAATTCTTATTATTTTTTTATGTATGGTTGTCTATTATTATACTTGTGAATATTGTAAATAACTGGCCTAAACAAGTTTTTATGTTCAACATTATGCCTCACACAATAAAGAAAATAAGGGAAATTTTTATTATAATTGGTCAAAAATATAATTATTATGACAATCCAAATGACATTACTTGAACTTATTGCATGTTTGTTCTTTTTTCCTGTAAGAGCTTGTCCCACAACAATTTAAGTGCTTCCAGTCCTAGGTCCAATCAAAGCTAAACCAACTTAAATTTCTAAAATTGGAAGTGAGCATACTTACTAGAGAGGTGCCACAGGAGCAGGGAAAATTGGAGAACCTTCTCACTATAAATATGTCGTATAACATGCTTAGAGGCAGACTTCCTGTTGGAGGCACATTTTCAAGCTGGGATTACAGTGCTTTGCAGGGGAATTTGGGAATTTGCTCACCTTCGTTGAATGGACCACGTAAAATGAATGTTCCAAAGTCACTAGTTCTGGACCCATTTGCCTATGGGAGACAAATATCGGCCATCCAGGCGTTGATCTTCCCTCCAGCGGCATCAGTCATCTCGGCGTTGTTTTTCCCTCCAGTGGCACAGGCCGTCCCAATGGCCATGGGTTTATCCTTCTTAATTTGATGATTTTTCTGTTGCCTCTTTTTTTATTTCTTCTCTTTGCCTTTTTCTATGATTTTTCAATTCCTTTTGTTTTTTCCTTGTCGATTTGTTTCTACCGTTATTACTATTTACTACATTGTACTTGTTTTGGTAGTTTTGTGTAGATTAAGTTTTAGTCACTCTAATTCCATAGTTCCTTCCTTTGTAGGCTTTATTACGCAAGGATTGGAATTGGAACTCCTTCCAATGACTACTATGTACAAGTGGATACATGAAGTGACATTATATGGGTCAATTGCATTTGATGCAAAGAATGCCCTAGAACAAGCTCCCTTGGTGTCAGCCAAACTCTTTTTTTTTTTTTTTTTATGCACTTCTTTTGTTTTGATTTTCATTATCCGTGTAGGATCAAAGCTTTTGTCTGAATAGTGGATTGTTCGTAACAAATAGATCATACACACTATTTAATGTAAATATGTCAGACACTAGGAGTTTGGTTCCTTGTGATGGTGAGTTTTGCTATAAGGTGAATGGAGGTTCTTTATCAACAAAGTTGTAATTCTAACACAAATCAATCACAAAAATGTGGTTAAGTTACTTGGATGTTGTTTGGAGATAGAAGTACCTCTATTTGTTTATAAGTTCATCCCAAATGGAGCTCTCTTTCAACACATACATGAATAAAATGATTAGGAATTTTTAATTACATGGGAAATTCGCTTGCGGATTGCAATTGAAGTGGTAGATGCTGTCTCGTATTTGCATTCAGCAACATCCATACCCATTTATCATTGAGACATCGAGTCCTCAAGCATACTACTAGATGAGAAATATAGAGTAATTGACTTTGAGATGCCAAAGTCTGAAACTTTTGCTCTGTATTTATCATCTAGCAGTAAGTTGGTGAATTTGATGTCTTGATGATAAATGAGAATGGATGCTGCTAAATGCAAGTACGAGACAGCATCCACAACTTTAGTTGCAATCCGTAAGCGCATTTCCCACATAATTGGAAATTCGTGATTATTTTGTCCGTATATGTGTTGAAAAAGAGTTCCATCTGGGATGAACTCGTAAACTAACGGAAGTACTTCAGTCTCCAAGCAACATCCAAGTAATTTTACCACATTTATGTAGTTGATTTATATTAGAATTGCAACATCATTGATGAACTGTTTGAGCTTACCTTCATCTTCATCAAAAACACGCAACTACTCGAGTCCAAGGGACTATGGGATACTTAGACCATGAGTACTTCCAATCAAGCCAATTTATAAAGAAGAGTGATGTTTACAGCTTTGGCGTTCTGCTTATAGCTTCTTCAGCCATTCAACAGAATTTTGTCCCCGACGAGGTAGATTATGCTGAAGCAGGCACCACTAGACCTTGGGATACTGCACCCTCTTCATCTAGGTCACTTCAGATAAAAGGCAAATTTATCTAAAAGATTCAATCTTGGTCTAGCCTAACAGGTATATAGAAATAGAGACAATCTCTAGGTAACTTTCATAGTTTATCCAACCCGTAGTTGTACTCAATTTTGTAACTTTCATAAGAATAGCATGAAAAATATAATAAGCAAAATTCAGGGAAAATTGTAATGCACAGGGTATGGAGAATGCACAAAGCTAGTATAGTGATGAAGATGCCATGACAGAATTTATACAAAGCACCTTTTGAATTGGAATTTTGAAATACTATGATAAAGAAGACTAGGTGTGATTTATAAGATGTCAAAGCACATGGGTTTAAACATAAGTGCACACCATTTGTGGAAGTTTTCTTATAACAGTGTGCAGCATCAACATGAGCTTGGGCGGCTTCTTGTTTTCTGTCTAGCTACAAACATCAAATGCATCACATGGGCATAGAAAAAGTGTAATAAAGTTGAAAGCAAAATCAAAATTAATGCTTAATTCAAAAATTAGAAAAACTCTTACCTTTAAATGACAATTTGCCAACTTGATGTAAGCTGTTGAAGATTGCAATGAGTATTGTGCAAACCAATGCGATTGTTAAAGAGAAAATGTTTAGATTTTATCAATTAAGTTGTCATAATCTCTCGTTCAAATAATAAAGATGCATTCATAATATTTCACTCCTTTTATAAGTTAATTTGTGCAGTTATGATCATGGTCCCAAATTCAGAATTTTTCCGAGTACATTTGATGTGGCATGGCCTAGAGGCTTAACGCCTTATTTCATAAAAACAACACCATAATTTACATTACATACCCATCTCTAGACAGGAGTTGCTGATCCAATGACGACAATGCTCAAGAATGCCACATAAGCCAAAGGAAACAAATCTTGAATGACAATGCATATAGAAAGATGAATGACACTTTCATGCTTTCTCTTAGTTTTGCATTTCAATGTATGCCCATTCTTATAGAAAATTGTAAATGGATATAGATTTATTCTACTTGCTTTTGAAGTACCAAGTGTCTGAAGAATAAGGTTGAGACTTTAAAATACCATGGCAAAGAAATGTACGAAATTGTGGTCTCCACATCACATCACCTAGGTGGGCTCTTGGAAAAATCAAAGCAAACATTTAATGGATTAAGGTCAGGCCAAATATGCCACGGACAAAGCTCGGTGAAACTAGGACCCAATGCACATCTCAATGCCATTCATACCACGATAAATTGAAGACGGTCACAATCATCAAAACAAACAATAATGAGTACCTAACCTATGATGTTTGCATCTACACCAAAAAAATCTTCTTTTTCTAAGTGAACTAACAAAGGGAAAAAAAAGAAAAAGAAAAAAAAAAAAAGAATCAACAAAGTAAGGGCTGAATAATGAGCTGAAGCTTACAGAGAACTTGGAAGCACAAATTTGCCCATTATAAGCTAAAGAGGAAGCTTTCAATAACCAGACCAGCAAACATATTGCAAATCCCATTTTCTTTACGAATCCTTTCTCCGCCCAACATCTTACAAATTTTGTTAGGAACAAAGGTGCCAAACTGATTACACAAACTTAGGGTGCAGGTGCCCCAAAATTGTATTTTGTAAAGTTGTTGCAAGACTTGGTTGTTAAGATTGCAATAACATTGATATTATTTTTAATGTGTAATAATTTTGATGTTATTATTAAATAAGTATATAAACATTTTATAATTTTATTAATTTAATAAAATGTCACGAATTAATATATACAAATAATATAAATATAAGGTTATACTCATAATTCACATATACTAGCTACGTATTAAATTGAAGAATTCAAATTCTTCTATAATAAAAAAATATCTAATTCTACCTAAATATCAAAATTATATTAAATTTAATTCAATTAGTCAAACTTTTATTCAAATATTTAATTCTAAATTACAATGAATTTGAGTTGATTTTAACATTTTCTTTTAATTTTTATTCAATCTCATAGGTGTTCACAATATATATTTTAATTTGATATAAATTTCAAATTTTAATAAAATATTTTTTAAATAAGTAATAACAATATTAATAAGAATATTAAGAGTTTTTTTTTTTGACAATTTTGTCCACTAACTTTAATCGACTTCTACTTGACTTTATAAATCCTAATATATGAACTTTATAAGTTTTACTACTTAATATGAACTTTATAAATTATTTGACTCACATATACTAGTTATGTATTAAATTAAAAAATTACATTTAACATGTGAAAAATAAAATATGGAGGCATCAATTTTAGAAGAGAAGCCAAAAAGAGCCGACTAGTAACACGAAGACATTGATTTTAGAAGGCAAGCCAAAAGGAGTTGGCCTTTACTTCTAGTAGGGAAGTGGTAATAAGGAATTTCAAAAAAGGCAAAAACACGGAGAATTGCTGCAGGTTTTTTTTCCAGTAAAAAGAAAACAGAACCTGTAGCAAATAGACGGTAAGAAAAAAATAGAGCCTGTAACAAATAGATTTTAGAAAAGTCTTGATAAGATAAAGCAGCCTATGATAAGAAGAAAATAGAGCCTGTAGCAAATAAATGGTAAGAAGAAAATAGAGCTGGTAGGAGCCTATAAAAAATAGAGTAGCCTACGATAAGAAGAAAACAAAGCCTGTAGCAAATAGATTTTTGGAGTAAGTACTAAAATAGACATTTTATCTGCTTGTGCACTTAGAGTGTGGCTGCTGGCTACCATCAGAGTGTATGGCCTAAGATTGGGAGGACTATCAATCCATTTGTCCAAACAGAGTAGCTCATGGTAAGAAGAAGATAAAGTCTCTAGCAAATAGAAGGTAAAACAAAACAAAGCCTCTAGAAAATAGAAGGTAAAACAAAATAGGGCCTCTAGCAAATAAACAATAAAAAGAAAACAAAACCTCTAGCAAATAAAAGGTAAAAGAAAATAGATCCTCTAGCAAACAAAAAACAGAACTTGAAGGAACTTGTAGAAAACAGAGCAACATACGATAAGAAGAAACAAAGCTTGTTGGAGCTTGTAGAAAACATAACAGCTTAATGTAGGAAGAAAACAGAGCCTGTAGTAAACAAACTATAAGAAGAAAATAGAGTTTGGAGCAAATGTATTTTAGGAGTAGGTACTAAAATAGACATTTTATCTATTCATGCACTCCTCTTTCTTTCATCCATCAAAGAACATTATACGAAAAATTAAGCTTCAAGGAATATATTTTGTTTTGCATTACATTATAATGATGGAGTTTACGTATGTGAAAATCAAGCTATTTCTTTTAAAATTATGTGCACAAGAAACCTTTGGTAATTAATCCTCGTCCTCATTTGTTGCTTTCCAACCATTGGAAACTCATGTGACTGCTGGTTACCATTAGAGTGTATGGCCTAAGATTGGTAGGATTGTCAATCCACTTGTCCAAACAGAGCAACCTATGGTTAGTAGAAAATAGAGCCTCTGGCAAATAAATGGTAAGAAGAAAATATAACCTTTAGCAAATTGATGGCAAGAAGAAAACATAGCCTGTAGGAACTTATAGAAAACAGAGTAGCCTATGGTAAGAAGAAATCAAAGCCTATAGCAGATAGATGGTAAGAAGAAAACAAAACTTAAATGAGCTTGTAGAAAATAAAGTAGCCAACAGAAAAAAGAAAAAAGAGCTTGTAGCAAATAGATTTTAGGAATAGGTACTAAAATAGGCATTTTATTTGTTTGAGTACTCCTCTTCCTTTCATCCATCAAAAGAGATTATATGGTAAATTAAGCTTCAATGAATAGATTATGTTGTGCATTACATGGTTGAAATACCCGTGGATTTTACAAATTTGAAAATCAAGCTACTTCTTTCAAAATTATGTGCATAGGCAACCTTTGGTAATTAATCCTTATCGTCATTTATTGCTTTCCAACTCTTGAAAACTCATAAAACTGCTGGCTCCCATCATAGTGTATGGCCTAAGATTGGGAGGACTATCAATCCACTTGTGCAAACAGAGCAGCCTATGATAAAAAGAAAACAGAGCCTATAGGAAATAGACGGTAAGAAGAAAATAGAGTCCGGAGCAAATAGATTTTAGAAGTAGGTACTCAAATACATATTTTATCTATTCTTGCATTCCTTTTCCTTTTATCCCCAAAAAAATTATACAGGCTCCTAAAGGCTACTTCTTTCGAAATTATGTGCACAAGTAACCATTGGTAATGAATCCTCATCCTCATTTGTTGCTTTCTAACTATTAGAAACTTATGTGACTACTGGCCAACATAAAAAGTATGGCCTAAGATTAGGAGGATTGTCAATTCACTTGTTCAAACAGAGCAGCCTACAGTAAGAAGAAAACAGAGCCTTTAGGAGCCTGTAGAAAACAAAGCAACCTATGGTAAGAAGAAAACAAAGCCTATAGGAAATAAATGATAAGAAGAAAATATAACTTAAAGGAGCCTGTGAAAAATAGAGCAACCTACAGAAAGAAGAAAATAGAGCTTGTAGCAAATAGATTTTAGGAGTAGGTACTAAAATTGACATTTTATATGTTCGTGTACTCCTCTTCCATTCATCCATCAAAAAAGATTATACGACAAATTAAGCTTCAATGAATAGATTATATTGTGCATTACATGGTTGAAATACTCATGGAGTTTACGAATTTGAAAATCAAGCTACTTCTTTCAAAATTATATGCTCAAGTAACCTTTGGTAATTAATCTTTGTCCTCATTTGTTGCTTTCCAATTATTGGAAACTCATGTGACTACTGGTGACAGAACTGTCAATCCATTTGTCCAAACAATGTAGCCTATGGTAAGAAGAAAACAGAGCCTTTAGCAAATAGAAGGAGAGAAGAAAATAGAGCCTCTAGCAAATAAATGGCAAGAAAAAAATAGAACTTGTAGCAAATTAATGGTAAAAAGAAATAGAGCCTATAGGAGCCTTTAGAAAACAAAGCAACCTAAGGTAGGAAGAAAACAAAGCCTGTAGCAAATAGACGGTAGAAAAAAAAAAAACAAAACCTAGAGGAGCCTATAAAAAACAAAGCAACCTACGAAAAGAATAAAATAGAGCCTTTAACAAATAAATATTAGGAGTAGGTACTAAAATAGTCATTTTATCTATTTATGCACTCATTTCCTTTCATTCGTAAAAAAAGATTAGACGACAAATTAAGTTCCAATGAATAGATTATGTTTTACATTACATGGTGGAAATACCCGTGGAGTTTACAAATTTGAAAATCAAGCTACTTCTTTCAAAATTATATGCTCAAGCAATCTTTGGTAATTAATCCTTGTCCTCATTTGTTACTTTTTAACTATTGGAAACTCATGTGATTGCTAGCTACTATTAAAGTTTATGGGCTAAGATTGACATGATTGTTTATCCACTTGTCCAAACAAAGTAGCCTACAGTAAGAAAAAATAGAGCCTTTAGCAAATAGCTGGTAACAAAAAAAAAGTGCCTATAGCAAATAGATAACAAGAAGAAAATAGAGCCTTTAGCAAATAGCTGGTAACAAAAAAAAGTGCCTCTAGCAAATAGATAACAAGAAGAAAATAGAGCTTGTTGGATCCTACAGAAAACAGAGCAACCTATGGTAAGAATAAAATAGAACTTGTAGCAAATATATAGTAAGAAAAAAAAACAGAGCCTATAGAAAACATAGCAACCTAATGTAGGAAGAAAACATAGCCTGTAGCAAATAGACGGTAAGAAAAGAAAAGAACCTAAAGTAGCATGTAAAAAATATAGTAGCCTACAAAAAGAAGAAAATAGAGCCTGTAACAAATAGATTTTAAGAGTAGGTATTAAAATAGACATTTTATCTGTTCATGTACTCCTCTTCTTTTCATCCATAAAAAAAGATTATATAGTAAATTTAAATTTCAATGAATAGATTTTGTTTTTCATTACATGGTTAAAACACCCATGGAGTTTATGAATGGGAAAATCACGCTACTTTTTTCAAAATTATATGCACAGGCAACCTTTGGTAATTAATCCTTAACCTCATGTGTTGCTTTTCAACTGTTGGAAACTCATGTGACTGTTGGCTACCCTTAGAGGGTATGGGCTAAGATTAGGAGGATTGCCAATCTACTTGTCCAAAGAGAGCAGCCTATAATAAGAAGAAAATAGAGCCTCTAGCAAATAGATGGTAAGAAGAAAATAAAGCCTCTAGCAAATAGACGATAAGAAGGAAACAAAACCTATAGAAAACAGAGCAGCCTATGGTAAGAAGAAAATTGAGTCTGTAGCAAATAGATGGTATGAACAAAACTAAGCCTTTCGGAGCCTGTAGAAAATAATGTAGCCTAAGGTAGGAAGAAAATAGAGCCTGTAGAAAATAGATGGTAAGAAAAAAAAAAAACCTGAAAGAGCCTATAAAAAATAAGACAACTTACAAAAAGAAGAAAATAGAGCCTATAGCAAATAGGTTTTAAAATTAGGTACTAAAATAGACATTTTATCTGTTCATGTACTCCTCTTCCTTTCATCCATCAAAAAGATTATAAGACAAATTAAGCTTCAATGAATAGATTTTGTTTTGCATTACATGGTTGAAAAACTCATGGAATTTATGAATTTGAATATGAAGATACTTCTTTCAAAATTTTGTGCACAGATAACCTTTACTAATTAATCCTAGTCCTCATTTGTTGCTTTTCAACTGTTTGAAACACATATGACTATTGGCTACCATCAGAGTATATAGACTAAGATTGGAAGGACTGTTGATCCACTAGTCCAAATAGATCAACCTATGGTAAGAAGAAAATAGAGTCTCTAGCAAATAGATGGTAAGAAGAAAATAGAGTCTCTAGCAAATAGATGGTAAGAAGAAAATATAGCAGCATATGGTAAGAAGAAAAAAGAGCTTGTTGCAGATTAACGATAAGAAGAAAACAGAGTCTGTAGGAGCCTGTAGAAAACATAGCAACCTCTTGTGGGAAGAAAACGGAGCATGTAGCAAATAAACGTTAAGAAAAAAATAGAACCTTGAAGAGCTTGTAAAAAATAGAGCAACATACGAAAGGAAGAAAATATAGCATGTAGCAAATGGACAATAAGAAGAAAATAGAGCTTGTAACAAATAGATTTTAGGAGTAAGTATTAAATTAGACATTTTATCTGTTTGTGCACTCCTTTTCCTTTCATCAATCAAAAAGGATTATACGACAAATTAAGCTACAATGAATAGATTTTATTGTGCATTACATGGTTGAAATACTCGTGGAATTTATGAATTTGAAAATCAAGGTACTTCTTTCAAAATTACGTGCATAGGCAACTTTTAGTAATTAATACTCATCCTTCTTTGTTGCTTTCCAACTGTTGGAAACTCATGTGATTGCTAGCTACCATTAGAGTGTATGGGCTAAGATTGGGCGGATTGTCAATCCATTTGTCCAAACAGAGCAGCCTATAATAAGATGAAAACTGAGCCTCTAGCAAGTAGACGATAAGAAGAAAACAGAGTAGCCTATGGTAAGAAGAAAAAAGAGCCTGTAGCAAATGGATGATAAGAAGAAAATAGAGCTTATAGAAAATAGAGCAGCCTAAGGTGTAAAGAAAAAAGAGCCTGTAGCAAATAGATGGTTAGAAAAAAACAAAACCTAAAGGAGCCTGTAGAAAATAGAGTAACATATGAAAAGAAGAAAACAAGGCCTGTAGGAAATAGATGGTAAAGAGAAAACAGAATCTACAGCAAATAGATTTTAGGAGTAGGTACTAAAATAGACATTTTATCTGTTCATGCACTCCTCTTCCTTTCATCGATCAGAAAAGATTGTACGAAAAATTAAGTTTCAATGAATAGATTATGTTTTACATTACATGGTTGAAACACCCATAGAGTTTACGAATGTGTAAATGAAGCTACTTCTTTCAAAATTATGTGCATAGGCAACCTTTGGTAATTAATCATCGTCCACATTTGTTGCCTTCTAATTGTTGGAAACTTATATGACTGATGGCTACCATCAGAGTGTATAGGCTAAGATTAGGAGGATTGTCAATCCACTTGTCCAAATAATGTAGCCTACGGTAAGAAGAAAATAGAGACTTTAGCAAATAGATAGTAAGAAGAAAACAAAACATATAGAAAACAAAGCAGCCTATGGTAAAAAGAAAACATAACTTGTAGCAAATAAATGGTAAGAAAAAAACAGAACCTGTAGGAGCCTGAAGAAAACAGTGTTGCATAAGGTAGGAAGAAAATAAAGTTTATAGCAAATAGATTTTTGGAGTAAGTACTAAAATAGGCATTTTATCTATTAATGTAATCCTTTTCCTTTCATCCATCAAAAAAGATTATATAAAAAATTATGTTTCAACAAGTAGATTATGTTTTGCATTACATGACTAAAATACCAATGGAGTTTACGAAAGTAAAAATCAAGCTAGTTCTTTCAAAATTATATGAAAAGGTAACCTTTGGTTTTGAATCCTCATCCTCATTTGTTGCTTTCCAATTATTGGAAACTCATGTGATTGTTTGTTACCATCAGAGTGTATGGCCTAAGTTTGGGAGGACTGTTAACTCACTTGTCCAATCAAAACAACCTATGGTAAGAAAAAAACAGAGCCACTAGCAAATAAAATGTAAGAAGAAAATATAACCTCTAGCAAATAAAAGGTAAGAAGAAAATAGAGCCTCTAGCAAATAAAAGGTAAGAAGAAAATAGAGCCTCTAGCAAATAAATAGTGAGAAGAAAACAAAGCTTGTAGCAAATAGACGGTAAGAAGAAACATAGCCTATAGGAGCCTTTAGAAAATATAGTAGCCTAAGGAAGAAAATAAAGCCTATAGCAAATAGACAGTAAGAAAAAAACAAAACCTAAAAGAGCCTGTAGAAAACAAAGTAGCTTACATAAGGAAGAAAATACAACCTATAGCAAATAGATTTTAGGATTAGGTACCAAAATAGACATTTTATCTATTTGTGCACTCATATTCCTTTCATCCCTCAAAAGGATTATATAGCAAATTAAGCTACTTTAATGAATATATTATGTATTGCATTACATGGTTGAAATACTCATGGAGTTTACAAATTTGAAAATGAAACTACTTCTATCAAAATTATGTGCACAGGCAAATATTTGGTAATTAATCCTCGTCCTCATTTATTGCTTTCTAATTGTTAAAAACTCATGTGATTGCTGGCAATCATTAGAGTGTATGAGCTACGATTGAGAGGACTATCAATCCATTTGTCCAAACAAAGCAACCTCTGGTAAGAAGAAAACAGTGTCTCTAGCAAATAAACAATAAGAAGAAAATAGAGCATCTAGCAAATAAACAGTAAGAAGAAAACAAAGCTTATAACAAATAGATGGTGAGAAGAAAACATAGCCTATAGGAGTCAGTAGAAAATAGAGCAGTCCAAGGTAGGAAGAAAATAGAACGTATAGTTAGTAAGAAGAAAATAGAACTTGGATGAGTTTGTAGAAAACAAAGTAGCCTACGAAAAGAAGAAAACAGAGGCTATAGCAAATAGATGGTAAGAAGAAAATAGAGCTTATAGTAAATAGATTTTTGGAGTAGGTACTAAAATAGGCATTTTATTTGTTTATGTAATCCTCTTCCTTTCATCCATCAAAAAAGATTATATAGAAAATTAAATTTCAACAAAAAGATTATGCTTTGCAATACATGGCTGAAATACCCGTGGAGTTTACAAATTTGAAAATCAAGTTATTTCTTTCAAAATTATATTCACAGGCAATATTTGGTAATTATTCATCGTCCTCATTTGTTACTTTCCAGCTATTCCTCTGCAAATCCTTTCTCTGCCCAACATCTGCAAACTTAAGGTGCAGGTGTTCCAAAATTGTATTTTGTAAAATTTTTGCAAGGTTTGGTTGCTAATAATTTTGATGTTATTATTAAATAAGTATATGAATATTTTATAATTTTATTAATTTAATAAAATGTCACATATTAACATATACAAATAATATAAATATAAGGTTATACTTAAAACTCACGTATACTAATTATGTATTAAATTAAAAAATTCAAATTCTAATATAATAAAAAAGTATATAATTCTACATAAATATTTAAATTAAATTAAATTAGTCAAACTTTTATTCAAATTCTTATTTCTAATTTACGATGAATTTGAATTGATTTTTATATTTTCTTTTAATTTTAGTTCAATTTCATAAGTATTTTATAGTATATATTTTAATTTGATATAATTTTTAAATTTTAATAAATTATTTTTTAAGTCATTATTAATAGTATTAATAAAATTATTAAGAGTCTTTTTTGACAATTTTTTCCACTAACTTTAATTGACTTCTACTTGACTTTTAAATTTTTAAGAACTTTGTAATATATAATTTTAAATAATAAGATATAAAATTTCACTTTTCACTATATTTTATAATGTCATATTTTTAAAATATTGTAATATAATTATTCAATTTTCTCAATTTTCATTTTACATAAAAAAGTTGAATGGAATTATTTTCATTTCTCAATTTAACAAGTTTCTAATTTTGAATTTCCTTTAACTCTTAACTTCATAAATCCTAATATATGAACTTTATAAGTTTTACTACTTAATATGAACTTTATAAATTATTTGACTCACATATACTAGTTACGTATTAAGTTGAAAAATTGCATTTAACACCTGAAAAATTGACAGTAAGAAGATAATAGAGCTTGTAGAAAATAAAGCAACCTATGGTAAGAAGAAAATCGAGCTTGTAGAAAACATGGTAGCCTATGGTAAGAAGAAAACAGAGCTTGTAGAAAATATAGCAGCCTATGGTAAGAAGAAAATAGAGCTTGTAGAAAACATAGCAGCCTATGGTAAGAAGAAAATAGAGCTTGTAGTAAATAGACGGTAAAAAGATAACAAAGCCTGTAAGAGCTTGTAGAAAATAGAGCAACCTAAGGTAGGAAGAAAACAAAGCCTATAGCAAATAGACAATAATCAGAAAACATAACCTAAAGGAGCTTGTAGCAAATAAAGCAACCTACAGAAAGAAGAAAACAGAGCCTGTAGCAAATAGACGATAAGAATAAAATAAAACCTATAGTAAATAGATTTTAGGAGTAGGTACTAAAATAAACATTTTATCTCTATATGCACTCCTCTTCCCTTCATGTATCAAAAAAGATTATACAACACATTAAGTTTCAATGAATAGATTTTGTTTTGCATTACATGGTTGAAATACTTGTGGAGTTTACGAATTTGAAAATCAAGCTACTTCTTTTAAAATTATATGGACAAGCAACCTTTGGTAATTAATGCTTGTCCTCATTTGTTACTTTCCAACTGTTGGATTTACATGTGACTACTGGCTACCATCAGAGTATATGAGCTAAGATAATGAGGACTATCAATTTACTTGTCCAAACAGAGTAGCCTCCGGTAAGAAGAAAACAAAGCTTGTAGGAGCCTGTAGAAAATAGAGTAGCCTATGGTAAGAAGAAAATATAGCCTGTAGCAAATAAATAGTAAGAAGAAAACAATGCCTATAGGAACCTGTAGAAAACAAAGTAGCCTAAGGTAGGAAGAAAACAAAGCTTGTAGCAAATAGATGGTAAGAAGAAAATAGAACTTGGAGGAGCCTGTAGAAAACATAATAGCCTAGTGAAAGAAGAAATAGAGCCTATAGCAAATAGACAGTAAGAATAAAACATAGCCTGTAGCAAATATATTTTAGGAGTAGGTTCTAAATTATATGTTCGTGCACTCCTCTTCTTTTCATCCATTAAAAAAGATTATATGGTAAATTAAGCTTCAATGAATAGATTTTGTTTTGCATTACATGGTTGAAATACCTGTGGAGTTTACAAATTTGAAAATCAAGCTACTTGTTTCAAAATTATGTGCACATGCAATCTTTGATAATTAATCCTTGTCCTTATTTGCTGCTTTCCAACTATTAGAAACTCATGTGATTGTTGGCTAACATCAAAGTGTATGGCCTGAGATTGGGAGGATTGTCAATCCATTTAGACAAATAGAGCAACCTATGGTAAGAAGAAAACAGAGCCTCTAACAAATAAATGGTAAGAAGAAAATGGTGCCTCAAGCAAATAGATGACAAGAAAAAAAAAAGAGCCTGTAAAAATAGAGTAGCCTATGGTAAGAAGAAAATAGAGCTTGTAGCAAATAGACAGTAGGAAGAAAACAAAGCCTGTAGAAATCAAAAGCAACCTAAGGTAGAAAGAAAACAGAGTCTGTAGCAAATAGACGGTAAGAAGATAATAGTACCTAGAGGAGTCTGTAGAAAATAGTACAACTTAAGGAAAGAAGATAACAGAGCTTATAGCAATTATAAGGTAATAAGTAAATAAAGCTTGTAGCAAATAGATTTTAGGAATATGTACTAAAATAGACATTTTATCTGTTTGTGCACTCCTTTTCCTTTCATTCATCAAAAAAGATTATACGACAAATTAAACTTTAATGAATAGATTTTGTTTTGCTTTCCATGGTTGAAATACCCATGGGGTTTAGGAATTTGAAAATCAAGCTACTTTTTTCAAAATTATATGCACATGTAACCTTTGTTATTTAATCCTCATCCTTGATTATTGCTTTCTAATTGTTGGAAACTCATGTGACTACTGGCTACCATTAGAGTTTATGGCTTAAGATTGGGAGGACTGTCAATTCACTTATCAAAACAGAGCAACCTACGGTAAGAAGAAAATAGAGCCTCTAGCAAATAGATGATAAGAAAAAAATAGAACTTGGAGGAGTCTATAGAAAATAGAGCAGCCTATGAAAAGAAGAAAACAAATGTTGTAGCAAATAGATGTTAAGAAGAAAATAGTACCTATAGTAAATAGATTTTAGGAGTAGGTACTAAAATAGACATTTTATTTGTTTGTGCACTGCTCTTCCTTTCATCCATCAAAAAAGATTATACGACAAATTAAGTTTCAATGAATAGATTTGGTTTTGTATTACATGGTTGAAATACTCGTGGAGTTTAGGAATTTGAAAATCAAGCTACTTCTTTCAAAATTATGTGCACAGGCAACCTTTAGTAATTAATCTTCGTCCTCATGTGTTGCTTTCCAACTATTAGAAGCTTATGTGACTGTTGGCTAACGTTAAAGTGTATGGCCTGAGATTAGGAGGATTGTCAATCCACTTGGACAAATAGAGTAGCCTAGGTAAGAAGAAAACAGAGCCTCTAGCAAATAGATGGTAAGAAGAAAAAAATGCCTTAAGCAAATAGATGACAAGAAGAAAAGAGAGCCTATAAAAAATAAAATAGCTTATGGTAAGAAGAAAATAGAGCCTATAGCAAATAAATGGTAGGAAGAATATAGAGCCTATTAAAGCCTATAAAAAACAGAGCAACTTGAGGTAAGAAGAAAACAGAGCCTGTTAAAGCATGTAGAAAAATGAACAACCTGAGGTAGGAGGAAAACAGAGCCTATAGAAAATAGATTGTAAGAAGAGAACATTACCTAGAGGAGTTTGTAGAAAACAGTGCAACCTATGAAAAGAAGATAACAGAGCCTATAGCAAATAGATGGTAATAAGTAAATAAAGCCTGTAGCAAATAGATTTTAAGAATATGCATTTTATATGTTCGTATACTCCTCTTCCTTTTATCCATAAAAAAAGATTATATGGAAAATTAAGTTACAATGAATAAATTATATTTTGCATTACATGGGTGAAATACCCGTGGAGTTTACAAATTTGAAAATGAAGCTACTTCTTTCAAAATTATATGCATAGGTAACCTTTGATAATTAATCCAAATCCTCATTTGTTACTTTCCAACTATTGGAAACTCTTATAACTGTTGGCTACCATTAGAGTGTATGGCCTGAGATTGGGAGGATTGCCAATCCACTTGGCCAAATAGAGTAGTCTACGGTAAGAAAAAAACAGAGACTCTAGCAAATAAATGGTAAGAAGAAAACAATCCCTTTTGCAAATAGACGGCAAGAAGAAAAGAGAGCCTATAAGAACTTACAAAAAATAGAGTAGCCTATGGTAAGAAGAAAACAAAGTCTGTAGCAAATAAACGGTAGGAAGAAAATAGAGCCTGTAGAAAATAAAGCAACCTAAAGTGGGAAGAAAACAGAGCTTGTAGCAAATAGACAGTAAGAAGAAAACAGAACCTAGAGGAGCCTGTAGAACACAATGTAACCTACAGAAAGAAGAAAACAGAGCCTGTAGCAAATAAATAGTAAGAAGAAAACGAAGCTTGTAGCAAATAGATTTTAGGAGTAGGTAGTAAAATAGACATTTTTTTTGTTTGGGCACTCCTTTTCCTTTCATCCATCAAGAAAGATTATACGAAAAATTGAGGTATAATGAATAGATTCTGTTTTGCATTACATGGTTGAAATACCCATGGAGTTTACAAATTTGAAAATCAAGCTACTTTTTCCAAAATTATATGCACAGATAACCTCTAGTAATTAATCCTTGTCCTCATTTGTTGCTTTCTAACTGTTGGAAACTTATATGACTATTGGCTACCTTTATAATGTATGGCTTAGGATTGAAAGGACTATCAATTCACTTGTCCAAATAGAGTTGCCTATGGTAAGTAGAAAGCAGTGCCTCTCGGAAATAGATAGTAAGAAGAAAAGAGAGACTGTAGAAAACAGAGCCTGTATCAAATAAATGGTAAGAAGAAAACAGAGCCTATAGCAAATAAACAATAAGAAGAAAACAGAGCCTGTAGCAAATAGATGGTAATAAGAAAACAGAGCCTGTAGCAAATAGATTTTGGGAGTAGGTCCTAAAATTGACATTTTATTTGTTTGTGCACTCCTCTTCCTTTTATCCATCAAAAAAGATTATATAGCAAATTAAGCTTCAATGAATAGATTCTATTTTGCATTACATGATTGAAATACCCGTCATCATATGCATTGGAAACCTTTGGTAATTAATCTTTGTCTTTATTTGTTGGTTTTCAATTGTTGCAAACTCACGTGATTACTGGGTACCATTAGAGTGTATAGGTTAAGATTGGGAGGACTATTAATCCACTTGTCCAAATAGAGCTATCTATGGTAAGAAGAAAATAGAGCTTCTAGTAGATAAACAATAAGAAGAAAATATAGCCTTTAGCAAATAGACGGTAAGAAGAAAATAAAGCTTATGGAAAATAGACGGTAAGAAGAAAATAAAGCCTATGGAAAATAGACGGTAAGAAGAAAATAAAACCTATAGCAAATAGATGGTAAAAAGAAAATAGAGCCTATAACAAATAGATGGTAAGAAGAAAACAAAGCCTATAGAAAATAGACGATAAGAAGAAAAGAGAACCTATAGAAAGATGATTTTAAGAGTAAGTACTAAAATAGACATTTTATCTGTTCATGCAGTCCTTTTCCTTTCATCCGTCAAAAAAGATTATATGACAAATTAAACTTCAATGAATAGATTTTGTTTTGCATTACATGGTTGAAATACTCGTGGAGTTTACGAATTTGAAAATCAAGCTACTTCTTTCAAAATGATGTGCACAGGTAACCTTTGGTAATTAATCCTCATCCTCATTTATTGCTTTCCAACTATTTGAAACAAATGTGACTGCTAGCAACCCTTAGAGTGTATGGCCGAAGATTGGGAGGACTATCAATGCACTTGTCCAAATAGAGCAGCCTACAATAAGTAGAAAATAAAGTGTCAAGCAAATAAACAGTAAGAAGAAAACAAAACCTGGAGGAGTCTGTACAAAAAAAAGCAGCCTACGCAAAGAAGAAACTAAAGTTTATAGCAAATAGATTTTAGGAGTAAGTACTAAAATAGAAATTTTATCTGTTTGTGCACTCCACTCCCTTTCATCCATCAAAAAGGATTACACAGGAAATTAAACTTTAATGAATAGATTATATTTTTCATTACATAGTTGAAAAACTCGTGAAGTTTACGAATTAGAAAATCAAGCTACTTCTTTCAAAATTATATGCACAGTAACCTTCAACAATTAATCTTCCTCCTCATTTGTTGCTTTTCAACTATTGGAAACTTATGTGATTGTTGGCTACCATTAGAGTGTATGGGCTAAGATTGTGAGGACTATCAATCCATTTGTCCAAATAGAGCCACCTCCGATAAGAAGAAAATAGAGCCTTTAGCAAATAGACATTAAGAAGGAAACATAGCCTCTAGCAAATAAATGGCAAGAAGAAAACAAAGCCTGTAGGAGCTTATAGAAAACAAAGCATCCCATGGTAAGAAGAAAATAAAGCCTATAGCAAATAGACGGTAAGAAGAAAACAAAACCTGTAGGAGCCTATAAAAAACAAAGCAGACTAAGGTAGGCAGAACACAAAGCCTGGAACAAATAGATGCTATGAAGAAAACAGAACTTGGAGGATCTTGTAGAAATTATTGTAGCTTATGGAAAGAAGGAAACAAAGCCTATAGGAGCATGTAGAACAAAGAGTAGCCTATGGTAAGAAGAAAACAGAGCCTGTAGCAAATAAACAGTAAGAAGAAAATAGAGCCTATACAAAACAGAGCTGCCTAAGGTAGGAATAAAACATACCCTATAGCAAATAGATGGTAGGAAGAAAACATAACTTAGAGGAGCTTGTAGAAAAAAGAATAGCCTATGGAAAGAATAAACAGAGCCTATAACAAATAAATGGTAAGAAGAAAACAGAGCCTGTAACAAATAGATTTTAGGAGTAGGTACTGAAATAGACATTTTACTTGTTCATGCACTCCTTTTCGTTTCATCCATCAGAAAAGATTATACAACAAATTAAGTTTTAATGAATAAATTCTATTTTGTATTACATGGTGGAAATACTTGTGGCGTTTATGAATTTAAAAATCAACTTCTTTCAAAATTATGTGTATAGGCAGCCTTTGGTAATTAATCATCATTCTCATTTGTTGCTTTCCAACTATTGGAAACTCATGTGATTGTTGGCTAACATCAGAGTGTATGGCTTGAGATTGGGAGGATTGTCAATCCATTTGGACTGACAGTGCAGCCTATGGTAAGAAGAAAACATAGCATCTAGCAAATAGACGGTGAGAAGAAAACAATGCCTCTAACAAATATACGACAGGAAGAAAAAAGAGTATGTAAAAGCCTATAGAAAACAAAGCAACCTATGGTAGGAAGAAAACAAAGCCTATTGGAGCCTGTAAAAAATAGAGCAACCT
>JAHLGP010000587.1:300124-423126 GCA_020141445.1 Bruguiera sexangula | reverse complement strand
AGGAAGAAAACAAAGCCTATTGGAGCCTGTAAAAAATAGAGCAACCTAAGGGAGGAAGAAAACAAAGCCTATTGGAGCCTGTAAAAAATAGAGCAACCTAAGGGAGGAAGAAAACAAAGCCTATAGCAAATAGACAGTATGAAGAAAACAGTACCTAAAGGAGCCTATAGAAAATGATGTAGCCTATGGAAAGAAGAAAACAAAGCTTATAACAAATAGACAGTAAGAAGTAAATAAAGCCTATAGCAAATAGATTTTAGAAGTAGGTACTAAAATAGACATTTTATTTGTTCGTGCACTCCTCCTCCTTTCATCCATAAAAAAAGATTATACGGAAAATTAAGCTACAGTGAATAGATTCAGTTTTGCATTGCATCGTTGAAATACCCATGAAGTTTACGAATTTGAAAAGCAAGCTATTTCTTTCAAAATTATGTGCACAGGCAACCTTTGGTAATTAATCCTTGCCCTCATTTGTTGCTTTCCAACTATTGGAAACTCTTGTGACTGTTGGCTACCATCAGAATGTATGACCTGAGATTGGGAGGATTGTCAATCCACTTGGCCAAATAGAGTAGCCTATGGTAAGAAGAAAACAAAGCCTTAAGCAAATAGACAGTAATAAGAAAACAATGCCCTTAGCAAATAGACAACAAGAAGAAAAGAGAGACTGTAAGAGCTTATAAAAAATAGAGCAACCTAAGGTAAGAAGAAAACAAAGCCTATAACAAATAGATGGTAGGAAGAAAATAGAGCTTGTAGGAGCCTATAGAAAACAAAGGAGCCTAAGGTAAGAAGAAAACAGAGCTTCTAGCAAATAAATAGTAAGAAGAAAACAGAGCATGTAGCAAATAGATTTTAGGAGTAGGTACTAAAATAGATATTTTATCTGTTCGAGCACTCCTTTCTCTTTAATCCATCAAAAAAGATTATAAGAAAAATTAAACTACAATGAATAGATTTTGTTTTGCATTACATGGCTGAAACACTTGTGGAGTTTACAAATTTGAAAATCAAGCTACTTCTTCCAAAATTATATGCACAGACAAACTTTAATAATTAATCTTCGTCCTCATTTGTTGCTTTCCAATTGTTGGAAACTTATGTGACTGTTGGCTACCATCATAACATATGGCCTAGGATTGGGAGGACCATCAATCCACTTGTCCAAACAGAGCTACGTACGATAAGTAAAAAATAAAGCTTCTAGCAAATAGACGATAAGAAGAAAACAATGCCTCTTAAAAATAGACGGCAAGAAGAAAAGAGAGCCTATAAGAGCCAATAGAAAACAGAGCCTAGAGCAAGTAGACAGTAAGAAGAAAATAGAGCTTATAACAAGTAAACAGTAAAAAGAAAACAGAGCCTGTAGCAAATAGACAATAAGACGAAAATAAAACCTAGAGGAGCATGTAAAAAATAGAGCAACTTAAGGAAAGAAGAAAACAAAGCCAATAGCAAATAGATTGTAAGAAGAAAATAGAGCTTGTAGCAAATAGATTTTATAAGTAGATACTAAAATAGACATTTTATCTGTATGTGCACTCCTCTTTCTTTCATCCATCAAAAAAGATTATATGGCAAATTAAGCTTTAATCAATGGATTCTATTTTGCATTACATGGATGAAATACCCATGGAGTATACAAATTTGAAAATCAAGCTACTTCTTTCAAAATTATGAGCACAGGCAACCTTTGATAATTAATCTTTGTCCTCATTTGTTGGTTTCTAACTATTGGAAACTTATGTCACTACTGGCTACCATCAGAGTGTAAAGGCTAAGATTGGGAGGATTGTCAATCCACTTGTCCAAACAAAGCAGTGTGCAGTAAGAAGAAAACAGAGCCTCTAGCAAATAGACGATAAGAAGAAAACAAAACCTTTAGCAAATAAACGGTAAGAAGAAAACAGAGTAGCCTATGGTAAGAAGAAAACAAAGTCTATAAAAGCCTATAGAAAACAAAGCCTGTAGAAAATAAATGGTAATAAGAAAACAAAACTTGGAGGAGCCTATAGAAAACAAAGCAACTATGGAAAGAAGAATACAGACCCAGTAGCAAATGGACAAAAAGAAGAAAATAAAGCTTATAGCACATAGATTTTAAGAGTAGGTACTAAATTAGATATTTTATCTATTTGTGCACTCCTCTTCCTTTCATTCATAAAAAATGATTATACGACAAAATAAGTTTCAATGAATAAATTTTGTTTTGCATTACATGGTTGAAAAACCCATAGAGTACACAAATTTGAAAATCAAGCTACTTCTTTCAAAATTATGTGCATAGGCAACCTTTGATAATTAATCCTTATCCTCATTTGTTGCTTTCCAATAGTTGGAAACTCAAGTGATTGCTAGCTACCATCAAAGTGTATGGCCTAAGATTGGGAGGATAGTTAATACACTTGTCCGAACAGAGCAACCTACAGTTAGAAGAAAATAGAGTCTCTAGCAAATAAACGAAAAGAAGAAAATAGAGCCTTTAGGAAATAAACGTTAAGAAGAAAACAAAACTTGTTGAAAACAAAGTAGCCTATGGTAAGAAGAAAATAGTGCTTGTAGCAAATAGATGGTAAGAAAAAAACAAAACCTGTAGGAGTCTATAAAAAATAAAGCAGCCTAAGGTAGGAAAAAAACAAAGCCTGTAGCAAATAGTCGGTAAGAATAAAATAGAACCTAGAGGAGCCTATAGAAAATAGAGCAGTGTAAGGAAAGAAGAAACAAAGTCTGTAGCAAATAAAACAGTAAGAAGAAAACAGAGGTTGTAGCAAATAGAGGGTAAGAAGAAAACAGAGGTTGTAGCAAATAGAGGGTAAGAAGAAAATAGAGCCTGTAGCAAATAGATGGTAAGAAGAAAAAAGAGCCTGTAGCAAATAGACGGTAAGAAGAAAACAGAGCTTGTAGCAAATAAATGGTAAGAAGAAAACAGGGCCTGTAGCAAATAGATTTTAGGAGTAGGTACTAAAATAATCATTTTATCTTTTTGTGCACTCCTTTTCCTTTCATCCATAAAAAAAGATTATATGGCAAATTAAGCTTCAATGAATAGATTTTATTTTGCATTACATAGTTGAAATACCCGTGGAGTTTACGAATTTGAAAATCAACCTACTTCTTTCAAAATTATGTGCACAAGCAACCTTTGGTAATTAATCCTCGTCCCCATTTGTTGCATTCTAACTATTGGAAATTCATGTGATAGTTGGCTACCATTAGAGTGCATGGGCTAAGATTAGGAGGATTGTCAATCCACTTGTCCAAAGAAAGCAATGCCAGGTAAGAAGAAAATAGAGCTTCTAGGAAATAAACGGTAAGAAAAAAATAGTGCCTATAGAAAATAAAGCAACCTATGTTAGGAAGAAAGTAGAGCCTGTAGCAAATAAACGGTAAAAAGAAAACAGAGCCTGTAGAAAATAGAGTAAGCTAAGGTAGGAAGAAAACAACGCTTGAAGAAAATAAACGATAAGAATAAAATAGAACTTAGAGGAGCCTCTAGTAAATAGATGGTGAGAAGAAAACAAATCTTGTAGCAAATAGATTTTAGGAGTAGGTACTAAAATAAACATTTTATCTTTTCGTGCACTCCTCTTCCTTTCATCCATCAAAAAAGATTATACAGCAAATTAAGTTTCAATGAATAGATTATGTTTTGCATTACATGGCTGAAATACCCATGGAGTTTATGAATTTGAAAATCAACCTACTTCTTTCAAAATTATGTGCATAGGTAACCTTTGGTAATTACTCATTGTCATCATTTGTTGCTTTGTAACTATTGGAAACTCATGTGAATGTTGGCTACCATTAGAGTGTATGGGCTATGATTGGGAGGATATCAATCCACTTATCCATACAAAGCAACCTCCAGTAAAAAGAAAACAAAGCCTTTAGCAAATAGACGATAAAAAGAAAATAGAACCTCTAGCAAATAAACGGTAAGAAGAAAGTAGAGCTTGTAGAAACAAAGCAACCTAAGGTAGGAAAAAAACATAGCCTATAGCAAATAAATGGTAAGAAGAAAACAAAACCTGGAGGAGTTAGTAAAAAATAGAGCAGCCTACGAAAAGAAGAAAACAGAACTTGTAGCAAATAGATTTTAGGAGTAGGTACAAAAATATAAATTTTATATGTTTGTACACGTGGAGTTTACACATTTGAAAATCAAGCTACTTCTTTCAAAATTATGTGCACTGGCAACCTTTGGTAATTAATCCTTGTCCACATTTGTTGCATTCTAACTGTTAGAAACTCATATGACTGTTGGCTACCATCAGAGTGTATGGGCTATGGGCTAAGATTAGGAGGACTATCAATCCACATGCCCAAATAGAGCAGCCTTGGTTAAGAAGAAAACAGAGACTTTAGCAAATAGACGGTAAGAAAAAAATAAAACCTCTAGCAAATAAACAATAAGAAGAAAATAGAGCCTGTGAGAGCTTGTATAAAACATAATAGCCTATGGTAAGAAGAAAATATAGCTTGTAGGAAATGGATGGTATGAAGAAAATAGAGCCTGTAGGAGCCTTTAGAAATAAAGCAACCTAAGGTAGGAAAAAAAAATAGAGCCTGTAGCAAATAGATGGTAAGAAGAAAACAGAACCTGGAGGAGTTGGTAGAAAACAAAGCAGCCCACGAAAAGAAGAAAACAAAACCTATAGCAAATAGACGGTTAAAAGAAAGCAGGACCTGTAGCAAATAGTTTTGAGGAGTAGCTACTAAAATAGACATTTTATCTGTTTGTGCACTCCTCTTCCTTTCATCCACCAAAAAGATTATATGACAAATTAAGATTCAATGAATAGATTCCATTTTGCATTACATGGTTGAAATACCTATCCTCATTTGTTGCATTCCAACTATTAGAAACTCGTGTGACTACTGGCTACCATCAAAGTGTGTGGGCTAAGATTGGGAGGACTATCAATCCACTTGTCCAAATATAGTAGCCTTTGGTAAAAAGAAAACAGAGCCTTCAGCAAATAGACAATAAGAAGAAAACAAAGTCTCTAGCAAATAAATGGTAGGAAGAAAACAAAGCCTGTAGGAGCCTGTAGAAAATAGAGTAGCCTATGGTAAGAAGACAACAGTGCCTGTAGCAAATAGATGGTAAGAAGATAATAGAGCCTGTAGGAGCCTATAGAAAATAAAACAGTTTAAGGTAGGAAGAAAAAAGAGCTTGTAGCAAATAAATGGTAAGAAGAAAACAAAACTTGGAGGAGCTTTTAGAAAACATAACAACCTATGAAAATAAGAAAACAAAACCTATAGCAAATATACGGTAAGAAAAAAACATAGCCTATAGCAAATAGATTTTAGGAGTAGCTACTAAAATAGATATTTTATCTATTTGTGGACTCCTCTTCCTTTCATCCATCAAAAAGGATTATATGGCAAATTAAGCTTCAATGAATAGATTTTGTCTTGCATTACATGATTAAAATACCCGTGGAGTTTACGAATTTGAAAATCAACCTACTTCTTTCAAAATTATGTGCACTAGCAACCTTTGGTAATTAATCCTTGTCCTCATTTGTTGCATTCTAATTGTTGGAAACTTGTGTGACTATTGGCTACCATCAAAGTGTATAGGCTAAGATTGGGAGGACTGTTAGTCCACTTGTCCAAATATAGCAGCCTCTAGTAAGAAAAAAATAGGGTCTCTAGCAAATAGGCAATAAAAAGAAAATAGAGCCTTTAGCAAATAAATGATAAGAAGAAAACAGAGCCTATAAGAGACTATAAAAAATAGAGCAGCCTATGGTAAGAAGAAAATAGAGCTTATAGCAAATAGACGGTAAGAAGAAAATAGTGCATGTAGCAAATAGATTTTAGGAGTAGGTACTAAAATAGACATTTCATCCTTTAAAAAAGATTATACGACAAATTAAACTTTAATGAATAGATTATGCTTTGCATTACATGGTTGAAATACCTATAAAGTTTATGAATTTGAAAATCAAGCTACTTCTTTCAAAATTATGTGCACATGTAATGTCTGGTAGTTAATCCTCATCCTCATTTGTTGCTTTCCAACTGTTGAAAACTCATGTGACTGCTGGTTACCATTACAGTGTATGGGCTAAAATTAGGAGGACTGTCAATCCACTTGTCCAAACAAAGCAGCCTTTGGTAAAAAGAAAATAGAGCCTTTAACAAATAAACAGTAAGAAGAAAACAAAGCCTATAACAAATAGACAGTAAGAAGAAAACAGAGCCTGTAGAAATAGAGTAGTCTAAGGTAGGAAAAAAACTAATCTTAAAGCAAATAGACGGTAAGAAGAAAATAAAACCTAGAGGAGCCTATAAAAAATAGAGTAGCCTATAGAAAGAAAAAAGCAATACCTGTAACAAATAGATTTTAGGAGTAGGTACTAAAATAGACATTTTATCTTTTTGTGCACTCCTTTTCCTTTCATCCATGAAGAAAGATTATATGGCAAATTAAGTTTCAATGAATAGATTCTGTTTTGCATTACATGGTTGAAATACTTGCAGAGTTTACAAATTTGAAAATCAAGTGACCTCTTTCAAAATTTTGTGCACTGACAACCTTTGGTAATTAATCCTTGTCCACATTTATTGCTTTCCCACTGTTGCAAACTCATGTGATTGCTAGTTACCATCAGAATGTATGGGCTAAGATTGGGAGGATTGTCAATCCACTTGTCCAAACAGAGCAACCTTCAGTAAGAAGAAAACATATCATCTAGCAAATATATGGTAAGAAGAAAATAGAACCTCTAGCAAATAAACGGTAAGCAAAAAATAGAGCTTGTAGAAGTTTGTAGAAAATAGAGTAGCCTATGATAAGAAGAAAATTAGAGCCTGTAGCAAATAGACAGTAAGAAGAAAACAAAGAAAACAAAGCCTGTAGAAAACAAAGCAGCCTAAGGTAGGAAGAAAATAAAGCCTATAGCAAATAGACGATAAGAAAAAATAGAACCTAAAGGAGCCTGTAGAAAATAGGGTAGTATATGGAAAGAAGAAAATAATGCTTATAGCAAATTAACAGTAAGAAGAAAACAAAGCCTGTAGCAAATAGATTTTAAGAGTAGGTACTAAAATAGACATTTATCTCTTCATGCATTCCTCTTCCTTTCATCCATCAAAAAAGATTATACGACAAATTAAGCTTCAATGAATAGATTTTATTTTGCTTTACATGGTTAAAATACCCGTGGGATTTACAAATTTGAAAATCAAGTTACTTCTTTCAAAATTATGTGCATGAGCAACCTTTGGTAATTAATCCGTATCTTTATTTGCTGCTTTCCAATTTTTTTGAAACTCACATGACTGCTGGCTACCATCAGAGTGTATGGGCTAAGATTGGGAGGACTATCAATCCACTTGTCCAAATAGAGCAGCTTGCAGTAAAAACAAAACAGAGCCTCTAGCAAATAGATGGTGAGAAGAAGATAGAGCTTGTAAGAGCTTGTAGAAAATAGAACAACCTATTGCAAGAAGAAAACAAAGTCTATAGCAAATAAATGGTAAGAAGAAAACATAGTAGCCTATGGTAGGAAAAAAGCGAAGGCTATAGCAAATAAAGGATAAGAAGAAAATAGAACTTGGAGGAGCTAGTACAAAACAGAGCAACCTATGGGAAGAAGAAAACAAAGCTTGTAGCAAATATATGGTAAGAAGAAAACAGAACCTCTAACAAATAGACGGTAAGAAGAAAACAAAACTTATAGCAAATAGATTTTAGGAGTAGGCATTAAAATGGACATTTTATTTGTTTGTGCACTCCTCTTCCTTTCATCCATAAAAAAAGATTATATTAAAAATTATGCTTTAATAAATAGATTTTGTTTTGCATTATATAGTTGAAATACACGTGGAGTTTATGAATTTGAAAATCAAGCTACTTATTTCAAAATTTATTTCAAAATTATGTGCATAAACAACTTTTGGTAATTAATCCTCGTCCTTATTTATTGCTTTCTAGTTATTGGAAACTCAAGTGACTATTGGTTACCATCAAAATGTATGGGTTAAGATTGGGATTACTGTCAATCCACTTGTCCAAACAGAATAGCTTACAGTAAAAAGAAAACAAAACCTGTAGTAAATAAATGGTAAAAAGAAAACAAAATTTATAACAAATAAATTTCAAGAGTCTCAACAAGTATTGTTTATTAAGAGCTTGTAGAAAACAGAGCTGATCTTCACTTCTATTCAACCATAAGTGGCTACCCCTAATTTTGAGGTAAATGTTTAATAATCAAAGTCTTATTAGTTAGTATATTTAAGTATTTAAATTATACTATATATGTAATCTACTTATTAGCTATATTTTGTTATTTATATATTATGAGAATGAAATAATAATAAGAGAAAAGTAATGGTAATAAATAATAATAAAATATATATAATTATTAATATAATTATAATACTATACATAATAATTACTATATATATATATATAATAGTATATATAATTCTATTACTTTATAGAATACTATATATAATATTAATTATATAATATATAAATGAAATTTATAAATAGAATTCTAGAAAGTTTAATCCATCATTTAGTTAAATATGCAATTCCCAAAATTTTTTCAATATTCTTTTTTATCATTTATCAACAAGAAAAAAAAAAATTGAATTGAAATGCATCCATTGTCTAATGCATATGACATAGATCTTCTAAACCTTGGTATAGGCTCAAATCTTATTAGACGCAATATGTTTTCATTCCATATTAATATTTATTCTATTTTATTCCAATTTTATGTTATATTTCTTATTTCATATTATAATTCATATTATATATTATAATCCATATTCTAATTAATTATTAGAATAATTATTATAATATATATCATACATTTTAAATTAATTTAGTATACAAATTTATTATATTATATATTAGTATATTATATATATATATATATTATTTTTATATATTATTTTTTTATATTTTTTAATTCATTTTTTTTTCTATAGTTGTTTTATGTTTTGTATTTATAATTTGATTTAAGTATTATACTTATTATAATCAAGATTAAAGATTAAGAGTGATCAATTTTGCAGGTTGTATTCTTAATGGCAACTCCAATTTTATTTCGTGTCATTTTGCTACTATGGTTCACAAAAGCAGTAGCAGAAGATTAATTTTTAGTACATCTTGGATGTAAAGGCAAATGTGGAGATGTTGTCATTCCCTTTCCTTTTGGAGTTGGACCCAACTCTTCCTTAAACGACAACTTTGTGGTAGATTGTAATGACACCTTTAGGCCTCCCAAACCTTTCTTGACAAGCATAAAAATGGAATTGTTCGGCGTTTCAATTAGAGGTTTCGTTCAAGTTAATAATTCAGTTTTTTTTTACAGCTGCAACAACAACAAAAGCTTTGATGGAACAATTGACATGTCAAACAACCCTTTCTTCCATTCAAGTGTATATAACAGGTTCACAGTTACAGGTTGCAACAATTATGTTGTACTTCTGACGAATCACCACCCTATTGGTGGGTGTCTTTCCTTTTGTAGCACAACCCAAAGAAGTGATGGTTGTTATGGCTTGAGATGCTGTCAAGCCACCATTCCTCCTTACATCAAGTCTTTAAGTAGAGATGACTGGTGTTGTAAAAGATGATTCTAAGTATTGTATTGACAATAAGACTGCCTTCATGGTTAACCAAGACTGGTTTGCTTCTAGGCAACTATCTCTTAACCTATTGATGCAGCGGGAATATGTTCCTGCAGCCGTTGAATGGGGAGCATTCCAGGGATATTGTCGACTAGGTAAAACTTCAGCTCTTTTTTGTAGCAGTAATGGCTCTTGTTGGACACAGTTAACACAAAGGCATCTGCACTGATCGTTCCTCTAATTATTCCAAATCCTTTCACGAGATCCTCAGTAGATGTGCAAATATTATAGCTTTAACTTAAATATAGAATATAATGCCACAAATATGATGTTGACTTATAAATATTTTTATAAAAATTTTGAAACCTTTTTTCTTTTGTTGCGAATTTTTGAAATCCAATTAGTACTTGAGGACTCCTTTATAATTTATACGCATAATGGTTACCAAAGATCCCTGAAATAACATTATTGACCTACCTTTCTTGAGTGTAGAAATCAAGTAGGTTGATAGCTTTGTACTTCAGTGACTAGGCCTTTTCAAAATTGGTATCGTATTGATTCGAACATGGACTTTAGCATATGCCACCATCAAATTATTGTAGGGTACCATGGTGATGGTCAAAGGAGGCTAGAGGGTATTACAGTTGTTGGGCCGCTAGTTGACTTATAAAATTGTGTATACAGTTAACAGACAAAAGTAGATAGAGAAGTAGGTAAGGTAAAAAAGTATAATGAAAAATTATTTGAGAAAATAACTAAAATAAATAAATAATAGAAATTTTTAATTCCCAAAATGATGTCATTACTATTAAATTTTTGTTAGTCATGTATTTAATTTCATAATACAAATTAAACATATTTTATTTAATTTTATAAATAAATAAAATTAAATTTTAAAAAATATTTTATTAAACTCTTATTATTTTGTATATATTATTATCTAATGTTATGCTTGTAAATATTGTATATAACTGACCTAAACAAATCTTTGTGTCTAACATTATGGCTCGCACCATAAATAAAATAAGGGTAATTTTTATTAAAATTGGTCAAAAATATAATTCTTATGACAATCGAAATGGCATTACTTAAGCTTATTGCATGTTTGTCTTTTTTCCTATAAGAGCTTGTCCCACAACAATTTAAGTGGTTCCAGTCCTACGTCTATATCAAAGCTAAACCAACTTAAATTTCTAAAATTGGAAGTGAACATACTTACTGGGGAGGTGCCATAGGAGCTGGTGAGAACCTTCTCACTGTAAATATGTCGTATAACATGATTACAGGCAAACTGCTTGTTGGAGGCACATTTTCAAGATTGGATTACGGTGCTTTGCAGGAGAATTTGGGAATTTGCTCACCTTCGTTGAATGGACCATGTAAAATGAATGTTCCAAAGCCACTAGTTCTAGACCCATTTGCCTATGGGAGACAAATACCGGCTGTCCTGGTGTTGATCTTCCCTCCAGCGGCATTGGCCGTCCCGATGGCCTTGGTTTTATCCTTCTTAATTTGATGATTTTTCTGTTGCCGCTTCTTTTATTTCTTCTCTTCGCCTTTCTCTATGATTTTTCAATTCCTTTTTTTTTTTCCTTATCAATTTGTTTCTACTGTTATTACTATTTACTGCATTGTACTTGTTTTGGTAGTTTTGTGTAGATTAAGTTTTAGTCACTCTAATTCCATAGTTCCTTCCTTTGTAGGCTTTATTATGTGAGGACTGGAATTGGAATCCTTCCAATTACTACTATGTGCAGGTGAATACAGGAAGTGACATTATGTGGGTCAATTGCATCCGGTGCAAAGAATGCCCTAGAACAAGCTCCCTTGGTGTAAGCCAAACTCTTTTTTTTTGGTGCCCTTCTTTTGTTTTGATTTTCATTATCCGTGTAGGATCAAAGCTTTTGTCTGAATAGTGGATTGCTCGTAATAGATGGATCATACACTATATAATGTAAATAAGTCAGATACTGGGAGTTTGGTTCCTTGTGATGGTGAGTTTTGCTATGAGGTGAATGGAGGTTCTTTATCAGGCTCCACAGCCAATAAATCATGCCCATATCTAGAGATATAAGGAGATGGGAGTTTGACTGCAGGTTATTTTGTGAAGGATGTTGTGCAATATGATAGAGTGTCAGGAAACCTCGAAACAACATCAACTAATGGAAGTATTATATTTGGGTAAGTTGGTTAATGCTCTTTAACACATGGCTTGTAAAATAGTGTATATCTGTTCAGAAATCTGAAAAAAGTAAGATTGTATGAAGCTTTTGTGGTAGCTTTTGTGTCCCAAAATTCTTGATTTTGGTTAATGGCATTCTAGCCTCCTTTCAAGCTTCCTTTGGCTCATTTCACATGCAATATGCTCTGGAGAAAAGGTCTTGGTGCACTGGTTCCTGGTCCAGTTTTAATGAGGTTTTTTGGGAGAATGTCTATGTTTGATGATTTGAATTGTGTTGATCTTATGAACTCATTTTCTTTACACATTTTGATGATGCAATATGCTGATATTGTAGACATGTTCCAACGAGTCTTGAAATAGTTAACTAGGATATGCAAATTATTGTCTTGTTTCTTTACCTATTCATTCATATTTTCATATTTTTGTATTTAGTTTTATTCATAAGGTGGTTTTCTTTTGGTTTTATCATAGTTGTGGTGCTAGACAATCTGGAAATCTAGGTACATCCAACAAAGAAGCACTTGATGGGATACTTGGTTTTGGAAAATCAAACTCGTCAATGATTTCACAGTTGGCTTCAAATCGGAATGTGAAAAAGATATATTTGCACACTGCTTAGATAGCACAAATGGAGGTGGTATCTTTGCTATTGGGCATGTTGTGCAACCAAAAGTTAACATGACACTTTTGATATTAAATGAGTAAATTATCTAATTATAGTATATTTTTCTCACTTATGATTTGTTGGCAGTGCATTTTTTTTTTTTCACTTTTTAGAAGTTGTTGCCTTTGCAATGGCTTCTTTTTTTTTTTTTATATCATGTTTGGTTATTTGTGCACAATTTTTATTTTTTTCTTCTATCTTGAATTTTGGAAAAACATTTGCTACATTTGAGGGAAAGGGATGAAATGGCTTGTCTAAAGCATGACATGGAAGTGTTCTCATATTACTGGATCAAATTTCCTAGAAATTTTGACTTGTGTCCTTCTCGTTTATATTCAATTACATTCTTAACTGTTCAAGTGAACTAAGGCTCCTTATAGTTTGTTTGTTGGTTTATCATAGTTTGATTGTTTTAATAAAAGGAAAAATTATGGCTACTCTCTAGGACAAACATTAGTTTTCTAATGCAAGCTAGGAAGAGAAACTGATTGAAATTATATGGATGAGAATTTAGGTGACTAAGAAGTGGTAAAATGGGGGAATAGGGTGAAGGAGGTGTACATCTTCCTGGACAGATCTTTGCCATTAATTATGGTGCTGGAAATTTTAGAATTAGGAACACAACTTTAATAATTGTCTGCACTTACTATGTAAGAAAATCCTCGGAACTAATCCTTCATTGATTAATGCCGTTAATGCCGCTGAATTTAATACGGCATTTAATGGCGTCTTGGCAGACCATTAGAACTGATTATGAATAAGGACCTTCCTTTTGGCTTGTGAAAAGCTTAGTAATTGGAATTCTATCGGTAATTTATATGTTCAGTATACCCTTTAGAATCTTTTAGTGATTTTATTATTTGGGACAAGAGCTAGTAAATGAATTTACATCAAGTGATTTGTCCGTTTCTCTTAATAGTTTTATTATTAGGAACAGGAGACAGTGAATGAATTGACTTCGAGTTATTTTCTGTTTTCTTCTGCTTCTATTTCTTGGCTATTCCCCCTTTCTCGTTTCTCTCCCATTTCCTGCCCTGCCTAACTTTCTCTTTACTTTTCCACCTAGCTGTTTTTATTTATTTATTTTTTATGTTGATTGTGCAGTCTTAATGGTCAACTTAAAAATTATGACAAATTTCCTGTGAACCATTCGACATTAAGACACAACAAATTGTTACACATGGGTTTCTTCTATCTATTGTCTGTGATTTTATTTTATTTTCTTACACACTGTTTTTCCATTATGCATATAATGGTTATTCCTAATTTCCCATGCCAAAAGATTTGCCTTAATATTCCTAATTGGCAAAGGGCCGTTGTATGAACCTAAAGAAGATACTCTGCCGCCTTCTCTGTACATATCCTGGGATAGGGACCCTATAATTGTTTGTGTCCTGATGGGTACTCAAATTCTGACAGTGAGAAAATGTGCTACTACCCTATCAGGGACTCACCCTATGTCTGGGAACCCAATAAAAAATCTTGGACTAAAGTTATTATCATTATAGGTATGTAATATCTATTTGGTTTGTAACATTAGCTGGAAGTTAGTCATATATTTGTTTAGGGATTTAGACCTCTTGAAGACTCAAAATTGCAGCAGGCTAATCACTTGGTAGTTATAGTTTATTGCAGTCACTATAATTAACGTGATAATTTTTTAATTTTTCTGAATTAAAAATGATATCAAAATTTTTTTATGGAATTAAATTTATCTTCCAATTTGATAATTGTGCAGGTTGCGGCCCTGATCTTGGGTTACTTTTACTAGTTATTGTTACATGGGGTTGTACAAGACAATTAAAAGAAGAAAGACCATTAGACTTAAGGAAAAATATTTTAAAAGAAATGGTGGTTTGCTATTGCAACGACAATTGTATGTAAGAGATAATAATGTTGAACCAACAAAACTATTTAGTTCCAAGGAGCTAGAGAACCAGAGACCATTACAACATGAGTCGAATCCTTGGGCAAGAGGCCAAGGAACAGTCTATAAAGGAATGTTTGGCTAATGGAAAGATTATGTTAATCAAGAAGTCTAAGATAGTTAACAAAGATGAAGGAAAACTCAAACAGTTTATCAACAAAGTTGTAATTCTAACACAAATCAACCATAAAAACGTGGTTAAGTTACTTGGATGTTGTTTGGAGACAGAAGTACCTCTATTTGTTTACAAGTTCATCCCAAATGAAACTCTCTTTCAACACATACATGAACAAAATGATCAGGAATTTTCAATTACGTGGGAAATGCACTTGCGGATTGCAACTGAAGTGGTAGATGCTGTCTCGTATTTGCATTCAGCAACATTCATACCCATTTATTATTGAGACATTGAGTCCTCAAGCATACTACTAGATGAGAAATATAGAGCAATTGACTTTGAGATGCCAAAGTCTGAAACTTTTGCTCTGTATTTATCATCTAGCAGTATGTTTGTGAATTTGATGTCTCGATGATAAATGATAATGGATGTTGCTAAATGCAAGTACAAGACAACATCTACAACTTTAATTGCAATCCGCAATCGCATTTCCCACATAATTGGAAATTCATGATTTTTTTGTCCGTATATGTGTTGAAGAAGAGTTCCATTTGGAATGAACTTGTAAACTAACGGAAGTACTTCAGTCTCCAAACAACAGCCAAGTAATTTTACTACATTTATCTGGTTGATTTATGTTAGAATTGTAACATCATTGATGAACTGTTTGAGCTTACCTTCATCTTCATTGACTATCTTGGACTTCTTGATTGCCACAATCTTTCTATTCGTCAACATTCCTTTATAAAACATTCTTTAGCCTCCCTAACTAAGGATTCGGCAAATGTTGTAGTGGTTTGTGACCTTCTCTAGCTCTTTGGAACCAAATAGTTTCGTTTACTCAACATTATTATCTGGATATGGTATTTTTACTTTATGTCTTGTTAAAAAATTTTCTTTTTAACATTGAAACAACCGAGCTAGAATTGAGTGAAATAGTTTAACAGGAGAAACATGGTTCAAAGATGGCCTTTTTGGATGGCAACCCCCCATGAGAGACTCTGAATGCCAATTGTTCATTGTATTCAGTCACTGGGAGGAGAAGTACAGCTTAATTCATGAACAAAGAAGATTGAGTTAAGCAATGGGGGAGCAGTGAGCAGTTTTTTGCTAAATAGTGGAGACATGATTGAAGAAGATGCTTATGTATTTGCCACTCCATGTACACCAAAATGTTTTCTGTGTGTTGTCTAAATTGCACTACTTTTGTTTCCCAGTTCTTTTTTACTGTCGATCTATTTGCTCCAATCAGTTGATATCCTGAAGCTTCTTTTGCCTGATGACTGGAAAGAGATTCCTTACTTTAAGGAATTGGAGAAATTAGTTGGAGTTCCTGTTATCAATGTTCACATCTGGTGAGTAAGGCATTTTGTCATCAACAATCGGTAATGGAAATCATGCCTTGCTCTTGCACATAACAATATTACATTGGAATATTTGGAATTCAACAGAAGACTTTAGAATTAAGAGATTGCATTCATCAGAATGGTTTTGATAACATAGGAACATTCTTTCTTAGCTCTACATTATATCTCATCTCATGTCATCGATGCAAATCAGGCCATGCATTTAGTTTAGGTCAAGTCAATAGTGTCTTTATGTATATATGAGATTGTTTTCTAGAATTCAAATTTTCCGCTAGTGAAATACTTGCATAAAGCTATCTTTGTTGCAGGTTTGACCAAAACTGAAGAACACATATGATTACCTACCCTTTAGCGGGTACTGCTGTATTTCATATCACCTTTTGTGTTTATCAAGGTATTGGTTTCAGTATTCTGTTAACTTAACGCATTTTTCACATTTATCACGACTTATTAACAACCCATTATTTTTTAGAAGGGACTGTTATAGAGAGTATTTTGTTAACTTGGAGGAGCCTGTAGAAAAGAGAGTAGCCTATGGAAAGAAGAAACACAACCTATAGCAAATAGACGATAAGAAGAAAACAGAGCCTGTAACAAATAGATTTCAGGAGTAGATACTGAAATAGATATTTTACTTGTTCATGCACTCCATTTCATTTCATCTATCAAAAAAGATTATACGACAAATTAAGTTTCAATGAATAGATTTTATTTTGTATTACATGGTGGAAATACTCATGGAGTTTACGAATTTAAAAATCAACTTACTTCATTCAAAATTATGTGCATAGACAGCTTTTGGTAATTAATCCTCGTCCTCATTTGTTCCTTTTCAACTCTTGGAAACTCATGTGACTGCTGGCTACCATCAGAGTGTATAGCTTATGATTGGAAGGACTGTCAATCTACTTATCTAAACAAAGCAGCCTACGGTCAGAAGAAAAAAAGCCTCTAACAAATAGATGGTAAAAAGTAAATAGAGCCTCTAACAAATAGAAGGGAAGAAGAAAATAGAGCCTGTAAAAAACAAAGTAGCCTATGGTAAGAAAAAAACAAAGCCTGTAGCAAATTAACGATAAAAAGAAAGCAGAACCCATAGGAGCCTGTTGAAAACAGTGCAACCTAAGGTAAGAAAATAGAGCCTATAGTAAAAGGATGGTAAGAAGAAAATAGAACTTGGAGGAGTCCATAAAAAACAGAGCAGTTTATGAAAAAGAGCAAATAGATTTTAGGAGTAGGTGCTAAAATAGACATTTTATCTGTTTGTACACTCCTTTTCCTTTCATCCATAAAAAAAGATTGTACGACAAATTAAGCTTCGATGAATAGATTCTGTTTTGCATTACATGGTTGAAATAAATGTGGAGTTTATGAATTTGAAAATCAAACTACTTCTTTCAAAATTATGTGCACAAGTAACTCTTGATAATTAATCCTTGTCCTCATTTGTTACTTTCCAACTATTGGAAACTCATGTGACTGTTGACTACTATCAGAGTGTATGGGCTAAGATTGGGAGGATTGTCAATCCACTTGTCCAAACAGAGCAGCCTTTCGTAAGAAGAAAATAGAGCCTCTAGCAAATAGACGATAGGAAGAAAATAGAGCCTCGAGCAAATAAGTGATCAGAAGAAAACAAAGCCTGTAGGAGCATGTAGAAAACAAAGTAGCTTATGGTAAGAAGAAAACAGAGGCTGTAGCAACTAGACAGTAAGAAGAAAATAAAGCCTGTACAAAACAGAGTAGCCTAAGGTAGGAAGAAAATAAAGCCTATAGCAAATAGATGATAAGAAGAAAACATAACTTGAAGGAGCCTAGAGAAAAAAGAGTAGCCTATGGAAAGAAGAAACAAAGCTTATAACAAATAAACGATAAAAAGAAAACAGAGTCGATAACGAATAGATTTTTGGAGTAAGTACTAAAATAGACATTTTACTTGTTTATGCACTCCTTTTCCTTTCATCCATCAAAAAGGATTGTATGAAAAATTAAGCTTTAATGAATAGATATTATTATTATTACATGGTGGAAATACCCGTAGAGTTAATGAATTTGCAAATCAACTTACTTCTTTCAAAATTATGTGCACAAGCAACCTTTAGTAATTAATCCTTGCCCTCATTTGTTCCCTTTCAACTATTGGAAACTCATGTGACTATTGGCTACCATTAGAGTGTATGGCCTATGATTAGGAGGACTGTCAATCCACCTATCCAAACAAAGCAGCCTACAGTTGGAAGAAAATAAAGCCTCTAGAAAATATACGGTAATAAGTAAATAAAACCTCTAACAAATAGAAGGCAAGAAGAAAATTGAGCCTATAGAAAACAAAGTAGCCTATGATAAGAAGAAAACAAAGCCTGTAGCAAATTGACAGTGAGAAGAAAACAGAAATGTAGGAGCCTATAGAAAATATAGCAGCCTAAGGTAGGAAGAAAATAGAGCCTGTAGCAAAAAGATGGTAAGAAGAAAACAAAACCCAGAGGAGCTTGTAGAAAATAGAGCAGTTTACGAAAAGAAGAAAATAAAGCCTGTGGCAAATAGATTTTAGGAGTATGTTCTAAAACAGACATTTTATTTGTTCATGCACTCTTCTTCCTTTCATCCATCAAAAAAGATTATACGCAAATTAAGCTTTATTGAATAGATTTTGTTTTACATTACATCATTAAAATACTCATGGAGTTTAGGAATTTGAAAATCAAACTGCTTTTTTTAAAATTATGTGCACCGGCAGCCTTTGGTAATCAATCCTCATCCTCATTTGTTGTTTTCTAACTGTTGGAAACTCATGTGACTATTGGCTATCATCAGAGTGTATGGGCTAAGATTGGAAGGATTGTCAATCCCCTAAACAGAGCAGCCTACAAAAAGAAAAAAACAAAGTTTATAGTAAATAGGCGATAAGAAGAAAACAGAGCCTGTAGCAAATCGATTTTAGGTGCTGGTACTAAAATAGACATTTTATCTATTCATACACTCCTTTCCCTTTCATCCATCAAAAAAGATTGTATGGAAAATTAACCTTCAATGAATAGATTATGTTTTGCATTACATGGTTAAAATACTCATGGAGTTTACAAATTTGAAAAATCAACTTATTTGTTTCAAAATTATGTGCAAAGGCAACCTTTGGTAATTAATCCTTGTCCTCATTTGTTCCTTTTCAATTGTTGGAAACTCATGTGACTGCTAGCTACCATGAGAGTGTATGGCCTATGATTGGGAGGAATGTCAATCCATTTATCCAAACAAAGCAACCTACGGTTGGAAGAAAATAAAACCTCTAGCAAATCAACAGTAATAAGTAAATAGAGTCTCTAACAAATAGAAGGGTAGAGGAAAATAGAGACTGTAGAAAATAGAGCAGCCTATGGTAAGAAGAAAACAAAACCTGTAGCAAATTGATGATAATAAGCACATAAAACCTATAGGAGCCTATTGAAAAGAGTGTAGCCTAGGGTAGGAAGAAAATTGAGCCTGTAGTAAAAAGATAGTAAGAAGAAAATAAAACATAGAGGAGTCCATAAAAAACAGAGCAGCCTATGAAAAGAAAAAAATAGAGCCTGTTGCAAATAGATTTTAAGAGTAGGTGCTAAAATAGACATTTTATTTGTTTGTGTACTCCTCTTCCTTTCATCCATAAAAAATGGTTGTATAACAAATTAAGTTTCAATGAATAGATTCTGTTTTGCATTACATGGATGAAATACACTTGGAGTTTATGAATTTGAAAATCAACCTACTTCTTTCAAAATTATGTGCACAAGTAGCCTTTGGTAATTAATCCTCATCCTCATTTATTACTTTCCAACTATTGAAAACTTATGTGACTACTAGCTACCATCAGAGTGTATGGGCTAGGATTGGGAGGATTGTCAATCCACTTGTCCAAACAGAGCAGCCTCTGGTAAAAATAAAATAGAGCCTATAGCAAATAAATGATAAGAAGAAAATAAAGCCTCTAGCAAATAAGCAATAAGAAGAAAACAAAGCCTGTAGGAGCATGTAGAAAATAGAGTAGCCTATGGTAAGAAGAAAACAGAAGCTGTAGCAACTAGATGTTAAGAAGAAAATCAAGCTTGTACAAAATAGAGTAACCTAAGGTAGGAAGAAAACAGAACCTATAGCAAATAGACAGTAAGAAGAAAACATAACTTAGAGGAGCTGTAGAAAAGAGAGTGGCCTATGGAAAGAACAAACAAAGTCTATAGCAAATATACGGTAAGAAGAAAACAGAGTCTGTAACAAATAGATTTTAAGAGTAGGTACTGAAACAGACATTTTACTTGTTCATGCACTCCTTTTCTTTCATCCATTAGAAAAAAAAATATATGACAAATTAAATTTCAATGAATAGATTCTGTTTTGTATTACATGGTGGAAATACCGGTGGAGTTAACGAATTTGAAAATCAACCTACTTCTTTCAAAATGATGTGCACAGACAACCTTTGGTAATTAATCCTCGTTCTCATTTGTTCCTTTTCAATTGTTGGAAACTCATGTGATTGCTAGCTACCATCAGAGTGTATGGCCTATGATTGGGAGAATTGTCAATCCACTTATCCAAACAAAGCCACCTACGATAAGAAGAAAATAAAGTCTCTAGCAAATAAATGGTAAGAAAAAAACAAAGCCTTTAATAAATAAAAGGCAAGAAGAAAATAGAGCAACTTATGGTAAGAGGAAAACAGAGCCTATAACAAATTGACGGTAAAAAGAAAACAAAACCTGTAAGAGCCTGTAGAAAACAGAGCAGCCCAAGGTAAGAAGAAAACAGAGTTTGTAGCAAAACGATGGTAAGAAGAAAACAGAACCTGGAGGAGCCCATAAAAAACAAAGCAACATACAAAAAGAAAAAAATAAAGTCTGTAGCAAATAGATTTTAGGTGTAGGTTCTAAAATAGACATTTTATTATTCGTGCACTCCTCTTCCTTTCATCCACTAAAAAAGATTGTATGGAAAATTAATCTTTAATGAATAGATTCTATTTTGCATTACATGGTTGAAATACCCATGGAGTTTACGAATTTGAAAAATCAACCTATTTGTTTTAAAATTATATGCATAGGCAACTTTTGGTAATTAATCCTCGTCCTCATTTGTTCCTTTTCAATTGTTGGAAACTCATGTGACTGCTAGTTACCATCAGAGTGTATGACCTATGATTGGGAGGATTGTCATTTCACTTATCCAAACAAAGCCACCTACTATAAGAAAAAATAAAGCCTCTAGCAAACAAACGGTAAGAAGAAAATAGAGCCTTTAACAAATAAAAGGCAAGAAGAAAACAGAGCCTGTAAAAAATAAAGCAGCCTATGGTAAGAAGAAAACAAAGCCTGTAGCAAATTGACGGTAAGAAGAAAACAAAACCTATAGGAGCCTATAGAAAACAGAGCAACCTAAGGTAGGAAGAAAACATAGCCTGTAGCAAAAAGATGGTAAGAAGAAAACAAAACCTGAAGGAGCCCATAGAAAATAGAGCAGCCTATGAAAAGAAAAAAATAAAGCATGTAGGAAATAGATTTTAGGAGTAGGTTCTAAAATAGACATTTTATCTGTTCGTGCACTCCTCTTCCTTTTATCCATTAAAAAAGATTGTATGGAAAATTAAGCTTCAATGAATAGATTTTGTTTTGCATTATATGGTTGAAATACCCATAGAGTTTACGAATTTGAAAAATCAACCTAATTGTTTCAAAATTATGTGCACAAGCAACCTTTGGTAATTAATCCTTGTCCTTTCTTGTTCCTTTTCAATTGTTGGAAACTCATGTGACTGTTAGTTACCATCAGAGTGTATGGCCTATGATTGGGAGGACTGTCAATCCACTTATCCAAACAAAAGCCACCTACATTAAGAAGAAAATAAAGCCTCTAGCAAAGAAATTGTAAGAAGAAAACAGAGCAGTTTATGGTAAGAAGAAAACAGAGCCTGTAGGAGCTTGTAGAAACAAAGCAGCCTAAGGTAGGAAGAAAATAGAGCTTGTAGCAAAAAGATGGTAAGAAGAAAATAGAACCTGGAGGAGCCCGTAGAAAACAAAGTAGCCTACGAAAAGAAGAAAATAAAGCGTGTAGCAAATAGATTTTAGGAGTAGGTTCTAAAATAGACATTTTATCTGTTTGTGCACTCCTCTTCCTTTCATCCATCAAAAAAGATTGTATGAAAAATTAAGCTTCAATGAATAGATTCTATTTTTCATTACATGGTTGAAATACTCGTGGAGTTTATGAATTTGAAAATCAAGCTGTTTCTTTCAAAATTATGTGCACCGATAGTCTTTGGTAATTAATCCTCGTCCTTATTTGCTGTTTTCCAATTGTTGGAAACTCATGTGACTGCTTGCTATCATTAGAGTGTATGGGCTAAGATTGGGAGGATTGTCAATCCCCTAAACCGAGTAACCTACAGAAAGAAGAAAACAAAATCTATAGCCAATAGGTGGTAAGAAGAAAATATATCCTATAGCAAATAGATTTTAGGAGTTGGTACTAAAATAGAAATTTTATCCATTTATGCACTCCTTTTCCATTCATCCATCAAAAAAGATTGTAAGGAAAATTAAACTTTAATGAATAGATTATGTTTTGCATTACATGGTTGAAATACCCATGGAGTTTACGAATTTGAAAAATCAACCAATTTGTTTCAAAATTATGTGCACAAGCAACCTTTGGTAATTAATCCTCATCCTCATTTGTTCTTTTTCAATTGTTGGAAACTCATGTGATTGCTAGCTACCATCAGAGTGTATGGCCTATGATTAGGAGGACTATCAATGCATTTATCCAAACAAAGCCACCTATGGTAAGAAGAAAATAAAGCCTCTAGCAAATAAATGGTAAGAAGAAAATAGAGCCTTTAACAAATAAATGGCAAGAAGAAAACTAAGCCTGTAGACAATAGAGCAGCCTATGGTAAGAAGAAAACAAAGCCTATAGCAAATTGACGGTAAGAAGAAAACAAAACCTGTAAGAGCCTATAGAAAACTAAGCAACCTAAGGTAGGAAGAAAACAAAGCTTGTAGCAAAAAGATGGTAAGAAGAAAATAGAACCTAGAGAAGGTTGTGGAAAATAGAGTGGCCTACGAAAAGAAGAAAATAGAGCTTGGGGCAAATAGATTTTAGGAGTAGGTATTAAAATAGACATTTTATCTGTTCGTGCACTCCTTTTCCTTTCATCCATAAAAAAAAAAAATTATACGATAACTTAAACTTCAATGAATAGATTATGTTTTGCATTACATGGTTGAAACTCCCGTGGAGTTTACAAATTTGAAAATCAAGCTATTTCTTTTAAAATTATGTGCACAGGCAGCCTTTGGTAATCAGTCCTCGTCCTTATTTATTGCTTTCCAACTGTTGGAAACTCATGTGACTCCTGGTTACCATCAGAGTGTATGGGCTAAGATTGGGAGGATTGTCAATCCACTTGTCCAACGTTACTACCCATTCTTGAGAAACCCAATTTATGCTGTTTAAAGATGGTGGTTGAGACAAATAACCAAAGAAAAGAATGGAGAAATGCAACGTTACTTTGTTTTCATTGGCTGTTGAATGCTGAGCTTAGTAACTTTAGACTGTAAGGGAGTAAATTCATCAACAACATAAACGTAGGTGAAAAAAAGGCTAGTTGGCGTGGGTTATAATATATTAACAATGAAATGATGCAGAATACAACAAGTTGGTTGTATCCTACAATTAGGGACAACAAACACATGGTATGGATAGATCATATTCAAATCGAGTTATTTTATATTTTAGATATTTTAAAGTGCAAATTTATTAAATTAGGATTTACATTTTATGAGTTATTGAAAAAAGAAAAGAAAAAAAGAGAACATATGTGAAAAAAAAAAAGAAAGAAAAATGATGTTATTAAGGTAGGCAAGTTGTATTAGTCCATTCTAAGTCTTAAACTTTTGATTATTGAAGAGCCAACATTTCTCTTTGCATTTTCATTTCTAGCTAGTTCCATTCAGAATTTTGTTCTCATAGATTTTCCTTATTTTTTTCTAATTTCCTCTGGGTATATTCCATTCCTTAAACAACTCACTTTGTAGTAATCTCTCGACGATTCTTATTCCCCATCTTATGTTGTACTGTACGATAAGATATGTGACAACAATTAATCATGTAACATTACAGATACTATTAATTCACTTATATGAAAGAAATTTCTTTCTCTAATAATATCTGTCTCCTTATTGTTTATATATAATTTTTGTTTAGAGCTTAAATTGGTAAAATAATTTACTTTTTTGACTTATTGAGCTTAGTGATTGTTTCGGTGGGCTCATCTAGTAAATACAGTGTTTATAACAAGAAGCTTGACTCTGGATTGTCCAACAAATTAAAGCAAGTGTGAGCAATGACATTTACTCCATTAGCCATCAATAATTTTAAACTTTCAATTCTTTATCAAATCACAATCATTAGAACGAACAATAATAAGTACCTAACTTATCATGTTAGCATTTACACCATAAAAATCTCCTTTTTCTAAGTGAATTGAAAGAGGGGAAAAAGAGAGAGAGAGAAAATCAACAAAGTAATGGTTAAATAATGAGCCGAACTTTGTAGAGAACTTGGAAGCACAAATTTACTCATTATAAGCTGAATAGGAAGCTTTCAATAACAGAACCAGCAGACATATTGCAAATCTCATTTTCTCTATGAATCCTTTCTTCGCCCAACATCCTACAAATTTTGTTAGGAACAAAGGTTCCAAACTAATTACGCAAACTTAGGGTGCAAGTGCCCCAAAATTGTATTTTGTAAAGCTTTTGCAAGACTTGATTGTTAATAATTTTGATGTTATTATTAAATAGGTATATGAATATTTTATAATTTTATTCATTTAATAAAATGTCACATATTAACATATACAAATAATATAAATATAAGGTTATACTCATAACTCACGTATACTAATTACGTATTAAATTGAAAATTTTAAATTCTAATATAATAAAAAAAGTATATAATTCTACATAAATATTTAAATTAAATTCAATTAGTCAAACCATGATTCAAATACTTATTTCTAATTTACAATGAATTTGAATTGATTTTAATATTTTCTTTTAATTTTAATTCAATCTCACTAGTATTTATAGTATATATTTTAATTTGATATAATCTTCAAATTTTAATAAATTATTTTTTAAGTCATTATTAATAGTGTTAATAAGATTATTTAGAGTTTTTTTGACAATTTTTTCCACCAACTTTAAATGACTTCAACTTGACTTTTAAATTTTTAAGAACTTTGTAATATATAATTTTAAATAATAAGATCTAAAATTTCACTTTTTACTATATTTTATAATATGTAATATCTTTAAAATATTGTTGTATAACTATTCATTTTTATCAATTTTCATTTTAAATAAAAAAGTTGAATGGAACTATTTTTATTTCCCAATTTAACAAGTTTCTAATTTTTAATTTCCTTTAACTCTCAATTTCATAAATCCTAATATATGAACTTTATAAGTTTTACTACTCAATATGAACTTTATAAATTATTTGACTCACATATACTAGTTACATATGAAATTGAAAAATTACATTTAACATAAGGAAAATAAAACACAGAGGCATCAATTTTAAAAGGCAAGCCAGAAGAGTTGACTAGTAGGGAAGTGGTAATCCAAAAACACGAAGGCATCAATTTTACAAGGCAAGCCAAAAGGAGTTGGCCTTGAATTTTAGTAGGGAAGGGGTAAAAAGGAATTTCAAACGAGGCAAAAACACAGAAAATTGTTGTAGGTTTTTTTTTAGTAAGAAGAAAATAAAGCCTGTAGCAAATAGAGGGTAAGAAGAAAATAAAGCCTGTAGCAAATAAAGGGTAAGAAGAAAATAGAGCTTGTAGCAAAAAGATAGTAAAAAGAAAGCAAAGTTTGTAGTAAATAGATTTCATAAGAGTCTCAACAAGACAAAGCAGCCAACAATAAGAAGAAAACAAAGCGTGTAGCAAATAGATGATATGAAGAAACAGAGTCCGAACGAGCCTGTAGAAATAGAGCAACCTAAGGAAGGAAGAAAATAGAGCCTGCAACAAATAGACAGTAAGAAGAAAACAGAACCTAAAGGAGCTTGTAAAAAATAGAGCAACCTATGAAAAGAAGAAAATGAAACCTGTAGTAAATAGAAATTATAAGTAGATACTAAAATAGATATTTTATCTGTTTGTGCACTCCTCTTCCTTTCATCCATTAAAAAAGATTATACGACAAATTAAACTTCAATCAATACATTATGTTTTGCATTACATGGATGAAATACCCCTAGAGTATACGAATTTGAAAATCAAGCTACTTCTTTCAAAATTATATGCACAGGCAACTTTTGGCAATTAATCCTCGTTCTCATTTGTTCCTTTCCAACTATTGGAAACTCATGTGATTGCTGGCTACCATTATAGTGTACGGGCTAATATTGGGAGGACTGTCAATCTACTTGCCCAAATAAAGCAGTGTCCAGTAGGAAGAAATCAGAGCCTCTCATAAATAGACAGTAAGAAGAAAACAAAACCTCTAACAAATAAATGGTAAGAAGAAAACAGAACAGCCTATGGTAAGAAGAAAATAGAGCCTGTAGCAAATAGACTATAAGAGGAAAATATAACCTATAAGAACCTGTAGAAAATAAAGCCTATAACAAATAGACAATAATAAGAATATAGAACTTGGAGGAGCTTGTAGAAAACATAGTAGCCTATGGAAAGAAGAAAACAGAGCTTGTAGCAAATAGACACTAATAAGAGAATGGAGCCTGCAGTAAATAGATTTTAGGAGTAGGTACTAAAATAGAAATTTTATCTGTTAGTGCACTCCTCTTCCTTTCATTCATCAAAAAAGAATTATACAGCAAAATAAGTTTCAATGAATAAATTCTGTTTTGCATTACATGGTTGAAAAACCCATGGAGTACATGAATTTGAAAATCAAGCTACTTCTTTCAAAAATATGTGCACAGGCAACCTTTGGTAATTAATCCTCATCCTCATTTGTTGCTTTCCAATAGTTGGAAACTCAAATGATTGCTAGCTACCATCAAAGTGTATAGCCTGAGATTAGGAGGACAGTTAATCCATTCGTCCAAATAGAGCAGCCTATGGTGAGAAGAAAATAGAGTCTCTAGCAAATAAATGATAAGAAGAAAACAGAGCCTCTAAGAAATAAACAGTAAGAAGAAAACAGAGCTTGTTGCAAAAAGAGTAGCCTATGGTAAGAAGAAAATAATGCTTGTAGCAAATAGACGATAAGAAGAAAATAAAACCTGTAGGAGCCTATAAAATACAGAGCAGCCTAAGGTAGGAAAAAAACAAAACTTGTAGCAAATAGTCGGTAAAAATAAAACAAAACCTAGAAGAGCCTATAGAAAATTGATCAGTGTAGGGAAAAAAGAAACAGTGCTTGTAACAAATAGACAGTAAGAAGAAAATAGAACTTGTAGCAAAAAGACAGTAAGAAGAAAACATAGCCTATAGAAAATAGACATTTTATCTCTTCGTGCACTCCTTTTCCTTTCATTGATCAAAAAAGATTATACGGCAAATTATACTTCAATGAATAGATTATGTTTTGCATTACGTGGTTAAAATACTCGTGGAGTTTACGAATTTGAAAATCAACCTACTTCTTTCAAAATTATGTGCACAGGCAACCTTTAGTAACTAATCCTCGTCCTTATTTGTTGCATTCCAACTGTTGGAAACATATATGATAGTTAGCTACCATTAGAGTGCTTGGGCTAAGATTGGGAGGATTGTTAATCCACTTGTCCAAACAAAGCAATGTCAGGTAAGAAGAAAATAAAACCTTTAGGAAATAAATGGTAAGAAGAAAATAGTGCCTGTAGGAGCTTGTAGAAAATAAAGCAACTTATGGAAAGAAGAAAGCAGAGTCTATAGCAAATAGACGGAAAAAAGAAAAGAGAGCTTGTTGGAGCATGTAGAAAATAGAGCAAACTAAGGTAAGAGGAAAATAACGCATATAGAGAATAGACGATAAGAAGAAAACAAAACTTGAAAGAGTCTGTAAAAAACATAACAGCCTACGAAAAGAAGAAATAGAGCCTTTAGCAAATAGACAGTATGAAGAAAATAGAATCTGCAGTAAATACATTTTAGGAGTAGGTACTAAAATAGACATTTTATCTGTTCGTGCACTCCTCTTCCTTTCATCCATCAAAAAAGATTATATGACAAATTAAGTTTCAATGAATAGATTATGTTTCGCATTATATGACTACAATACTAGTGGAGTTTACAAATTTGAAAATTAACCTACTTTCAAAATTATGTGCATAGGTAACCTTTGGTAATTACTCATTATTCTCATTTGTTACTTTCCAACTGTTGGAAACTCGTGTGACTATTGGCTACCATCATAGTGTATAGACTAAGATTGGGAGGACAATCAATCCACTTGTCCAAACAAAATAGCCTATAGTAAAAAGAAAACAGAGCCTCTAGCAAATAAATAGTAAGAAGAAAACAGAACTTGTAGAAAACATAAAAACCTATGGTAAAAAGAAAATAAAGCCTGTAGCAAATAGACAATAAGAAGAAAATAAACCTATAAGAGCTTATAGAAAATATAGCAGCCTAAGGTAGAAATAAAATCAAACTTGTAGAAAATAGACGGTAAGAATAAAACAGAACTTCAAGGAACCTATAACAAATAGATAGTAAGAAGAAAAAAGAACATGTAGCAAATAGATTTTAATAGTAGGTACTAAAATACACATTTTATTTGTTTGTGCACTCCTCTTCTTTTCATCCATCAAAAAAAATTATAGGAAAAATTAAGCTTCAATGAATAGATTATGTTTTGCATTACATGGCTGAAATACCCGTGGAGTTTACAAATTTGAAAATCAACTTACTTTTTTCAAAATTATGTGCATAGGTAACCTTGGTTAATTACTCATTATCCTCATTTGTTGCTTTCCAACTGTTGGAAACTCTTGTGACTGTTGGCTTCCATTAGAGTGTATGGGCTAAGATTGGGAGGACTATCAATCCACTTGTCCAAACAAAGCAACCTCCGATAACAAGAAAACAGAGCCTTTAGCAAATAGACGATAAAAAGAAAATAGGGCCATTAGCAAATAAACGATAAGAAGAAAACAGAGCCTGTAGTAAATGGATAGTAAGAAGAAAGTAGAGCTTGTAGAAACAAAGTAGCCTAAGGTAGGAAAAAAACATAGCCTATAGCAAATATATGCTAAAAAGAAAGTAGAACCTAGAGAAGGTTGTAAAAAATAGAGCAACCTACGAAAAGAAGAAAACATAGCCTATAGCAAATAGATTTTAAGAGTAGGTACAAAAATAGACATTTTATATGTTCTTGCACTCCTATTCCTTTCTTCCATCAAAAAATATTATATGGAAAATTAAGTTTCAATGAATAGATTTTGTTCTGCATTACATGGTTGAAGTATGTATAGAGTTTACAAATTTGAAAATCAAGCTACTTCTTTCAAAATTATGTGCACTGGCAACCTTTGGTAATCAATCCTTGTCCTCATTTGTTAGATTCCAATTGTTGGAAACTCATGTTATTGTTGGCTACCATTAGAGTGTATGAGCTAAGATTGGGAGGACTGTTAGTCCACATGTCCAAACAAAGCAACCTTCAGTAAAAAGAAAACAAAGACTTTAGCAAATAGATGGTAAAAAGAAAACAAAGTGTCTAACAAATAAACGGTAAAAAGAAAATAGAGATTGTAAAAAATAGAGTAGCTTATGGTAAGAAGAAAACAAAGTCTGTAGCAAATAGATTTTAAGAGTAGGTACAAAAATAGACATTTTATATGTTCGTGCACTTCTATTCCTTTCGTCTATCAAAAAATATTATATGGAAAATTAAGTTTCAATGAATAGATTTTGTTCTACATTACATGGTTAAAGTATGTATGGAGTTTACAAATTTGAAAATCAACCTACTTCTTTCAAAATTATGTGCACTAGTAACCTTTGGTAACTAATCCTCGTCCTTATTTATTGCATCCCAACTGTTGGAAACTTATGTGATTGCCAACTACCATCAGACTGAATGGGCTAAAGATTGGGAGGACTATCAATTCACTTGTCCAAACCAAGCAGCCTCTGATAAGAAGAAAATAAAGTCTCTACCAAATAGGCAGTAAGAAGAAAATATAACCTCTAGTAAATAAATGGTAAGAAGAAAATAAAACCTGTAAGAGCCTGTTGTAAACAAAGCAGCCAATGGTAAGAGGAAAATAGAGCTTGTAACAAATAGACGGTAAGAAGAAAACAATATCTGTAGCAAATAAATTTTAGGAATAGGTAGTAAAATAGACATTTCATCTATTTGTGCACTCCTCTTCCTTTCATCCACTATTAAAGATTATACAGAAAATTAAGCTTCAATGAATATATTATGTTTTGCATTACATGGTTTAAATACCCGTGGAGTTTATGAATTTGAAAATCAAGCTAGTTATTTCAAAATTATGTGTACAAACAACCTTTGGTAATTAATCCTCGTCCTCATTTATTACTTTCCAGTTGTTGGAAACTCATGTGATTACTGGTTACCATTAGAGTGTATAGGTTTCAAAATTATTCCAATTGTCCCAATAGAATAGCCTAGGTAAGAAGAAAACAAAACTTATAGCATATAGACAGTAAAAGGAAAATAGAGCTTGTAGCGAATAAATTTCAAGAGTCTTGACAAGTATTATTTATTAAGAGCCTGTAAAAAATAGAGCTAACCTTCACTTTTAGTCGACTGCAAGTGGCTGCCCTTAATTTTGAGGTGAATGCTTAATAGTCAAAGTCTTATTAGTTAGTATATTTAAGTATTTAAATTATACTATATCTGTAATCTATTTATTAACTATATTTTGTTATCTATATGTTACAAGAATGAAATAAACATAAGAGAAAAGTAATAGAATATCATATACTATTACTATATATAATAATTAATATAATTATAATACTATACATAATAATTACTATATATATATATATATATATATATAATAGTATATATAATTCTATTATTATATGAACTACTATATATAATATTAATTATATAATTTATAAATATATTTCTAGAAAGTTTAATCTATCATTTAGTTAAATATGCAATTTCCCAAATTTTTTCAATATTTTTTTTATCATTTATCAACAAGAAAACAAAAAAAAAAAGAAAAAATTCGAATTGAAAAGCATCAATTGTCTAATGGATAGGATATAGGTCTTTTAAACCATGGTATAGGTTCAAATCCTATTGGACGCAATATGTTTTCATTCCATATTAATATTTATTCCATTTTATTTTATATTTCTTATTCCATATTATAATTGATATTGTATATTATATATTTTAATTTAATTTAGTATACAAATTTATTATATTATATATATATATATATATATTCTTTTTTATATTTTTTAATTCATTTTTTGTTTTATAGTTGTTTTTTTTTATAGTTGTTTTATGTTTTTTATTTATAATTTGATTTAAGTATTATACTAAGATTAAGAGTGATAAATTTCACAGGTTGTTTTATTAATGACAACTCCAATTTTATTTTGTGTCATTTTGCTACTATGGTTCACAAAAGCAGTAGCAAAAGATGAATTTTTAGCACATCCTCGATGTAAAGCCAAATGTAGAGACGTTGTCATTCCCTTCCCTTTTGGAGTTGGACCCAACTATTCCTTGAACAACAACTTTGTGGTAGATTGTAATGACACCTTTAGGCCTCCCAGACCTTTCTTAACAAGCATAGAAATGGAATTGCTCAGCAATTCAATTAGAGGTTTGGTTTAAGTTAATAATTCAGTCTTTTCTTACAACTGCAACAACAACAACAAAAGCTTTGATGGAACAATTGACATGTCAAACAACCCTTTCTTCTATTCAAGTGTATATAACAGGTTCATAGTTATAGGTTGCAACAATTATGTTGTGCTTTTGACAAATCACCACCCTATTGGTGGGTGTCTTTCCTTTCCTAGCGGAACCCAAAGAAGTGATGGTTGTTATGGCCTGAGATGCTATCAAGCCACCATTCCTCCTCACATCAAGTCTTTTGATGTAGGGATGATTGGTGTTGTAAAAGATGATTCTAACTATTTCAGCGACAACAAGACTGCCTTCATGGTTAACCAAGACTGGTTTATTTGTAGGCAACTATCTCTTGACCTATTGATGTAGCGGGAATATGTTTCTATAGTCCTTGAATGGGGAGCATTCCAAGGATATTGTTGACTAGCTAAAACTTCAGCTCTTTTTTGTAGCAGCAATGGCTCTTGTTGGACATAGTTATCACAAAGGCATCTATGTGTTTGCACTGATGGTTCCTCTAATAATTCCAAATCCTTTCACGAGGTCCTGGGCAGATGTGTAGATATTACAGCTTTAACTTAAATATAGAATATGACGCCACAAATATGATGTTGACTTGTAAATTTTTTTATAAAAATATTGAAACCTTTTTTCTTTTGTTGCAAATTTTTGAAATCCAATTAGTACTTGGGAACTCTTTTATAATTTATACATATAATGGTTACCAAAGATCCCTGAAATAACATTATTTGTCTTAACATTCCTAATTGGTAGGGGGCTGCTGTATGAACTCGAACTCACATTGTCGCCTTCTTTGTATGTATACTGGGATTGAGGATCCTATAACTGCTCGTGTCTTGATGGGTACTTGCATCATGACAACAAGAATACATGTTACCCACCATTTCTTCGGGAACTAGGTAAAAAATCTCGGGCTAAAGTTATCATCATAGGTATGCAATATCTATTTTGTTTGTAGAATTAGTTGGAAGCCAGTTGTAAATTTGTTCAAGGATTTGGACATTTTGAAAGCTCAAATTTGTGGTAGGCTAATCACTTCGACTGGTTATAGTTTATTGCAATCATTATAATAATGCGATCATTTCTTAATCTTTCTGAATTAGAAATGATATCCAAAGTTTTTCATAGAATTAAACTTATCTTCTAATTTGATGGTTGTACAGGCCGGAACTCTAGTATTTGATTACTTTTACTAGTTATTAGTGCATAAGCATTGTACAAAACAATTCAAAGAAGAAAGGCCATTAAACTCAAACAAAAATATTTTGAAAGAAATAGTGGTTTGCTATTGCAACAACGATTGTCTTCAAGAGAAAATAACATTAAGCAAATGAAACTATTTGGTTTCGACGAACTAGAGAAAGCCATAGACAACTATAATGTGAGCTGAATCCTTAAAAATATCTCAACTAGAAGGCCACAACTATTTGGTTTCAGTAATCATATTGTCTATTTTGGAACCACATCAATATCTCGATGTGTTCTATTGAAGAAAGAAGTTTAATGACATATTTCTCTCTTTCAATGCAAGAGAACTGCTTGTTTGTATACTTGATTTTCAAGTCCTTAAGCAGGGCCAGAAAGAAGAGATCAGAGTAGTTGCAAAGTTGGCAAAAAGATGTTTTCACTTGAATAGGAAGAAGAGGCTTACAATGAAAGCAGTGGCTATGGAGTTGGAAGTGATTAGAGCATTGTTGGAGGCAACTTCTTCAACCATTCATCAGGATTTTGGCCTTGACAAGGTGAATTATGCTAAAGCAGGCACTACTGGATGTTGGGATACTACATCCTCTCCATCTAGGTCACATTTGAACCTTATCACCATGCATATGGAAATTGATGTGCAACCTCTAGTCTCTGGCTAACACCTTAATTATTGTCAAATAATATATAAGTTTCTGACCACCTAATTAGACTTGGTTTGGTTAGATACAAACAATAAGGGCTTAGCTTTGATGCTTGAATTATTTTTTATCGTGGTAGTTCTAGGAATGGGGCATATATCATTGGAACCTATATAAACAACATAACGCTCCCAGTTCCTTAGTGAACATATTTCGTTGCATTCCCTTTCCCAACTTCAGGTAAATGTTATTATTGGTGAAAAGAAGAAGAAATTGTTGATTCATCATGATTGAATTCAATTTGGAAAAAGATGATCAAATGAGTCATGAAATGCAAAAGTTATTTCAAATTTAAAAAATACCAATACGTAACATGTAAATCATTTTAAGGAAAAAAATTTTCAAATTTAAGTTAAATTAATTAAAATAATAACAAAATAAATTTATAAAATATAAAATTATGTATGGACTACACTAATAAAAAAAAGTAAATATAAAATTTCATGTAAAATTCTTTTTATCAAAAAATCAATTGCATTTATTAAAATTATGTTAATTATATTACACAAATTTTACTCTTGTATTTAAAAATGAGGTCCTGAGATGGTAAATACAAATTTAATAAATTCAAATAAAATATTTTATATTATATATAAAAATAGTATTATAATATATATATATACATCATGAAGAATTATATATATATAAATAGTATCATGAAGAATTATATGAAAAAATAACTGAAAAAAAATAAATGATAGAGATTTTTAGTGCTTAGAACGATTGCATTACTACTAAGTTTCTATTAGTCATACTAAAATGAGGCCAATGAATGCATTTAACTTGCAATTCAGAATAAGTGCTATACAAAACAAAGTAAGTACCCAGTTGAAATTGAAAGTGAAGATGCTTATTGGGGTGATACCATAGGAGCTGAAAAAATAGGAGAATATTCTTGCGGTGAATATATTGTCTAACAAGTTGACAGCTAGGCTTCCTATTGAAGGCATATTTACAAGCTTGGATTATAGTGCTTTGAAGAGAAATTTGGGAATTTATTCATCTCTGTTGAAAGGACTAAGTAAAATGAATGTTCCTAATGACAACAAATATTCAACCACATTGCATAGAAAGATGAAAGTCTCTCTCATGCTTCATCTCAGTTTTGCATTTCACTTTATGCCTATACTTATAGAAAAATATATAAAAAAAGAAAACATTTCATTATATGCCTATACTTGTAGAAAATTATAAATAGATATATAGAGTTTTCAAAAATATAAGATTTATATTTTAAAATATAGTGTATAAATAGTAATAGTCTTGCTTTTAAAAGGTCAAAATCATTAATCTTCCAATGCAGAAAGTGAAGCATGTGGCAAGAAGCAGTGAATGGAAGAGACAAATTCAGTCACATTAAAGCAAAGAGAGAGAGACTTGTATGTGAGTTTATAGACAAAAACTTGGGCCATGTTTTACAGGGAATATGTCAGGAGCCATATGGTCGAAATTGTCGCGTTAATTTTCCCTTCATGCTTATCCCTTCACATTCTAGTTTTTCAAGCTCCCTTCTCTGCTTGCAAATTTCAAGGACCACCATAACACACAAAAAATAATAAAAAAAGAGAGAGAGAAAGAGAGAGGGGGGTGGGCAAGAAGTGGTGATAAATGGGTTTGGTTCTATTTTTATTAGGGTTTCTGATTTCAGTAGCTGGTCTTAAAAGTTGCATTGGAAATGATGATGTTTTAGGCCTTCTTGTTTTCAAGTCAGGTATTATCGACGCATCTTCTTATCTCAGCTTTGGAACAAAGACGATGACTCCTCTTGTTCATGGAAGTTCATACAGCGCAATCCGGTGACCAGCCGAGTTTCTCAAGTCTCACTCAATGGCCTCAGCTTATCCGGGAAAATTTGTAAAGGGCTTCAAAAGTTGTAAGGTTTGAAAACCTTATCACTTGCTCATAACAATTTTAGTGGAACTATCAGTTTTGAGCTTGGTCTTATGAGCAGTCTTGAAAGGCTTAAACTCAGTCACAATAGTCTTTCTGGACCCATTCTATCTTCGCTTGGTTCCACAAGATTTCTTGATCTTTCCTAAAACTCCTTCTCAGGACAAGTTTCTAATGGTCTCTTCTGAAACCGTATGTCCCTTCATTACCTTTCTTTAGCTGACAATTTGCTTTAAGGGCCATTACCGAATGTAGCTGCCTGCTCTTCTTTGAACACTCTCAAGCTCTCCAATAGCAAAATTTCTGGTGTCCCAGATTTTTCAACTGGAATTTGGTTACTTAAACGTCTTTGAACTTTACATCTTTCACACAATGCTATTTCTAGGTCCGTGCCAAAAGGGTATCTGCCATCTCCAACTTGAAAGATCTGCGGTTACAGGGCAACAAATTTTCGGGACCGCTACTAGTGGTTATTGGATTCTGTGGATACAACAAGAAGTTGACAGGTAACTTTGGCAATCTGAGCAGCCTGGAATACTTAGACTTGTCGAGCAATGGATTTACTGGAAGCCTACCATTATCAATTGGTGATCTGACTTCACTGAAGTACGTGAGATTGTCCAACAAGAAGCTCACAAGTAGCATTCCAGCAACAATAGTTAACTGTGCCACAATATCAGTTATTTGAATTAGAGGTAACATCCTTCGTGACAGCATACCAGAGGGCATTTTTATCTTGGGCTGGAGGAAGTAAATTTTTCACAAAACAAATTGACGAGTTCCATTCCAAGCGGTTCAAGTAAATTCTTTGGATCAGTTCACACATTGGACCTTTCAAACAACTATCTTGCACGATATATTCCTGCAAAAATGGGTCTATACTCAAATTTGGGATACTTGAATTTTTCGTGGAACAACCTTACCTCAAAAATGCCGCTAGAGCTTGGCTACTTTCAGAACCTAAAGGTTTTGGATCTTCAGAGCAGTGGACTAGTTGACCCAATACCAGATATATGCGAGTCTCATAGCTTGAGCATTCTTCAATTGCATGGTAATTCCTTGACTGGTCTGCTTCCGGAGGAGATTGGAAATTCCTCAGCTCCCTACTTGTTGTAAGGCCTTTGCTAATTTTACTTCTATTAATCATCTACATCTTTTCTCTTTGGTTAAATTACATTACATTAGTAGTTTAACCCATTAAGACACAAGGAACATGATATATTATCATTAAATAAATTCAAAATTGATAGTATATAAGTAAGTGGCCTACCTTTCTTGAGTGTAGAAATCAAGTAGGTTGATAACTTTCTACTTCAATGACTAGGCTTTTTCAAAATTGGGTCATTTGATATCGTATCAAATCGAAGGTGGACTTTAGCTTTTGCCACCATCAAATTATTGTAGGGTACCATGGTGATGGTCAAAGGAGGCTAGAGGCTAATACAGTTGTTGGGCCGCTAGTTGGCTTATAAAATTATGTATAGAGTCAACAAATAAAAGTGGATAGAGGGGTAAGTAAGGTAAAATAGTATAATGAAGAATTATTTGAGAAAATAACTAAAAAGAATAAATAATAGAAAATTTTAATTCTCCAAACAATGTCATTACTACTGAATTTCTATTAGTCATGTATTTAATTTCATAATATAAATTAAATATATTTCATTTAATTTTATAAATAAATAAAATTAAATTTTAAAAAATATTTTATTAAATTCTTATTATTTTTTATGTATTGTTATCTAGTGTTGTGCTTGTGAATATTGTAGATAACTGGCTTAAACAAGTGTTTGTGTCCAACATTATGCCTCGCACCATAAAAAAAATAAGGGTAATTTTTATTAGAATTGGTAAAAAATATAATGATTATGACAATCCAAATGACATTTGTGATTGGACTCCTGCTAGCAATCATCGGTGGGTAGGCCTGTGTTGGGGCTCAAGATAGTTTAACAGTTCGAGAGTGTATGAGAAAGCAAGTATAATTTAGCACCAAAGTCACTAACTGAGATAAGTTAGCTGCTCATACAATTCACTACTAACTTACCTCATGAGTCCGAAGCAGCTCTTTGTAAGTTTACATAGGAAAGAATGAAAAATCTTGTTAGATAGATCAAACCAGAACTAATAATGTAACTCCAGTCCATAAATTAGTGGTCTATTTAGCACCTATGTTCATAGCCAAGCTAACTTTTACATTCTTAAAATCAGATGTAAACCATTATAACTTATTTGGATTCTACTCCTATGTTTGTTTGTAGAATGGGTCTACAACTTTGCAAGTTTTATCATTGATTCTGCAAATAAATACTTACAAAGGATAAGGAATATAGTGGTGTTGGATAATGACACTTGTATGACTTAAGTTGTGCTATTGCTGGAGAGAAATGTGTTGATGACATGAACAATCCTTGAACTCCCCTTTGCCACCCCTTCTCCCCTGTCAAAAAAAAAAAAAAAAGAGAATTATTTTATTGGTTTCTGCTAAGAAATTTTTCCTCATTCTTGACACCTGATTAAGTAATATATCAATTCATCACTTCAGTTTTGGAATTGAGAATTGTTAGTATCCTTGGTGTTATTGACTTTGACACTGTGCCGATAGTTAGTCGGCGTAATATTTCAAGCTAAATGACTAAAAACTTTTTTTCTCTCTTTTCTTTGTTAGGGTGTATCAGATCGAGTGACTACTGAAGTCTTTATTGTAATGTCAAAGGCACTCAACTTCATTAACCCTTATAAACTCTCAATTTAGTACATATTGATAGCTTCGAACCGGTTTCTCCAGGTTACTCACTAATCCATCCAGCTTTTGCATGTTGATTTTATGAGAAAACCACATGTAGTCTAATAAGATGGGCAAGAGAATATCATTTATGATCTTTTGGTGGAATTATTGTTCATTCTAGAATTAGCATCTTTCTTGCATAAGTAAATGTAGCACATAAGAAAATTAGGAGGCTCAATTTTGAGCACCTGAAGTTGTATGTTGTGATAATTTTTCAAGCACAGAAAGATTTGCCATTAGGATGTCAACTTTGACTTATCCCTTTGTTTACGTTCTCGTTCGATGTAATAGCACATTTTCCCTCTATTACATGTGAGGCATGGGATGAACCAGTGTTTCCTTGCCTTTATACGTCACTTAAATCTGTTTCTATGCTTCTGCTAACCCATGAATTGTGGGTGTATTTTACTAGAAAACAAAAATTGTTCATTTCACTCTAGACATATGCATAATCTCTGGAATAGCTTGCTACCGCTTAACAATATATTTGTTGGGAGCAGGGTTGGGGGGTGTTATATAGATCTGGATATGGTATATTTACTTTATGTCCTGTTAAAAAATTTTCTTTTTAACATTGAAACAACCGAGCTTGAATTGAGAGAAATAGTTCAACAGGAGAAACATAGTTCAAAGATGGCCTTTTTGGATGGAAACCCCCCCCCTTAGACTCTGAATGCCAATTGTTTATCTTATTAAGTCACTGGGTGGAGAAGTATAGCTTAATTCACAAATAAAGAAGATTGAGTTAAGCAATGGGGGAGCAGTGAGCAGTTTTTTGCTAAATAGTGGAGACATGATTGAAGAAGATGCTTATGTATTCTGTGTGTTGTCTAAATTGCACTACTTTTGTTTCCCAGTTCTTTTTTACTGTCGATCTATTTGTTCCAATCAGTTGATATCCTGAAGCTTCTTTTGCCTGATGACTGGAAAGAGATTCCTTACTTTAAGGAATTGGAGAAATTAGTTGGAGTTCCTGTTATCAATGTTCACATCTGGTGAGTAAGGCATTCTGTCATCAACAATTGGTAATGGAAATCATGCCATGCTCTTACACATAACAATATTACATTGGAATATTGGAATTCAACAGAAGACTTTAGAATTATGAGATTGAGTTCATCAGAATGGTTTTGATAACGTAGGAACATTCTTTCTTAGCTCTACATTATATCTCATGTCATCAATCATATTTTCTTATTTTCGATGCAAATCAAGCCATGCATTTAGTTTAGGTCAAGTCAATAGTGTCTCTATGTATATATGAGACTGTTTTCTAGAATTCAAATTTTCCGCCAGTGAAATACTTGCATAAAGCTATCTTTGTTGCAGGTTTGACCGAAACTGAAGAATACATACGATCACCTACTCTTTAGCTGGAACTGTCGTATTTCACATCACCATTTGTGTTTATCAAGGTATTGGTTTGGGTATTTTGTTAACTCAACGCATTTTTCACATTTATCGCAACTTATTAACAACCCATTTTTTTTGAAGTAATTACCTCATGAACATTTTGCAACGTCCTTGTCTCCTCCTCACTCCTCTCTAGTTTCTTTCTTTTATTTTTCTTCACTGGAAGGCATTGATAATTCTTCAAAAGATTTTGAAACAACAATAATCCTCACCGTTCCAGAACAAGATGCTTTAGCGAGCATTAAGTAATAGAACAATTTTAGATACTCTCAAATTAAAACCTCCTAATAATATTTGTCAAATAAAATCCAATCCTTAATAATTTTTAAATGACAATACATGTGTCCAATTATTTGTCGAACAACTTAGTAAAAAATCTTAGGCTAAAATTGCATCATTAGTATGCAATATTTATTTGATTTGTAATATTAGGTAGAAGTCGATCTTAAATTTGTTCAAGAATTTGGACGTCTTGAAATTTCAAAATTGTAGTATGTGAATTATTCAATAGTTTTAATTTATTACAGTTAGTATAATTAATGTGATCATTTCTTAATCTCTTTGAATTAGAAATGATATAAAAAAATTTTCATGGAATTGAATTTATCTTTCAATTTGATAGTTGTGTAGGCTACTACTTTGGTCTTGGATTATTTTTACTAGTTATTGGTGCATGGGGGTTGTATGAGACAACTAAAATAAGAAAGACCATTAAATTCAAGGAAAAATATTTCAAAAGAAATGGTGGTCTATTATTGCAATAGTAATTGTTTTCAAGAGATATTAATGTTGAGCAAATGAATTTCAAGGAAGTAGAAAAGGCCACAAAACCATTACAACATGAGCCGAATTTTTGGTTAGGGAGGCCAAGGAATGGTTTATAAAGGAATGTTGAGATGAAAAGATTATGGCAATCAAGAAGTTTAAGATAGTCAACGAAAATGAAGGCAAACTTGAATAGTTCATCTACAAAGTTGTAATTGTAACACAAATCAATCACAAAAATGTGGTAAAGTTATTGGGACGTTGTTTGGAGACAAAAGTACCTCTACTAATCTGCGAGTTTATCTTTTAACACATATATGGTCAAAATGATTGGCAATATCTAATTACATGAGAAATACACTTATGGACATAAAGTCCATAAATATACCACCGGATGATAAATATAGAGCAAAAGTTTCAGACTTTGGCACTTCAAAGTCAATTACAATTCATCAAATACACATAACTACTTAAGTCCAAGGGACTCTAGGATACTTTGACTTAGAGTACTTCTAGTCAAGCCAATTTATAGAGAAGAGTGATGTTTATAGCTTTAGAGTTGTGCTTATTGAGCTCTTGATTGGACAAAAGCTAATCTCCTTAATGTGTTTTGTTGAAGAAAGAAGTTTAGTGACATATTTCTTTCTTTTAATGCAAGACAACCGCTTGTTTGATATACTTGGTGCTCCAATCCTCCAATAGGGTCGAAAAGAGGAAATCACAACAATTGCAAAGTTGGCAAAAAGATGCTTGCACTTGAATGGGAAGAAGAGGCCTACAATGAAAGTAGTGGTTATGGAGTTGGAATCAATTAGAGCATCATTAGAGGTAGCTTCTTTAGCCATTCAACAGAATTTTGTCCCCGACGAGGCAGATTATGCTGAAGCGGGCACCACTAGACCTTGGGATAGTACACCCTCTTCATCTAGGTCACATTTAAACCACATTGCCATATATATGGAAATTGATACACAACCTCTACTCTCTAACTAGCACCTTAATTATGGTCAGATAATAGGTAAGTTTCCAACTAACTAACCAAACTTGGTTTGGTTAAATACAAACAAGAATGACTCGACTTTAATGCATGAACTATGTAATGATAGGTTCTCCTTGTGATTTGTATGTTGACATTGTCAAAAGTAGTTTTATTTTATGCAGCCAAATCTTTTCCACATTTGCTATAACAAACCAAAAAAAAAAAACAAAAAGGAAAATTATATTATGACACTTTTTTTAGGGCCACCTCTCGAAATGATGTTAGGGCTTATAATTTGGGAAATAATTCCTTCACATGAATCATCCCTCACCACATGGGCTAAAATATTAAAGGTTTGCTCATTCTTTTGGAACTATCTTTATAATTTCTAATGGGCTTATAATATGACCCAAATCTTTGACGTTGGAAAAAAAAATGAAATGTTTAAATGCAACATCATAATTTAGCCTAAATTAAATAATATTGAAGAAAAAGAATTAAAAAAAAAAGGTAATAAGAAAAGTTTTATAGAAAAAAAATTATAATAATTATATTTTCATGTAATAATGGGAAATAATATATAAAAATTAATTAAAACAAAGGATTTTATACTGGTTGATAAAGAAAATAATTTAAAATAATTATATAATCATGCAAATTAAAATAATATCTCATATATAATGTAATATCGGTAGGTTATAAAAGGGAACATAGGGCATATTGTGATCTTAAGTATCCTTATTAAATAGAATTTCAATTGAAAAGATTACTTCCTTGTGTGTCAATAATGATAGCAAGTATATACCTTGTAATATGTAGTAGCCCTATTGATCCTTCTAGCATCACAAACCATATCTACTGCCTGGCTTAAGCAAGATATTGTCTCTGCATGCAAAGAACATCAAGAATTGAGGCAATACAAATAGAAATGCCGAAAAACCATATAATACTATGTGCATAAAATTTCGGCAAATATAAATATTACACTAAAATGCTAAAAGGCAAATTTATCTGAAAGATTTAATCTTGGTCTAGCCTAACAAGTATATAGAAATACAGACAATCTCTAGGTAACTTTCATAGTTTATCCAACTCATAGTTGTACTCAATTTTGTAACTTTCATAAGGACAACATGAAGAATATAATAAGCAAAGTTCAGGGAAAATTGTATTGCACAGGGTATGGAGAATGCATGAAGCTAATATGGTGATGAAGATGCCATGACAGAATTTATACAAAGCAATTTTTGAATTGGAAATTTTGAAATACTGTGATAAAGAAGACTAGGCGTGATTTATAAGATGTCAAAGTACATGGTTTTAAACATAAGTGCGCACCATTTATGGAAGTTTTCTTATAATAGTGAGTAGCATCAACATGAGCTTGGGTAGCTTCATGTTTGCTGTCTAGCTACAAACATCAGATGCATCACATAGGTATACAAAAAATGTAATAAAGTTGAAAGCAAAATCAAACTTAATGCTTAATTCAAAATATAGAAAACTCTTACCTTCAAAGGACAGTTTGCCAACTTGATGTAAGCTATTGAAGATTGCAATGAGTATTGTGCAAACCAATGTGATTGTTAAAGAGAAAATGTTTAGATTTTATCAATTAAGTTTTTGTCATAATCTCTCGTTCAAATAATAAAGGTGCATTCATAATATTTCACTCTTTTTTTAAGTTAATTTGTGCAGTTATGATCATAGTCCCAAATTCAGAATTTTCCCAAGTACATTTAATGTGGCATGGCCTGGAGGCTTAATGCCTTATTTCACAAAAACAACACCATAATTTACATTACATACCCATCTCTAGACAGGAGTTGCCGATCTGATGATGGAAATGCTCAAGAATGCTACATAAGCCAAAGGCAACAAATCTTGAACGACAATGCATATAAAAAGATGAATGATGCTTTCATGCTTTCTCTTAGTTTTGCATTTTAATGTACGCCTATTCTTATAGAAAATTGTAAATGGATATAGAGTTATTCTGCTTGCTTTTGAAGTATCGAGTGTCTGAAGAATTAGGTTCAGACTTTAAAATACCATGGCAAAGAAATGTACGAAATTGTGGTCTCCACGTCACATTACCCATAAGTAGCTAGCTTTAAAAGAGAGTGTGAATCACACGGAGATAAACAGATGCGGTGAAAGAGATGGCTCTACATAGTGCTATATTTGTTGCCCTTTCACAGAATCTATTGAGCCAATCCATGACCATCACTTCATAAATTGAATTTAGTTTTGGTTTGATTTAATTAGATCCAATTTGATTATTTCTCAAAAGTTAAAAATATTTTATAATTTTTCACCCAGGCAGGCTCTTAGAAAAATCAAAGCAAATGTTTAATGGATTGAGGTCAGGCCCAAATATCCCATGGACAAAGCTTGGTGAAACTAGGTCCCAATGCACATCTCAATGCCATTCACACCACGGTAAATTGAAGATGGTCACAATCATCAAAATGAACAATAATAAGTACCTAACTTATGATGTTTGCATTTACACCATAAAAATCTCCTTGGGAAAAAAAAGAAAAAGAAGGAAAAAAAAAGAGAATCAACAAAGTAATGGCTGAATAATGAATCAAAACTTGTAGAGAACTTGGAAGTACAAATTTGCCCATTATAAGCTAAAGAAGGAGCTTTCAATAACCAGACTAGTAAACATATTGCAAATTTCATTTTCTCTGCGGATCTTTTCTCCGCCCAACATCTTACAAATTTTGTTAAGAACAAAGGTTCCAAATTGATTACGTAAACTTAAGGTGCAGGTGCCCCAAAATTGTATTTTATAAAACTTTTACAAGACTTGGTTGTTAAGATTGCAATAACATTGATATTATTTTGAATGCGTAATAATTTTGATGTTATACTCATAATTCACATATACTAGTTATGTATTAAATTAAAAAATTCAAATTCTTTTATAGTAAAAAAAAATCTAATTCTACCTAAATATCAAAATTATATTAAATTAAATTCAATTAGCCAAATTTTTATACAAATATTTAATTTTAAATTATGATGAATTTGAGTTGATTTTAACATTTTCTTTTAATTTTTATTTAATCTCACAAACGTTCATAGTATACATTTTAATTTTATATAATTTTTAAATTTTAATAAATTATTTTTTAAATCAGTAATAACAATATTAATAAGAATATTAAGAGTTTTTTTTTTTGACAATTTTGTCCACTAACTTTAATTGACTTCTACCTGACTTCATAAATCCTAATATATGAACTTTATAAGTTTTACTACTCAATATGAACTTTATAAATTATTTGACTCACATATACTAGTTACGTATTAAATTAAAAAATTACATTTAACACGTGAAAAATAAAACATGGAGGCATCGATTTTATAAGAGAAGCCAAAAAAAGCTGACTAGTAGGGAAGTGGTAGCACAAAAACACAAAGACATCGATTTTAGAAGGTAAGCCAAAAAGAGTTGGCCTTCACTTCTAGTAGGGAAGTGGTAAAAAGGAATTTCAAAAAGGCAAAAACATAGAGAATTCCTATAGGTTTTTTTTTTTTTTCAGGTAAAAAGAAAACATAACTTGTAACAAATAAACACAGTAAGGAAAAAATTGAGCTTATAGCAAATAGATTTCATAAGAGTCTCGATAAGATAGAGTAGCCTATGGTAAGAAGAAAACAGAGCCAGTAGGAGCTTGTAAAAAATAGAGTAGCCTATGGTATGAAGAAAACAGAGCTTGTATCAAATAAATTTTTAGAGTAGGAACTAAAATAGACATTTTATTTGTTTGTGCACTCCTCTTCCTTTCATCCATTAAAAAAGATTATACGACAAATTAAGTTTCAATAAATAGATTTTGTTTTGCATTACATGGTTAAAATACCCATGGAGTTTACGAATGTGAAACTCAAGTTACTTCTTTCAAAATTATGTGTATAGGCAACCTTTGGTAATTAATCTTCGTCCTTATTTGTTACTTTTCAATTGTTGAAAATTCATGTGACTACTAGGTACCATTAAAGTGTAAGGGCTAAGATTAGGAGGACAGTCAATTCACTTGTCCAAAAAGAGCAGCCTATAGTAAAAAGAAAATAGAGCTTTTAGCAAATAGACAGTAAGAAGAAAATAGAGCCTCTAGCAAATAAACAGTAAGAATAAAATAAAGCCTGTACAAAACATAGCAACCAATGGTAAGAAGAAAATAGAGCTGTAGCAAATAGACAGTATGAAGAAAACAGAACCTGTAAGAGCTTGTAGAAAATAGAGCAACATACAAAAAGATCAAAGCAGAGCTATAACAAATAGATAGTAAGAAGAAAATAGAGTTTGTAGCAAATAGATTTTAGGAGTAGGTACTAAAATAGACATTTTATCTATTCATGCACTCCTCTTTTCATCCATAAAAAAAGATTAAATGGCAAATTAAGCTTCAATGAATAGATTTTGTTTTGCATTACATGGTTTAATTACCCATGGACTTTACAAATGTGAAAATGAAGCTATTTCTTTCAAAATTATGTGCACAGGCAACCTTTGATAATTAATCCTCATTCTCATTTGTTACTTTCTAACTATTGCAAACTCATGTGACTGCTAGTTACCATCAGAGTGTATGGGCTAAGATTGGGAGGACTATCAATCCTTTAGTCGAAACAGGGTAGCCCCCAATAAGAAAAAAACAAAGCCTCTAGCAAATAGACAGTAGAAAAAAAAAAAAACAAAGGCTCTAGCAAATAAACAGTAAGAAGAAAATAAACCCTGTAAGAGGCTGTAAAAAACAATGTAGCCTATGGTAAGAAGAAAATAGAGCTTGTAGCAAATAGACAGTAAAAAGAAAATAGAGCCTATAAAAGCATGTAGAAAACAAAGCACCTAAGGTAAGAAGAAAATAGAGCCTGTAGCAAATAGATAGTAAGAAGAAAATAGAACTTGGAGGAGCATGTAGAAAACAAAGCAGCATATGAAAGAAGAAAATTGAGCATGCAACAAATAGATAGTAAGAAGAAAACAGAGCTTGTAGCAAATAAATTTTTGGAGTAAGTATTAAAATAGACATTTTATATGTTTGTGCACTCCTCTTCCTTTCATCCATAAAAAAAGATTATACGGGAAATTAAGTTTCAATGAATAGATTCTATAGTAAGAAGAAAATAAATCTTGTAGCAAATAGACAGTAAGAAGAAAACAAAGCCTTCAGCAAATAAATGGTAAGAAGAAAACAAAGCCTATAAGATCTTATAGAAAATAGAGCAACCTATGGTAAGAAGAAAATAAAGTCTGTAACAAATAGACAGTTAGAAGAAAATAGATCTTGTAGCAAATAGATGGTAAGGAAAAAACAAAGTCTATAGAAAATAGACCAACCTACAATAGGAAGAAAATAAAGTCTATAGCAAATAGACAGTAAGAAGAAAATAAAACTTAGAGGAGCCTATAGAAAACAAAACATACTAAGGAAAGAAGAAAACAGAGACCATAGCAAATATACGGTAAGAAGAAAATAGAGCATGTAGCAAACAGATTTTAGGAGTAGGTACCAAAATAAACATTTTATCTATTTGCCCACTCCTATTCCTTTCATCCATCAAAAAAAGTTATACGACAAATTAAATTTCAATGAATAGATTTTGTTTTGTATTACATGGTTGAAATACCCATGGACTTTACGAATGTGAAAATCAAACTACTTCTTTCAAAATTATGTGCACAAGTAACCTTTGGTAATTAATACTCATCCTCATTTGTTGCTTTCAAACTGTTGAAAACTCATGTGACTGCTGGGTACCATTAGAGTGTATGGGATAAGATTGGGAGGACTATCAATCCACTTGTCCAAACAGAGCAACCTATGATAAGAAGAAAACTTAGCCTCTAGCAAATAGATAGTAAGAAGAAAACAAAGCCTCTAGCAAATAAATGGTAAGAAGAAAACAGAGCTTGTAGAAAACAAAGCAGTCTATGGTAAGAAGAAAACAAAGTTTGTAGCAAATAGATAGTAAGAAAAAAACAAAGCTTGTAGGAGCTTGTAAAAAACAGAGCACCCTAAGGTAGGAAGAAAATAGAGGTTATAGCAAATAGATGATAAGAAAAAAAAAATAGAACTTAGAGGAGCCTATAGAAAACATAGTAGCATATGGAAAGAAGAAGCCTATAACAAATAGACAGTAAGAAGAAAACAGAGCCTGTACAAATAAATTTTAGGAATTGGTACTAAAATAGACATTTTATTTGTTCCTGCACTCCTCTTTCTTTCATCCATAAAAAAAAGATTATATGACAAATGTGAAAATCAAGCTAATTCTTTCAAAATTATAAGCTCATGCAACTTTTAGTAATTAATCCTTATCCTCATTTGTTACTTTCCAATTGTTGAAATCTCATGTGACTATTGGGTACCATAAGAGTGTATGGTCTAAGATTAGGAGGATTGTCAATCCACTTGTTCATATGGAGCAGCCTAAGATAAGAAGAAAACAGAGCCTCTAGGAAATAAATGATAAGAAGAAAATAGAGCAGCTTATGGTAAGAAAAAAATAAAACCCGTAGCAAATAGATATTAAGAAGAAAACAAAACTTGTAACAAATAAATTTTAGGAGTAGATACTAAAATAGACATTTTATCAGTTTGTGTACTCCTTTTCCTTTTATCCTTCAAAAAAGATTATATGGAAAATTAAGTTTCAATGAATAGATTTTGTTTTGTATTACATGGTTGAAATACCCATGGATTTTATAAATGCAAAAATGAAGCTACTTCTTTCAAAATTGTATGCATAAGCAACCTTTGGGAATTAATCCTTGTCCTCATTTATTGGTTTTCAATTGTTGCAAACTCATGTGATTGCTGACTCCCATTAGAGCGTACAGGCTAAGATTGAGAGAACTGTCAATGCACTTGTCCAAATAGAGTATCCTCTAGTAAGAAGAACACAGAGCCTCTCGCAAATAGATGGTAAGAAGAGAACAGAGCCTTTAGCAAATAAACGATAAGAAGAAAACAGAACCTATAGCAAATAGACGATATGAAGAAAACAGAGCCTGTAGCAAATAGATAGTATGAAGAAAATAGAGCCTATAGAAAATAGAGTAGCCTAAGGTAAGAAGAAAACAAAGCTTATAACAAATAGACAGTAAAGAAAACAGAACCTAGAGGAGCTTACAGACAATAAAGCAATATACGGAAAGAAGAAAACAAAGCGTATAGATAATGTAAGAAGAAAATTGAGCCTATAGCAAATAGATGGTATGAAGAAAACATAGCATGTCGGAGCTTGTAGAAAATAGTGCAACCTAAGGTAGGAAGAAAATAGAGCTTGTAGCAAATAGACAGTAAGAAGAAAATAAAACTTGAAGGAGCCTGTACAAAATAGGACAACCTATAAAAAAAAGAAAATAAAGCCTCTAGCAAATAGGTTTTAGGAATAGGTACTAAAATAGACATTTTATCTATTTGTGCACACCTCTTCTTTTCATCCATCAAAAAGAATATACGACAAATTAAACTTCAATGAATAGATTCAGTTTTGCATTACATGGTTGAAATATCTATGGAGTTTACAAATTTTAAAATGAAGCTACTTCTTTTAAAATTATGTGCACAAGCAACCATTAGTAATTAATTCTCATCCTCATTTGTTGCTTTCCAACTAATGGAAACTCATGTGATTGCTAGCTACCATCAGAGTGTATGGGCTACAATTGGGAGGATTGTCAATGCACTTGTCCAAATAAAGCAACCTCTAGTAAGAAGAAAACAAAGCCTTTAACAAATAAACAATAAGAAGAAAATAAAGCCTCTAACAAATAGACGGTAAGAAGAAAACAAAGTCTTTAATAAATAGAAGACAAGAAGAAAACAAAGCCTATAAGAGCCTCTAGAAAACAGAGCAACCTATATTGAGAAGAAAATAGAGCCTATAGAAAAAAAAAAAAACAGAACCTGGAGAAGCCTATAGACGGTAAGAAAAAAACAAAACCTAGAGAAGCCTATAGACAGTAAGAAAAAAATAGAACCTAGAGAAGCCTATAGAAAACAGAGCAACTTATGAAAGGAATGAAATAGAGCTTGTGGAAAATAGATTTTAAGAATAGGTACTAAAATAGACATTTTATCTCTTCGTGCACTCATCTTCCTTTCATCCATCAAAAGAGATTATATGGCAAATTAAGTTTTAATGAATAGATTCTGTTGTGCATTAAATGGTTGAAATACCTATGGAGTTTACGAATTTGAAAATCAAGCTACTTCTTTCAAAATTATATGCATAGGCAACCTTTGATAATTAATCCTTGTCCTTATTTATTGCTTTCCAACTGTTGGAAACTTATGTGACTGCTGCCTACCATCAGAGTGTATGGGCTAAGATTGGGAGGACTGTTGATTCACTTGTCCAAATAAAGTAGCCTACAGTAAGAAGAAAATAGAGTCTCTAGCAAATAAATGGTAAGACAAAAATAAAGTAGCGCATGGTAAGAAGAAAAAAAAGCTTGTAGTAAATTGATGGTAAGAAGAAAATATAGCATGTAGGAGCCTGTAGAAAATAGAGCAGCTTATGGTAGGAAGAAAATAGAGCCTGTAGCAAATAGATAGTAAGAAGAAAACAAAACCTAGAGGAGCCTGTAAAAAATAGAGCAAACTAAGGAAAGAAGAAAATAAAGCCTGTAGCAAATAGACGGTAAGAAGAAAACAGAACTAGGAGGAGCTTGTAGAAAATAGAGCAACAAACGAAAAGAAGAAAATAGAGCCTGTAGAAAATAGATGATAAGAGGAAAATAGAGACTGTAGCAAATAGATTTTAAGAGTAGATACTAAAATACACATTTTATTTGTTCGTACACTCCTCTTCCTTTCATCAATCAAGAAGATTAAATGATAAATTAAGCCTTAAGGAAACGATTTTGTTTTGCGTTATATAGTTGAAATACTCATGAAATTTACATATGTGAAAATCAAGCTATTTCTTTCAAAATTATGTGCACAGGCAAGTTTTGGTAATTAATCCTCGTCCTCATTTGTTGCTTTCCAACTGTTAGAAACTCAAGTGACTGCTGCCTACCATCAAAGTGTATGGACTAAGATTGGGAGGACTATTAATCCACTTGTCCAAATAGAGAAACCTACGGTAGGAAGAAAATAAAGTCTCTAGCAAATAGATGGTAAGAAGAAAATAAAGCCTTTAGCAAATAGATGACAAGAATAAAATAGAGCCTGTTATGGATTACATGGTTGAAATACCCATGGAGTTTATGAATTTGAAAATCTTGCTATTTCTTTCAAAATTATGTGTACAGACAACCTTTGGTAATTAACGTTTATCCTCATTTATTGCTTTTCTAATTGTTGGAAGCTTATGTGACTGTTGGCTACCACCAGAGTGTATGGGCTAAGATTGGGAGGACTATGAATCCACTTGTCCAAATAGAGTAGCCTACGGTAATATGAAAACAAAGTCTTTAGCTAATAGACGATAAGAAGAAATAGAGCTTGTAGAAAACTAAGCAATCAAAGATAGGAAGAAAACAGAGCCTATAGGAAATAGACAGTAAGAAGAGAACAAAGTTTAGAACAAATAGATTTTAAGAGTAGGTACTAAAATAAACATTTTATTTATTCGTGCTCTCCTATTCCTTTCATCCATCAAAAAAGATCATATGGAAAATTAAGCTTCAAGGAATAGATTCTATTTTGCATTACATAGTTGAAATAACCATGAAGTTTACGTATGTGAAAATCAAGCTACTTCTTTCAAAATTATGTGCATAAGCAACCTTTGGTAATTAATTCTCATCCTCATTTGTTGCTTTTCAACTGTTGAAAACTCATGTGACTACTAACTACCATCAAAATGTATGGCCTAAGATTAAAAGGACTCTCAATCCACTTGTCCAAACAGAGCAACCTACGATAGGAAGAAAATAGAACCTTTTGCAAATAAATTGGTAAGAGGAAAACATAACCTCTAGCAAATAGATGATAAGAAGAAAACAAAACCTATAGCAAATAGATGGTAAGAAAAAAATAGAACCTGGAGAAGCTTGTACAAAACAGAGCAGCCTACGGAAGGAGTATAGTAGAGCCTATAGCAAATAAATTTAGATTTGAGGAGTAGGTAGCAAAATAGACATTTTATTTGTTTGTGCACTCCTCTTCCTTTCATCCATCAACAAGATTATATGGCAAATTAAACTTTAATGAATAGATTATGTTTTGCATTGCATCATTGAAATACCCGTGGAGTTTATGAATTTGAAAATCAAGTTATTTCTTTCAAAATTATGTGCACAGGCAACCTTTGGTAATTAATCCTTGTCCTTATTTGTTGCTTTCTAACTTTTGGATTCTATTGTGAATGTTGGCTACCATCATAATGTATGGGATAAGATTGGGAGGACTGTCAATCCACTTGTCCAAACAGAGTAGCCTTCGATAAGAAGAAAATAGAGGCTCTAGCAAAATAAATGGTAGGAAGAAACTAAGCGTCTAGCAAATAAATGGTAAGAAAAAAAGAAAACCTATAGGAGCTTGTAAAAAATAAATAGTAAGAAGAAAACAAAGCCTATAGCAAATAGATAGTAAGAAGAAGACAGAACTTAGAGGAGCCTGTATAAAACATAACAGCCTATAAAATGAAGAAATAAAGCTTGTAGCAAATAAACGCTAAGAAGAAAACAGAGCCTATTGCAAATAGATTTTAAGAGTAGATACTAAAGTAAACATTTTATCTGTTCGTGCACTCTTTTTCCTTTCATCCATAAAAAAAGATTATATAGAAAATTAAGTTTCAATGAATAAATTATGTTTTGCATTACATGGTTGAAATACCCATGGAGTATACGAATTTGAAAATTAAGCTACTTTCTTCAAAATTATGTGCATAGGCAACTTTTGGTAACTAATCCTCATCCACATTTGTTGTTTTGCAACTGTTGGAAAGTCATGTGATTGCTAGCTACCATTAAAGTGTATTGGCTAAGATTGGGAGGATTGTCAATCCACTTATCCAAACAAAGCAGCCTCTAGTAAGAAGAAAATAAAGCCTCTAGCTAATATACTGTGAGAAGAAAATAAAACCTCCAACAAATAAAGGGTAAGAAGAAAGCAAAGATTGTAAGGGCATGTAGAAAGCATAACAGCCTATGGTAAGAAGAAAATAGAGTCTAGCAAATAGATGGTAAGAAGAAAACAAAACTTGTAGGAGCTTGTAGAAAACAAAACAGCCTATGGTAGGAGAAAAACAAAGTCTGTAGCAAATAAACAGTAAGAAAAAAATAGAACTTGAAGGAGCCTATAGAAAATAGGGCAACCTACAGAAAGAAGAAAACAGAGCTTGTAGCAAATAGACAGTAACAAAAAAACTGAGCCTATAGCAAATAGATTTTAGGAGTAGGTTCTTAAATAAACATTTTATCTGTTTGTTCACTCCTCTTCCTTTCATCCATCAAAAAAGATTATATGAAAAATTAAGTTTTAATGAATAGATTTTGTTTTGCATTACATGGTTGAAATACTCGTAGAGTTTACGAATTTGAAAATTAAGCTACTTCCTTCACAATTAGGTGCAAAGGCAACCTTCGGTAATTAAACCTCATCCTCATGTGTTGCTTTCCACCTATTAGAAACTCATGTGACTGCTAGCTATCATCAGAGTGTATGGCCTAAGATTAGGAGGACTGCTAATCCATTTGTCCAAATAGAGCAGCCTATGGTAAGAAAAAAATAAAGCCTCTAGCAAATAGATGATAAGAAGAAAACATAACCTTTGGCAAATAAAAGGTAAGAAGAAAATAAAATTTCTAGCAAATAAATGATAAGAAGAAAACAGAACCCGTTGGAGCCTATAGAAAACAAAGAAGCCTATGGTAAGATGAAAACAGAGCCTGTAGCCAATAGCCACTAAAAAGAAAATAGAGCATGTAGGAACCTATAGAAAACAGAGTAGCTTAAGGTAGGAAAAAAATAAAGCCTGTAACTAATAGAAGATAAAGAAGAAAAACAAATGTAGAGAAGCATGCAAAAAAAAGAGCAGCCTACAGGAAGAAGAAAACAATGCCTGTAGCAAATAGATGATAAGAAGAAAACAGAGCCTGTAGCAAATAGATTTTAGGAGTAGGTACTAAAATAGACATTTTATCTATTTGTACACTCCTCTTCCTTTCATCCATCAAAAAAATTACACAGTAGATTAAGCATTAGTGATTAGATTTTGTTTACCTTTACATGGTTGAAAACTCATGTGACTGCTAACTACCATCAGAGTGTATAGGCTAAGATTTGGAGAACTGCTAATCCACTTGCCGAAATAAAGCGGCCATCGATAAGCAGAAAACAGAGCCTATAGAAAACAGAGCAACCTATGGTAAGAAGAAAACAAAGCTTGTAGCAAATAGCCTTTAAGAAGAAAACAGAGCATGTAGGAACTTGTAGAAAATATAGTAGCCTAGGGTAGGAAAAAAACAGAGCCTGTTTTAAGTAGACAGTAAGAAGAAAACAGAACCTAGAGGAGCATGTGGAAAAAAAAAAAGCCTATTGAAAGAAGAAAACGGAGGTTGTAGCAAATAGATGGTAAGAAGAAAACAGAGCCTGTAGCAAATAGATTTTAGGGGTAAGTACTAGAATAGACATTTTATCTGTTCATGCACTCCTCTTCCTTTCATCCATAAAAAAAAATTATACGGCAGATTAAGCTTCAATGAATAAATTTTGTTTTGCATTAGATGGTTGAAATACCCATGGAGTTTACAAATTTGAAAATCAAGCTACTTCTTTCAAAATTATGTTCACAAGCAACCTTCAGTAATTATTCCTTGTCCTTATTTATTGCTTTCCAACTATTGGATTCTTATGTGACTATTGGTTACCATCAAAGTGTATGGGCTAATATTGGGAGGATTGTCAATCCACTTGTCTAAATAGAGTAGCCTTCGGTAAGAAGAAAATAGAGCCTTTAGCAAATAGATGGTAAGAAGAAAATAGAGTCTCTAGCAAATAAATGGTAAGGAGAAAACAGAGCCAGTAGAAAATAGAACAACCTATGGTAAGAAGAAAATAATGCATGTAGGAACTTGTAGAAAACATAGCAGGCTAAGGTAGGAAAAAAACAAAGCATGTAGCAAATTGATGGTAAGAAGAAAACAGAACCTAAAGGAGTGTGTAGAAAATCAAGCAGCATACAAAAATAAGAAAATAGAGGTTGTAGCAAATAAATGGTAAGAAGAAAACAGAGCCTGTAGCAAATAGATTTTTGTAGTAGGTGCTAAAATAGATATTTTATCTATTCATGCACTCCTCTCCATTTTGTCCATAAAAAAAAAATTATACGATAAATTAAGTTTTAGTGAATAGATTTTGTTTTGCATTACATGGTTGAAATACATTTGGAGTTTATGAATTTGAAAATCAAACTACGTCTTTCAATGAATTTGAAAATCAAATTACTTTCAAAATTATGTGCACAAGTAACTTTTGGTAATTAATTCCCGTCCTCATTTGTTACTGTCCAACTGTTGGAAACCCATGTGACTGTTGGCTACCATCAAAGTGTAGGGGCTAAGATTGGGAAGACTGTGGATCCACTTGTCCAAACATAGCAGCCTTTAGTAAGAAGAAAAAAAAAGCCTCTGGCAAATAGACAATAAGAAGAATACAAAGACTGTAGGAGCTTGTAGAAAATAAAGTAGCCTACGAAAAAAAGAAAACAGAGCTTATAGCAAATAGATTTTAGGAGTAGGTACTAAAATAGTGATTTTATCTGTTCGTGCACACCCCTTCGTTTCATCAATCAAAAAAAAAAATTATATGAAAAATTAAGTTTCAATGAATAGATTTTATTTTGCATTCAATGGTAGAAATACCTATGGAGCTTACGAATTTGAAAATCAAGCTACTACTTTCAAAATTATGTGCACATGCAACCTTTGTTAATTAATTCTCATCCTTATATGTTGCTTTCCAACTATTGGAAACTTATGTGGTTGCTGTCTACCGTCAGAGTGTAAGGGCTAAGAATGGGAGGACTGTGAATCCACTTGTCTAAACATAACAGCCTCCAATAAAAAGAAAATAGAGCCTCTAGCAAATAGACAATAAGAAGAATACAAAGATTGTAGGAACTTGTAAAAAATAGAGGAGCCTACGAAAGAAAGAAAACAAAGCCTATAACAAATAAATTTTAGGAATAAATACTAAAATAGACATTTTATCTGTTTGTGCACTCCTCTTCCTTTCATCCATAAAAAAAGATTATACAAAAAATTAAGCTTTAATGATAGATTTTGTTTTGCATTACATGGTTGAAATACCTATGGTGTTTATGAATTTGTAAATCAAGCTATTGCTTTCAAAATTATGTGCACATGCAACCATTGGTAATTAAACCTCATTCCAACTATTGGAAACTTATGTCATTGCTAGCTACCATCATAATGTATAAGCTAAGATTGGGAGGACTATCAATCCACTTGTCTAAACAGAGTAGCCTCTAGTAAGAAGAAAATAGAGTCTCTAGCAATTGTACAGTAAGAAGGAAATAAAACCTCTAGCAAATAAATGATAAGAAGAGAACAGAACCTGTAGAAAATTAAGTAGCCTATGGTAAGGAGAAAATAGAGCTTGTAGCAAATAAACAATAAGAACAAAATCGAGCCCATAGGAGCTTGCAGAAAATAGAGGAAACTAAGGTAGGAAGAAAACAAAGCCTGTAGCCAATAAACAATAAGAGAAAAATAGAACATGGAAGAGCTTGTAGAAAATAAAGCAGCCTATAGAAAGAAGAAAATAGAACTTGTAACAAATAGACGACAAAAAGAAAATAGAGCATGTAACAAATAGATCTTAGGAGTAGGTACTAAAATAGACATTTTATTTGTTCGTGCACTCCTTTTCCTTTCATCCATCAAAAAAGATTTTACGGAAAATTAAGCTTCAATGAAGAGATTCCATTTTGCATTACATCATTGAAATACCTGTGGAGTTTACAAATTTGAAAATCAAGCTACTCTTTTCAAAATTATATGCACATGCAACCTTTGGTAATTAAACTTGTAGAAAACAGGGTAGCCTATAGAAAGAAGAAAACAGAGCCTATAGTAAATAGATGGTAAGAAGAAAACAGAGCCTATAGCAAATTGATTTTGGGAGTAGGTATTAAAATAGACATTTTATTTGTTTGTGCACTCCTTTTCCTTTCATCCATAAAAAAAGATTATATAGCAAATTGAGCTTCAATGAATAGATTCTATTTTGCATTACATGATTAAAATACTCGTCCTCATATGCACTGGAAACCTTTGGTAATTAATCCTTGTCCTCATTTGTTGCTTTTCAAATGTTGCAAACTCATGTGACTACTGGGTATCATTAGAATGTGTGGGCTAAGATTGGAAGGACTATCAATCCCCTTATCCAAACAGAGCTACCTACGGTAAGTAGAAAATAGAGCCTCTAGCAAATAGACAGTAATAAGAAAATAGTAACTCTAAAAAATATACGACAAGAAGAAAAGAAAGACTGTAAAAAATAGAGCCTGTAGCAAATAGACAATAAGAAAAAAATAAAACCTATAACAAATAGATTGGAATAAGAAATATAGCTTGTAGAAAACAAAGTAGCCTAAGGTAGGAAGAAAACAAAACCTGTAGCAAATAGACAGTAAGAAGAAAACAAAACCTAGAGGAGCTTGTAGAAAACAGGGTAGCCTATGGAAAGAAGAAAACAGAGCTTGTAGTAAATAGACGATAAGAAGGAAATAGAGCCGGTAGCAAATATATTTTAGGAGTAGGTACTAAAATAGACATTTTATTGGTTTGTACACTTATCTTCCTTTCATCCATCAAAAAAGATTATACAGTAAATTAAGCTTCAATGAATATATTTTATTTTGCATTACATGATTGAAATACCTGTCCTCATATGCACTAGAAACCTTTGATAATTAATCCTTGTCCTCATTTGTTGCTTTTCAATTGTTGCAAACTCATGTGACTACTAGGTACCATCAGAGTGTATGGGCTAAGATTAAGAGGACTGTCAATCCATTTGTCCAAACCTCAGAGTGTATGGTTGAAGATTGGGAGGACTGTCAATGCACTTGTCCAAACATAGTAGCCTACGGTAAGAAGAAAATAAAACCTTAAGCAAATAAATAGTAAGAAGAAAATAGAAGTTGAAGGAGCTTGGACAAAAGAGAGCAGCCTATACAAAGATGAAACTAAGCCTGTAGTAAATAGATTTTAGAAGTAGGTACTAAAAAAGACATTTTATCTGTTCGTGCACTCCACTTCCTTTCATCCATCAAAAAAGATTACACAGGAAATTAAGTTTCGATGAATAGATTCTATTTTGCATTACATGGTTGAAAAACTCGTGGAGTTTACGAATTAGAAAATTAAGCTACTACTTTCAAAATCATGTGCATAGGCAACCTTTAACAATTAATCTTCCTCCTCATTTTTTGCTTTCCAATTGTTGGAAACTCAAGTGACTGTTGGCTACCATCATAATGTATAGGCTAAGATTAGGACTATCAATCCACTTGTCCAAACAAAGCCACCTTTGGTAAGAAGAAAATAAAGCTGCTAGCAAATAGGTGTTAAGAAGGAAACAGAACCTCTAGCAAATAAATGGTAAGAAGAAAACAAAACTTGTAGGAGCTTATGGAAAAAAAAAAGCATCCAATGGTAGTAAGAAGAAAACAAAGCCTGTAGCAAATAGGCAATAAGAAGAAAATAGAGCCTGTAGAAAATAGAGCAGCCTGAGGTAGGAAGACAATAGAGCCCATAGCAAATAAACGATAAAAAGAAAACAAAACCTAGAGGAGCCTGTAGAAATTATTGAAGTTTACAAAAAGAAGAAAACAGAGCATGTAGCAAATAGACGGTAAGAAGAAAACAAAGCCTCTAGCAAATAGATTTTAAGAGTAGGTACTAAAATAGACATTTTATCTATTCGTGCACTCCTCTTTCTTTCATCCATTAAAAAATATTATACGACAAATTAAGTTTCAAAGAATAGATTTTGTTTTGAATTACATGGTTGAAATACCCGTGGAGTTTACAAATGTGAAAATCAAGTTACTTCTTTCAAAATTATGTGTATAGGCAACCTTTGGTAATTAATCCTTGTCCTCATTTGTTGCTTTCCAATTGTTGGAGACTCATGTGACTACTAGCCACCTGAAGTTCCCAACTTCACCCTGGGATCTACTAGTTTGTGATACTGAGAGGGGGGGTGAATCAGTATCACCACAATTCGCAATTTGCAGGAAAGTGAACAACTTCAATCTCTTCTTAAAAGCGAACTCTTTCTTAGATTCGACTAAGGTAGATCTATTGCTACCTACTAATCACAATAGTCCCCAAAGTCACCTTTCAGACACCTTGCCTAATAGACAATTCAGATGTTCTTGTTTAGGTCTTCGTTAGGTTATGGGTTGGCTGATACTTTAGCTGTGTTCACAACTCAATTCAAAACACAGAACGTAAAGCAAATTAAGGACACACGAGATTTACGTGGTTCCGTCAACGTAACGTACATCCACGGTGGTAGGGACTCTCCCTTACTGAGACTATCCACTATACTTGATAATTCTAGTTACAATGGATATCTTAATCTTCTGCTCCTTTCACTATTGCAATTACTAAGCAAGTACAATACAAAGAGTGTCACTTATTGTGTCTACCCTTCTTCTAGTTTGTCTTGCCTCTATTGAATTGAAAGGCTGCTCCACTGCCGCTTAGAAGTTCACCACAACGCTCTCTAACCTCTCTTGAAGAAATCTGGAAATACGTTGAGTTCTTTCCGATGCTTCGCCGAATTCCTTCTCTAGGTTGTTTCACACAACTCCTGCTTTCACCGTTTCACGGTTTCACAGCTTGCACTCAAGCTTCTGGTCTGCCGTTTCACAGCCTGCCCCACGCTTCTGATCAGTCACGCCGTTGCACGTTCTGGTCTCACGCTTCTGGTCTGCTGTTTCACGTTTCTTAGCCTGCCTCACGCTACTGGTTTTTCTGGTTCACGTCTCTCGGCCTGCCTCACGCTTCTAGTCTGCTGTCTTCTCTTCCGGGTGGTCTCACGGATACCAGGTCTGCTGTCTTCTCTTCCGGGTGGTCTGTTTCTTATTTCTCCTCTTGCTGGTTGTGCGTTTCCGGTTTGCTTGCAGGATGTGTTTCTGGTTTGCTTGCAGGAGGCGTTTCTGGTTTGCTTGCAGGATGTGTTTCTGGTTTGTGTGCAGGAGGTGTTTCTGGTTTGCTTGCAGGAGGCGTTTCTGGTTTGCTTGCAGGAGGTCACACGTTCTGGTTTGCTCTCCCGGTGGTGACATTTCTGGTTTGCTCTCCCAGTGGTGTCGTTTCTGATCTCTTGCCGTTCTGCTCTCTCTTCCTTTTTGGCCAGTTGTTGTAGGGTTGCTGTTTTTTCAATTATGTTGGCCCTCTGCCCTAGTTTTGTCTTCCAAGGCCTTTATATACTCTCTTCCATGAAACCCTAATAGGGCTTACATGGCGGATTTACTTTCTTGCCCTTCCATGCGACTTTACTGCCCTTCCATATGACTTGACTCTCTTGCACACTTAACCCTAGTTGACAACAATTACAACCCATACAAGGCTGTGGGAATAACAATCTCCCCCTTTGTAATTGTTGGCAACATTCATAACAAAAGCCATTATGCAGCAGTCTTTCATAATCTTCTTAGAGTAATAATCTAGAAGTAGATGGATTACAACTCCCCCTAAATATGCACTCCCCCTTCCTTAACAGCTCCCCCTGCACTGTTGCTTCTCTCCCCCTTTGCCAACCAATTACAAATTTGAAAAACCTGCAAAGTAGAGATGGAGGATTCACCTGAACTTCAGGCTTGAGGAGGCATTTGCACAGACAAACTCATTCTGTGCTTTTCAAACAACTCTGTGGACAAAGGTTTAGTTAGAATATCTGAGATTTGATCTTTAGTACTGACATACTCCAACTGAATTGTGCCCTCTTCCACTTGATCCTTGATAAAGTGATACCGGATGTCAATATGCTTGCTCCTTGAATGTTGAACTGGATTCTTGCTAAGATCAATTGCACTTTGATTATCACAAAGTACACTCACTGGTAACTTCACTTCAACACCCAAATCGGCCAATTGTCTTTGCATCCATATCACCTGAGTACATGCTGCACAAGCAGCCATATACTCAGCCTCCGCTGTGCTCAAAGCAACACTGTTTTGCTTTCTACTTAGCCATGCAACACACTTTGAACCCAAGTAGAAGCTGCAGCCACTGGTTGATTTTCTATCATCTGTGCTTCCTCCCAAGTCTGCATCAGTGTATACTCGTAGTTTTACAGAATCCATGGCAGGATACCACAAGCCCATTTCCAGTGTCCCCTTGAGGTATCTTAGGATTCTTTTCACTGCCAACACATGAGATTCCTTAGGATCAGCTTGGAATCTACTGGCGATGCACATAGCTTGCATGAGATCAGGCCTTGATGCTGTAAGGTACAGAAGGCTCCCTATCATCTTCCTGTATTTTGTAGGGCTTGTACTCCTTCCTTCCTGATCTTTTGTTAACTTGCAGCCCACTGTCATAGGGGTACTAACAGGTCTGCTATCCTCTATGGTTATCAGTTGGCCTTTCTCTGAGTTGAACACATATAGGTTATTATCAACTGTTCCTCTTCTGAAGTTCAACCTTCTCAAATACGCATCCAGCCTGCTATACCATGCTCTTGGGGCTTGTTTAAGGCCATACAAGGCTTTCTTCAGCTTGCACACGTGTGTCTCATCCTCACTGATTTGTACTCCATCGGGTTGTTCAATATACACTTCTTCTTTTAGGAGCCCATTCAGAAAGGCTGATTTCACATCCATCTGGTAAACTTTATACCTCTTATGTGCTGTCAAAGCTAAGAACATTCTGATAGTTTCCAACCTTGCTACTGGTGCAAAAGTTTCATCAACATCTACTCCTTCTATTTGAGTGTAGCCTTTGCAAACCAGCCTAGCCTTGTTCCTCACCACCTTGCCATCCTCATTGTGTTTATTTTTAAACACCCATTTTGTTCCTATGACATTCTCATTAGTGGGTCTTGGAACTAGCTCCCATGTTTCATTCTTCTCGATTTGATCTAGCTCCTCATTGATAGCTTTGATCTAGGCTTTGTCTTGTGCAGCCTCTTCAACTGATTTAGGTTCAACTTGTGAGAGTAAAGCAGTAGCTCCCATAATTCTTCTTCTTGTTGTAACTCCTGCTGATGGGTTACCTATTATCTGATTTCCTTGATAAGCACTGGTCCATGTCTTCTTTGTCTTTCTTTCTTGCACAGTCTTAGTTGCAAGAGAATCTCCTTCTTCATCTTCAGACTCACTTTTCTCTGAGTCTGAACTTACTTCTTTTCCCACTTCTTCATGTTGGTCAGATTCTTCATCTATCTTGAAGTCATCTTCTTCATTATCCTCAGCTTCTCCATTATGCGTTGTTTTCCAGTTTTCATCTATTCTCACATCACTGGAAGTGACCACTTTTCCCAGTTTATGCAGAAAAACTCTGTAACCTTTTGTCTTTGTTAAGTATCCCACAAAGATGCCTTCATCTGACCTAGCATGGAATTTTCCCAAGTTTTGCTCCTTGTTCTTCATAAAACATGGGCTGCCAAAGATTCTAAGATACTTGGTTGTTGTCTTCTTCCCACTCCATAGCTCATATGGTGTCTTATCAGTATTGGGCCTTAGTGAAACTCTGTTAAATAGGTGCACGGCTGTAAATGTTGCTTCTGTCCAAAATCTTGTGTGAATCTTGGATTCTAGTAGTAGAGTTCTTTCCATTTCAACCACAACTCTATTTTTCCTCTCTACCACCCCGTTCTGTTGAGGAGTTCTTATTGCTGCCATTTGATGGTGAATTCCATGTTTCTCAAGGTAATCTTCAAAAGCTCCATTTGTGAATTTAGTGCCTTGATCTGACCTCAATACTTTGATCTTCTTTCCACTCTCATTTTCAGCCAATCTTCTGTATCTCTTGAAGCATTTCAAAACTTCTGACTTATGTGTGAGGTGCATGATGCAGGTCCTTCTAGAATAATCATCAACAAACAAGATGAAGTACCTCTCACCATTCAACCCTTTTGTTCTCATCGGCCCACACAAATCAGTATGCATAATGTCAAGCACTGCTTCAGAACTGACCTCTTTGGTCTTATACTGCTTTCTGACCTGTTTTCCTTTAGAGCATGTTGAGCAGACATACTCCCTCTCTCTCTTAAGGTTTGGAATGTCTCTGATTGCATGAGTAGTGGTCAGCTTCCTCATGTTCTTCTGTGTTAAGTGTCCCAGCCTCCGATGCCAGAGTTGATTTTCTTCTTCTTTTGTAAGTAAATAGCTGTTTGTCTTGTCCTCATCAATTACATATAAATTTCCAGCTGTTCTTTTCCTAGCTGCAACAGTATTGCCTTCTTTACTCTTTACTTGGCAACCTATTTTTGTGAATATCACTTTATGGTCTTCATTGCATAGTTGGCTGACAGATGTTAGATTATATCTGAGTCCTTCAACATGCAGAACATCTTTCAGGTTTCCTTTTCCAATATTTATTGACCCTTGACCACTGATGTTGAGTGAATCATCATTGCCAAACTTGACTCTGCCTTCTCTTGACTTGTTTAGCTTTGACAATTTACTCTTGTCTCACGTCATGTGTGAAGTGCATCCACTGTCAAGGATCCACTGCTTATCCTTGTAGTTAGCTTTGAGTGCAATTTCAGCTATATTAGCTACCTCCCTTTTAGCTTTATATTCCTTCTTTTGAATTGGCTGGAAAATAGCTTTCTCCTTTTTCTCAGCTTTGACTACACCGCTTGTTTTCACTATGCCATTGAGTGCCTTCTCTTGCTCAGCAAGAAGTGTATTGCATCTCTTGGCATTATGGTCATCCTGCCCACACCTTTCACACTGTTCCAAGTCTCCCAATATAGCAAACTTGTTCTTTGAAACCACTTGTTTGGGCTTCCACCAACAATCCTTGTTAGTGTGTCCTTACTTTTTACAGTATGTGCAAGAACTCACGACAGGTGTTCTCCTCTGAATTTTGTATTGTCTCCCCCTGTATGCAGCATCGTATCTTCTCAAGTTGGAGACATATACTGGCCTTCTCCACCAGCAGTTACTTGCCTTATGACCCCAAACTCCACAATAAAGACAGTGACCTTGAAACTGCCTCTTCTTGGGTCTAATCACAGCTTGTTTTCTTTTGTTCATTACTTGCTGTGTAGGCAACGTGGCTGGCTTCTTTGCTTGTGTGGCTTTCATTTCAGCCACCTTTTTCTCCTTCTTCTGTTCAGCCATAGCCCTTTGCTGGCTAACCTTCTTTTCTTCATTTTTGTTTGCCACCCTAGGTTGCTTCTTCAAATCCTCTTTATTCTCAGCTATCTTCTCCTGAGTCACAACCTTCTCTTTCAACTTTTGTGGCACATTCTTATTATCTTTAGGAAATGCAGCCTCAGATTGCTGCACTTTCTCTTCATTCTTCTTTTCTCTTGCAGAACTTGTTTCTCCTATCATTTCAAGCTTCTGCACGTTCTCTTCACTCCTTTTGAGTTGTTGCTGAAGTCTCAGCAACTCTATCTCCATTTCTTCAATTGTTGAAGTCCTTGAGCCAAGCTCCATAGTAAGGTCTTCACATATTTTGATCTGTTCTTCAAATCTTCTCTTTAAGTCAATATGTTCAACCCTTATTTCATCCTTTTGACTTTCAGCTTCCTCAGACTTTGCTTCAACTTGTTTTATGTGGGCCTCCAACCTTCTTATGGTTCTGCCCCTTCTGATTATCTCCTTTGAAGCTGCTTCCAACTCAGCTTCATACAGCAAATTAAGCTTCAATGAATAGATTATGTTTTGCATTACATGGTTGAAATACCTGTGGATTTTATAAATTTGAAAATCAAGCTACTTATTTTAAAATTATGTGCACAGGCAACCTTTGGTAATTAATCCTCGTCCTCATTTATTGCTTTATAGTTGTTGGAAAATCATGTGATTATTGGTTATCATCAAAGTGTATGAGTTTCAAAATTATTCCAATTGTTCAAACAAAACAACCTTTAGTAAGAAGAAAACAAAGCCTATAACAAATAGACGGTAAAAGGAAAATAGAGCTTGTAACAAATAAATTTTAGGAGTCTCGGCAAGTATTGTTTATTAAGAGCCTGTAGAAAATAAAGTTGACCTTCACTTCTAGTCGACTGCAATTAGTTACCCTTAATTTTAAGGTAAATGCTTAATAGTCAAAGTCTTATTAGTTAGTATATTTAAGTATTTAAATTATACTATATTTGTAATCTATTTATTAGCTATATTTTGTTATTTATATGTTACAAGAATGAAATAATAATTAGAGAAAAGTAATGGTAATAAATAATAATAGAATAATAATAAAATGTCATATACTATTATTATATATAATAATTGATATAATTATAATACTATACATAATAATTACTATATATATATAATAGTATATATAATTCTATTACTATATGGACTACTATATATAATATTAATTATATAATATATTTTTCAATATTCTTTTTTATCATTTATCAACAAGAAAACAAAAAACAAATCCTATTGGACGCAATATGTTTTCATTCCATATTAATATTTATTCCATTTTATTCTATATTTCTTATTTCATATTATATATTATAATCCATATTCTAATTAATTATTAGAATAATTATTATAATATATATTATATATTTTAATTCAATTTAGTATACAAATTTAGTATATTATATATATATATATATATATATATATATATATATCTATATAATTTTATATTTTTTAATTCATTTTTTGTTTTTTAGTTGTTTTTTCTTTTCTATAGTTGTTTTATATTTTATATTTATAATTTGATTTAAGTATTATACTTATTATAATCAAGATTAAAGATTAAGAGTGATCAATTTCGTAGGTTGTATTCTTAATGGCAACTCCAATTTTATTTTGTATCATTTTGCTACTATGGTTCACAAAAGCAGTAGCAAAAGATGAATTTTTAACACATCCTAGATGTAAAGGCAAATGTGGAGACATTGTCATTCCCTTCCCTTTTGGAGTTAGACCCAACTCTTCCTTGAACGACAACTTTGTGGTAGATTGTAATGACACCTTTAGGCCTCCCAAACCTTTCTTGATAAGCATAGAAATGGAATTGCTTGGTGTTTCAATTGGAGGTTTGGTTCAAGTTAATAATTTAATCTTTTCTTACAACTGCAACAACAACAAAAGTTTTGATGGAACAATTGACACGTCAGACAACCCTTTCTTCTATTCAAGTGTATATAACAAGTTTATAGTTATAGGTTGCAACAATTATGTTGTGCTTTTGACAAATCATCACCCTGTTGGTGGGTGTCTTTCCTTTCATAGTGGAACCCAAAGAAGTGATGGTTGTTATGGCCTAAGATGTTGTCAAGCTACCATTCCTCCTCACATCAAGTCTTTTGAAGTAGGGATGACTGGTGTTGTAAAAGATGATTCTAACTATTGTAGTGACAACAAGACTACCTTCATGGTTAACCAAGACTGGTTTGCTTCTAGGCAACTATCTCTTGACCTATTGATGTAGCAGGAATATGTTCCTACAGTCCTTGAATAGGGAGCATTCCAGGGATATTGTCAACTAGCTAAAACTTTAGCTCTTTTTTGTAGCAACAATGGCTCTTGTTGGACACAGTTATCATAAAGGAATCTATGTGTTTGCACTGATGTTTCCTTTAATAATTCCAAATCCTTTCATGAGGTCCTTGGTAGATGTGTAGATATTATAGCTTTAACTTAAATATAGAATATGATGCCACAAATATGATGTTGACTTGTAAATTTTTTTATAAAAATGTTGAAACATTTTTTCTTTTGTTGTGAATTTTTGAAATCCAATTAGTACTTGGGAACTCTTTTATAATTTATACATATAATGGTTACCAAAGATCCCTGAAATAACATTATTTGTCTTAACATTCCTAATTGGTAGGGGGCTGCTGTATGAACTCAAACTCACATTGTCACCTTCTCTGTATGTATACTGGGGATCAAGGATCCTATAATTGCTCGTGTCCTGATGGATACTTGCATCATGACAATAAGAATACATGTTACCCACCATTTCTTTAGGAACTCGGTAAAAAATCTCAGGCTAAAGTTATCATCATAGGTATGCAATATCTATTTGGTTTGTAGAATTAGTTGGAAGTTAGTTGTAAATTTGTTCAAGGATTTGGACATTTTGAAAGCTCAAATTTGTGGTAGGCTAATCACTTCGACTGGTTGTAGTTTATTGCAGTCATTATAATAACACGATCATTTCTTAATCTTTCTGAATTAGAAATGATATCCAAAGTTTTTCATAGAATTAAACTTGTCTTCTGATTTGATGGTTGTACAAGCTATAACTCTAGTATTTGATTACTTTTACTAGTTATTAGTGCATGAGCATTGTATTAAACAATTCAAAGAAGAAAGGCCACTAAACTCAAACAAAAATATTTCAAAGGAAATAGTGGTTTGCTATTGAAACAATGATTGTCTTCAAAAGAAAATAACATTGAGCAAATGAAACTATTTGGTTCCAAGGAACTAGATGGTAGCCAGTAGTCACATGAGTTTCCATCAGTTAGAAAGCAATAAATGAGGATGAGGATTAAATACCAAAAGTTGCCTGTGCATATAATTTTGGAAGAAGTAGCTTCATTTTCAAATTCGTAAACTTCATGGGTATTTCAACCATGTAATGCACAACATAATCTATTCATTGAAGTTTAATTTGCCGTATAATCTCTTTTGATGGATAAAAGGACGAGGAGTGCATGAACAGATAAAATGCCTATTTTAATACCTACTCCGAAAATCTATTTTCCATAGGCTTTATTTCATTCCTTTCATAGGCTACTTTGTTTTTTACAAACTCCTCCAGGTTGTGTTTTTTTTCATATTGTCTATTTGCTATAGACTCTATTTTCTTCTTAATATAGGCTACTCTATTTTCTAAAGGCTCTTATATGCTTTGCTTTCTTCTTGCCATTTATTTGCTAGAGGCTCTGTTTTCTTCTTACCAACTATTTGCTAGAGGCTCTATTTTCTTCTTATTATTTATTTGCTAGAGGTTATGTTTTCTTCTTACCAACTATTTGCTAGAGGCTCTATTTTCTTCTTATTATTTATTTGCTAAAGGCTCTGTTTTCTTCTTACTGGAGGTTGTTCTCTTTGGACAAGTGGATTGACAGTTCTCCCAATCGTAGCCCATACACTTTGATGGTAGTCAATAGTCACATGAGTTTCCATCAGTTAGAAAGCAATAAATGAGGACGATGATTAAATACCAAAAGTTGTTTATACATATAATTTTGAAAGAAGTAGCTTCATTTTCAAATTCGTAAACTCCACGGGTATTTCAACCATGTAATGCAAAACATAATCTATTCATTGAAGTTTAATTTGTCATATAATTTTTGATTGATGGATGAAAGGAATAGGTGTGCACAAACAGATAAAATGTCTATTTGAGTACCTACTCCTAAAACCTATACTACTCTCTTTTCTACAAGCTCTATCAAGTTTTGTTTTCTTCTTACCATCTATTTGTTACAAGCTTTGTTCTCTTCCTACCTTAGGCTACTCTATTTTCTACAAGCTCTATCAAGTTTTGTTTTCTTCTTACCATCTATTTGTTACAAGCTTTGTTCTCTTCTTACCTTAGGCTACTCTATTTTCTACAGGCTCCTAAAGGCTTTGTTTTCTTCTTACCTTTAATTTGCTACAGGCTCTGTTTTCTTCTTACTTTCCATTTGCTACAGGCTATGTTTTCTTCTTACCATAGGTTGCTCTATTTGGACAAGTGGATTGGCAGTCCTCCTAATCTTAGGCCATACACTCTGATGCTAGCCAACAGTCTCATGAGTTTCCAAGAGTTGGAACGCAACAAATGATGATAAGGATTAATTACCAAACATTGCCTATGCACATAATTTTGAAAAAGTAGCTTGATTTTCAAATTCATAAAATCCACAGATATTTCAACCATGTAATGCACAACTGAATCTATTCATTCAAGCTAATTTGCCATATAATCTCTTATGATGGATGAAATGAAGAAAAATGCACAAACAAATAAAATGTCTATTTTAGTACCTACTCCTAAAATCTATTTGCTACAGGCTCTATTTCATTCATTCCATTGGCTACTCTAATTTTTACAAGCTCCTTTAAGTTTTGTTTTCTTCTTACTGTCTATTTACTATAAGCTTTGATTTCTTCTTATGATAGGCTGCTCTGTTTTCTATAAGCTATGTTTTCTTCCTACCATCTATTTGCTATAGGCTATATTTTCTTCTTATCGTTTATTTGTTAGAAGCTATATTTTCTTCTTATCGTTTATTTGCTAGAGGCTCTATTTTCTTCTAACTGTAGGCTGCTCTATTTGGACAAGTGGATTGACAATCAACCCAATCTTAGACCATACACTCTGATGGTAGCCAGCAGTCACATGAGTTTCCAACAGTTGGAAAGGAACAAATGAGGACGAGGATTAATTACCAAAGGTTTCTCCTGCACATAATTTTCAAAGAAGTAGCTTGATTTTCGCATACGTAAACTCCATGGGTATTTCAACCATGTAATGCAAAACATAATCTATTCCTTGAAGTTTAATTTGTCATATAATGTTCTTTGATGGATGAAAGGAAGAGAAGTGTATGAATAGATAAAATGTCTATTTTAGTACCTACTCCTAAAATCTATTTGCTCCAAACTCTATTTTCTTCTTACTGTCTATTTCCTATAGCCTCTGTTTTCTTCTTTCCATATGTTGCTCTATTTTCTACAAGCTCCTTCAGGTTATGGTTTCTTCTTATAGTTTATTTACTATAGGCTCTGTTTCTTCTTATCGTTTATTTGGTACAAGCTTTGTTTTCTTCTTTCTGTATACTGCTCTATTTTCTACAAGCTCCTCCAAGTTCTGTTTTCTTCTTATAGTCTATTTACTACAAGCTCTGTTTTCTTCCTACATTAGGTTGTTCTGTTTTTTCTTAGTGTCTATTTGCTGCAGGCTCTATTTTCTTCTTTCCATATACTGCTCTCTTTTTTACAAGCTCCTTTAGGTTTTATTTTCTTCTTACCGTCTATTTGCTACAGACTCTGTTTTCTTCCTACCTTAGGCTGCTCAGTTTTCTATAGGCTCCTACAGTCTCTACTTCTTCTTATCGTTTATTTGCTACAAGCTTTGTTTTCTTCTCATCATTTATTTACTAGAGGCTTTATTTTCTTCTTACATAATATTTGCTAAAGGCTTTGTTTTCTTCTTACCATAGGTTGCTATGTTTGGACAACTGGAATGATAATCCTCCCAATCTTAGGCCATACACTTTAATGATAGCAAGCAGTCTCATAAGTTTCCAAGAGTTGGAAAGTAACAAACGACGATGAGGATTAATTACCAAAGGTTGCCTATACACATAATTTTGAAAGAAGTAGCTTGATTTTTAAATTCATAAAATCCACAGGTATTTCAACCATGTAATGCACAACATAATCTATTCATTGATGGATGAAAGAAGGAGGAGTGCATAAACAAATAAAATGTCTATTTTAGTACCTACTCTTAAAATCTATTTGCTACAGGCTTTATATTCTTCTTTCTATATGCTCCTTTAAGTTCTGTTTTCTTCTTATTGTCTATGTGCTATAGGCTCTGATTTCTTCTTACCATAGGCTATTCTATTTTCTACAAGCTATGCTTTCTTTTTGTAATCTATTTGCTAAAGGCTATATTTTCTTCTTACCATTTATTTGGTAGAGGCTCTATTTTCTTTTAACCATAGGCTGCTCTGTTTGGACAAGTGGATTGATAGTCCTCCCAATCTTAGGCCATACACTCTAATGGTAACTAGTAGTCACATAAGTTTCCAACAGTTGGAAAGCAACAAATGAGGACGAGGATTAATTACCAGAGGTTTCCTGTGCACATAATTTTGAAAAAGGTAGCTTGATTTCCACATACGTAAACTCCATAGGTATTTTAACCATGTAATGCAAAACAAAATTTATTCCTTGAAACTTAATTTGACATATAATCTTTTTTGATGGATGAAAGGAAGAGTGCACGAATAGATAAAATGTGTATTTTAGTACTTACTCCTAAAATCTATTTGTTCTAGACTCTGTTTTCTTTTTACCATCTATTTCCTATAGGCTCTGTTTTTTTCTTTTCGTATGCTGCTCTCTTTTCTACAACCTCCTCTAGGTTCTATTTTCTTCTTAACATCTATTTGCTACAAGTTTTGTTTTCTTCCTACCTTAGGCTGCTATGTTTTCTATAGGTTCCTACTGACTCTATTTCTTCCTATAGTTTATTTGCTATAGGCTCTATTTTCTTCTTATCGTTTATTTGCTAAAGGCTTTGTTTTCTTCTTACCTTTCATTTGCTATAGACTCTATTTTCTTCTTACCATAGGCTACTTTGTTTAGACAAGTGAATTGACAGTCCTCCCAATCTTAGGCCATACACTCTGATGGTAGCCAACAATCTCATGAGTTTCCATAAGTTGGAAAGCAATAAATGATGATGAGGATTAATTACCAAAGGTTGCCTATGCACAAAATTTTGAAAAAAGGAGCTTAATTTTCAAATTCGTAAAATCCACAGGTATTTCAACCATGTAATGCACAACAGAATCTATTCATTGAAGCTTAATTTGTCATATAATCTCTTTTGATGGATTAAAGGAAGAGGAGTGCACGAACAAATAAAACATCTATTTTAGTACCTACTCCTAAAATCTATTTACTACAGGCTCTATTTTCTTCATTCTGTTGGCTGCTCTATTTTTTCTAAGCTCTTGTTCCAGAAAATATGTATTTTAGTACCTACTCCTAAAATCTATTTGTTCCAGACTCTATTTTCTTCTTACTGTTTATTTCCTATAGGCTTTATTTTCTTCATTCCATATGCTGCTCTCTTTTCTACAACCTCCTCTAGGTTATGTTTTCTTCTTACCATCTATTTGCTACGAGCTTTGTTTTCTTCCTACCTTAGGCTGCTCTGTTTTCTACAGGCTCATACAAGCTCTGTTTTTTCCTACTGTCTATTTGCTATAGGCTTTAATTTCTTCTTATCCTTTATTTGCTAAAGGTTTTGTTTTCTTCTTACCTTCTATTTGCTATAAGCTCTATTTTCTTCTTACCATAGGCTGTTTTGTTTCAACAAGTGGATTGATAGTCCACCCAATCTTAGGCCATACACTTTGATGGTAGCCAATAGTCACATGAGTTTCCAACAGTTGAAAAGCAACAAATGAGGATGAAAATTACTTATCAAAGGTTTCCTGTGCACATAATTTTGAAAGAAGTAGCTTGATTTTCACATGCGTAAACTCCATACATATTTCAAACATGTAATGCAAAACATAATCTATTCCTTGAAGCTTAATTTGTTGTATAATGTTCTTTGATGGATGAAAGAAGAGGAGGACACCAACAAATATCTATTTTAGTACCTATTCCTAAAATCTATTTGCAATAGGCTATGTTTTTTTCTTTCCGTATGTTGCTCTGTTTTCTACAAGCTCCTTCAGGTTTTTTTTCTTCTTATAGTCTATTTACTACAAGCTTTGTTTTCTTCCTACATTAGGTTGTTTTGTTTTCTATAGGCTATATTTCTTCTTACCTTATGTTACTTTGTTTTCTACAAGCTCCTCTAGGTTTTGTTTTCTTCTTACTATCTATTTGCTACAAGCTCTATTTTCTTCCTACCTTAGGCTACTTAGTTTTTTATAGGTTCCTACAATCTTTGTTTCCTTTTACTGTCTATTTGCTACAGGCTTTGTTTTCTTCTTACCATTTATTTCCTAAAGGTTTTGTTTTCTTTTTACCTTCTATTTGCTAGAGGCTCTATTTTCTTCTTACCATCGGCTACTCTATTTGGACAAGTGGATTGATGATCCTCCCAATCTTAGGCCATACACTCTGATGGTAGCCAGTAGCCACATGAGTTTCCAATAGTTGGAAAGCAACAAATGAGGACAAGGATTAATTACCAAAGGTTGTCTATGCATATAATTTTGATAAAAGTAGCTTCTTTTTCAAATTTGTAAACTCCACGGGTATTTCAACCATGTAATGCAAAATAGAATATATTCATTAAAGCCTAATGTGTCGTATAATCCTTTTGATGGATGAAAGGAAGTGAAGTGCATGAATAGATAAAATGTCTATTTTAGTTCCTATTCCTAAAATCTATTTGTTACAAGCTCTCTTTTTTTTCTTTTCGTAAGCTGCTCTGTTTTCTACATGCTCTACCCAGTTCTATTTTCTTCTTATAGTTAATTTGCTACAGTCTTTATTTTCTTCTTATCGTCAATTTGCTATAGTTAATTTTCTATAAGCTCCTACAAGCTCTGTTTTCTTTTTATCGTCTATTTGCTACAGGCTTTGTTTTCTTCTTACCATAGGTTGCTCTGTTTTTTATAGGTTCTGTTTTCATCTTACTGTCTATTTACTAATGTCTCTATTTTCTTCTTACTATAGGCTACACTATTTGGACAAGTGGATTGACAATCCTCCCAATCTTAGCCCATACACTATAATGGTAGCCAACAGTCACATGAGTTTCTAATAATTGGAAAGCAACAAATATGGATAAGGATTAATTACCAAAGGTTGCTTATGCAAATAATTTTGAAAGAAGTAGCTTGATTTTCATATTTGTAAACTTTATGGGTGTTTAAACCATGTAATGCAAAACATAATCTATTCATTGAAACTTAATTTGTCATATAATCTTTTTTGATGGATGAAAGGAAGAGGAGTGCCCAAATAGATAAAATGTCTATTTTAGGACCTACTCTTAAAATTTACTTGCTACAGCCTATTTTTTCTTCTTTCCATAAGCAACTATGTTTTCTATAGGCTCCTCCAAGATATGTTTTCTTCTTACTGTCTATTTGTTACAGGCTTGATTTTCTTCGTAGCTTAGGCTACTCTGTTTATCACTAGCTCCTACAGGCTATATTTTCTTCTTATCATTTATTTGCTACAAGCTTTGTTTGCTTCTTACCATAGGCTACTATGTTTTCTACAGGCTCCTGCAAGCTTTATTTTCTTCTTACCATAGGCTATTATGTTTTTTATAGGCTCCTACAAGCTCTATTTTCTTCTTATTGTTTATTTGCTAAAGGCTCTATTTTCTTTTAGTGTCTATCTGCTAGATGCTCTGTTTTCTTCTTAACAGAGGCTACTCTATTTGGACAAGTGGACTGACAATGCTCTCAATCCTAGCTCACACACTCTGATGGTAACCAATAGTCATATGAGTTTCCGATAGTTGGAAAGCAACAAATGAGGATAAGGATTAAATACCAAAGGTTGTCTGTGCACATAATTTTGAAAGAAGTTGCTTCATTTTCAAATTCATAAACTCCATAGGTATTTCAACCATGTGATGCAAAATAGAATCTATTCATTAAAGCTTTATTTTTCGTACAATCTTTTTTCATTGATGAAAGGAAGAGGAGTGCACAAATAGATAAAATGTCTATTTCAGTACCTACACTTAAAATTTATTTGTTGTAGGCTTTATTTTCTCCTTACTGTATATTTCCTACGGGCTCTATTTTCTTCTTTCCATATGCTACTCTATTTTTTACAGGCTCCTTCAAGTTTTGTTTTCTTCTTACCCTCTATTTGCCACAGGCTATGTTTTCTTCTTACTATAGGCTACTCAGTTTTCTAAAGGCTCCTACAGGCTATGTTTTTTTCTTATTGTTTATTAGCTAGAGACTTTGTTTTCTTCTTACCGTCTAATTGCTACATGCTCTATTTTCTTTTTACTGTACACTATTTTGTTTGAACAAGTGGGTTGATGATAGCCAGTAGTCACATGAGTTTCCAACAGTTGGAAAGCAACAAATGAGGACAAGGATTAATTACTGAAGATTGCCTGTGCACATAATTTTGAAAGAAGTAGCTTGATTTTCAAATTCGTAAACTCCACAGATATTTCAACCATGTAAAGCAAAACAAAATCTATTCATTGAAGTTTAATTTGTCATATATTTTTTTTTTTTATGGATGAAAGGAAGATAAGTGCAAGAACAGATAAAATGCATATTTTAGTATCTATTCTTAAACTCTATTTGCAGTAGGTTTTGTTTTCTTCTTACCATCTATTTGCTACAAGCGCTATTTTTTTCTTTTTGTATGCTGCCCTGTTTTCTATAGGCTCCTCCAAGTTCTATTTTCTTCTTACCATCTATTTGCTACAGGCTTTCTTTTCTTCTTTCCATATACTACCCTATTTTCTACAGGCTCCTCCAGGTTCTATTTTCTTCTTACTATCAATTTGCTATAGGCTTTTTTTTTTCTTCTTACCATAGGCTGCTTTATTTTCTTCTTCCTGTTTATTTGCTAGAGGTTTTGTTTTCACCTTACCATAGGCTGCTTTGTTTGGACAAGTGGATTGACAATCCTCCTAATCGTAGCCCATCCACTCTGATGGTAGCCAACAATCACATGAGCTTCCAACAGTTGGAAAGCAACAAATGAGGACGAGGATTAATTACCAAATGTTGCTTGTGCACATAATTTTAAGAGAAGTTACTTCATTTTCAAATTCATAAACTCCATGGGTATTTCAACCATGTAATGTAAAACATAATCTATTCGTTAAAGCTTAATTTTCTATACAACCTTTTTTCATTGATGAAAGGAAGAGGAGTGCATGAACAGATAAAATGTCTATTTCAGTACCTATTCTTAAATTTATTTGCTGTAGACTCTATTTCTCCTTAACATTTATTTCCTATAGGTTCTATTTTCTCCTTTCCGTATGCTACTCTATTTTCTATAGGCTCCTTCAAGTTTTGTTTTCTTACCCTTTATTTGCCACAGGCTTTGTTTTCTTCTTATTATAGGCTACTTTATTTTCTAAAAACTCTTACAGGTTGTGATTTTCTTCTTATTATTTATTTGCTACAACCTTTGTTTTCTTCTTACCATCTATTTGCTATAGGCTTTATTTTCTTCTAACTGTTTATTCGCTATGAGGTTCTGTTTTCTTCTTACCTTCAATTTGCTAAAGGCTCTATTTTCTTCTTACCCTAGTCTACTTTATTTGGACAAGTGGATTGACAGTCCTCCCAATCTTATGCCATACACTCTGATTGTAGCCAGCAGTCTTATGAGTTTCCAAGAGTTGGAAAGCAACTAATAAGGATGAGGATTAAATACCAAAGGTTCTCTGTGCACATGATTTTGAAAGAAGCAGCATGATTTTCACATTCGTAAACTCCACGGGTATTTCTACTAGGGAAAGCAAAATAGAATCTATTCATTGAAGCTTAATTTGTCATATAATCTTTTTTGATGGATGTAAGGAAGAGGAGTGCATGAATAGATGAAATGTCTATTTTAGTACCTACTCCTAAAATCTATTTACTATAGGTTGTGTCTCCTTTTTATCGTCTATTTGCTTCAGGCTCTATTTTCTTCTTTCATTTGCTGCACTAGTTTTTACAAGCTCTTCCATCTTTTGTTTTCTTCTTACCGTCTATTTACTATAGGCTTTATTTTCCTCCTACCTTAGGCTGCTCTATTCTCTACAAGCTCTTAAAGGCTTTGTTTTCTTCTTACCATAGGTTTCTTTGTTTTGACAAGTGGATTGATAGTCCTCTCAATCTAAGCCTATACTCTCTAATGGTAGCCAATAGTCACATGACTTTCCATTAGTTGGAAAGCAATAAATGAGGACAAAGATTAATTATAAAATGTTGCATATGCACATAATTTTGAAAAAAAAATAGCTTGATTTTCAAATTCATAAACTCCACAAGTAAGTCAACCATGTAATGCACAATAGAATTTGTTCATTGCAGCTTAATTTGCCTTATTATCTTTTTTGATTGATGAAAGGAAGAGGAGTGCAGGAATAGATAAAATGTTTATTTTAGTACCTACTCCTAAAATCTATTTGCTACAAGCTAAGTTTTCTTCTTACTGTCTATTTGTCATAGGCTCAATTTTCTTCATTCCATATACCACTATGTTTTCTATAAGCTCCTTTAGGTTTTGTTTTCTTCGTACTGCCTATTTACTACAGGCTCTGTTTTCTTCCTACCTTAGGTTACTCTGTTTTCTACAAGCTCCTATAGGCTCTGTTTTCTTCATACTGTCTATTTGCTATAAGCTCTTTTTCCTTCTTACCATACATTACTTTGTTTTCTTCTTATTGTCTATTTGCTAGAAACTCCATTTGCTTCTTACCGTAAGCTACTCTATTTGGATAAGTGGATAAACAATCCTCCTAATCTTAGCCTATACACTCTAATGGTAGCCAGCAATCACATGAGTTTCCAACAGTTGGAAAGCAATAAATAAGGATGAGGATTAATTACCGAAAGTTGCCTATGCATATAATTTTGAAAGTAGCTTGATTCTGAAATTTCTAAATTCTGCAAGTATTTCAACCATGTAATGCACAACAAAATCTATTCATTGAATCTTAATTTGTTGTATAATCTCTTTTGATGGATGAAAGGAAGAGGAGTCCACAAATAGATAAAATGTCTATTTTAATACCTACTCCTAAAATCTATTTGCTATAGTTTCTATTTTCCTCCTTTCGTAAACTGCACTGTTTTCTATGGGATCCTACAAGTTATTATTTTTTTCTTACCATCTATTTGCTATTGGCTTTGTTTTCTTCTTAGCATAGACTACTATGTTTTTTAGAGGCTCCTATAAGTTCTGTTTTCTTCTTGTTGTCTATTTGCTAGAGGTTCTGTTTTCTTCTTACCATCTATTTGCTAGAGGCTTTGTTTTCTTCTTATCGTAGACTGCTCTATTTGGACAAGTGGATTGACAATCCTCCCATACACTTTAATGGTAGCTAACAGCCACATAAGTTTATAATAGTTGGAAAGCAATAAATGAGGATGAGGATTAATTACTAAAGGTTGCTTGAGCATTTAATTTTGAAAGAAGTAGCTTGATTTTCAAATTCATAAACTCCACATGTATTTCAATTATGTGATGCACAATAGAATCTATTCATTAAAGCTTAATTTGTCATATAATCTCTTTTGATAGATGAAAGGAAGAGGAGTGCGCAAACAAATAAAATGTCTATTTTTAGTACCTACTCCCAAAATCTATTTGCTACAGGCTCTATTTTCTTCTTTCTGCAAGTTGCTCTATTTTCTACAAGCTCTTCTAAGTTCTGTTTTCTTCTTACCATCTATTTGCTATAGGCTTTGTTTTTTTCTTACCATAGGCTACTCTATTTTCTACAGGCTCTATTCTCTTTTTGTTGACTATTTGCTAGAGATTTTGTCTTCTTCTTATTGCCTATTTGCTAGAGGCTATGTTTCTTCTTACCATAGGTTGCTTTGTTTGGAAAAATGGATTGACAGTCCTCCCAATGTTAGCCCATACACTCTGATGGTAGCTAGTAATCACATGAGTTTCCAACACTTGGAAAGCAACAAATGAGGATGAGGATTAATTACCAAAGGTTGCTTGTGCACATAATTTTGAAAGAAGTAGCTTGATTTTCTAATTTGTAAATTCTAAGGGTATTTCAACCATTTTATACACAACAAAATCTATTCTCTGAAGCTCAATTTGTTGTATAATCTCTTTTGATGGATGAAAGAAAGAGGTGTGCATGAACCGATAAAATGTCTATTTTAGTACCTACTCCTAACATCTATTTGCTCTAGACTCTATTTTTTTTCTTACTGTCTATTTCCTATATACTCTATTTTCTACAAGCTTTTCTTGGTTCTATTTTCTTCAAACTGTTTATTTGCTACAGGCTCTGTTTTCTTGCTACCTTAGCCTGCTCTATTTTCTACAGGCTCTGTTTCTTTTTACCGTCTATTTGCTAGAGGCTTTGTTTCATCTTACCATAGGCTGCTCTATTTGGACAAATGGATTGATAGTCCTCCCAATCTTAGCCCATATACTCTAATGGTAGTCAGCAGTCACATGAGTTTCCAATAGTTGGAAAAGCAATAAATAAGGATAAGGATTAATTACCAAAGGTTGCCTATGCATATAATTTTGAAAGAAATAGCATGATTTTCAAATTCTTAAACTCCACAGGTATTTCAACCATGTAATGCACAACAAAATCTATTCATTGCAGCTTAATTTGCCATATAATATTTTTTAATTAAAAAAAGGAAAAGGAGTACACGAATAGATAAAATGTCTATCTTAGTACCAACTCCAAAAATCTATTTGCTGCAAGCCCTGATTTCTCCTTATCATGTATTTGCCATAAGCTTTGTTTTCTTCATTTCATATGTTGCTCTGTTTTCTACAGGATCCTCTAGGTTTTGTTTTCTTCGTATTGTCTATTTGATGCAAGCTTTGTTTTTGTCCTACCTTAGGCTACTCGATTTCAACAAGCTCTGTTTTCTTCTTATCGTCTATTTGCTATAGGCTCTTTTTTCTTCTTGCCATACGTTGCTTTGTTTTCTTCTTACCATCTATTTGCTAAAGGCTCTATTTTCTTCTTAGCGTAGGCTACTCTGTTTGGACAAGTGAATTGACAATCCTCCTAATCTTAGCCTATACACTCTGATGGTAGCCAGCAGTCACATGAGTTTTCAATAGTTGGAAAGCAACAAATGAGTATGAGGATTAATTATCAAAGGTTGCCTATGTACATAATTTTGAAAGAAGTAGCTTGATTTTCAAATTCGTAAACTTCATGGGTATTTCAACCATGTAAAGCACAACGAAATCAATTCATTGATGCTTAATTTTTCATATAATCTCTTTTGATGGATGAAAGGAAGATGAGTGCATAAACAGATAAAATGTTTATTACAGTACCTACTTTTTAAATCTATTTGCTACAGGCTTTATTTTATTCCTTCCATAGGCTACTCTGTTTTCTGTAGGCTCCTTCAAGTTCTATTTTTTTCTTACCATCTATTTGCTATAGGCTCTATTTTCTTCCTCATATAGGCTGCTCCATTTTCTAAAGGCCCTTACTGGCTCTGTTTTCTTCTTGTCGTCTATTTGCTAGAGGCTCTATTTTCTTTTTTCCGTTTATTTGCTAGAGGCTTTCTTTTCTTCCTACCCTATTAGGCCATACATCCTGATGGTAGCCAACAGCCACATGAGTTTCCAACAGTTGGAAAGCAATAAATGAGGACAAGGATTAATTACCAAAGGTTACTTGTGTACATAATTTTGAAAAAAGTAGCTTGATTTTCTCATACATAAAGTCCATGGGTATTTCAACCATGTAATGCAAAACAAAATTTATTCCTTGAAGCTTAATTTGTCGTATCATGTTATTTGATGGATGAAAGGAAGATGAGTGCACGAATAGATAAAATGTCTATTTTAGTACCTACTCCTAAAATCTATTTGTTATAAACTCTCTTTTCTTCTCACTGTTTATTTCCTACAAGCTCTATTTTCTTCTTTTTGTATGTTGCTCTATTTTCTACAAGCTCCTCTAAGTTCTATTTTTTTCTTATCGTCTATTTGCTACAAGCTCTGTTTTCTTCCTATATTAGGCTACTCTATTTTCTACAGGCTCTGTTTCTTCTTACTATTTATTTGTTATAGGCTTTGTTTTCTTCCAATTTTAAGCTACTTAGTTTTCTACAAGCTCCTACATTCTCTGTTTCTTCTTACCGTCTATTTGCTACAGGCTCTATTTTCTTCCATCCTTAAGCTGCACAGTTTTTTACAAGCTCCTACAGTCTCTGTTTCTTCTTACCTTCTATTTGCTATAGACTCTATTTTCTTCTTATCATTTATTTACTAAAGGCTTTGTTTTCTTCTTACCATAGGCCACTCTATTTGGATAAGTGGATTGACGGTCCTCCCAATCTTAGGCCATACACTTTAATGGTAGCCAGCAATCACATGAGTTTCCAACAATTGGAAAGCAACAAATGAAGATGAGGATTAATTACCAAAGGTTGCCTGTGCACATAATTTTGAAAGAAGTAGCTTCATTTCAAATTTGTAAACTCCACGGGTATTCCAACCATGTAATGTACAACAAAATCTATTCTTTGAATCTTAATTTGTAGTATGATCTTTTTTTATGGATGAAAGGAAGAGGAGTGCAGGAACAACTAAAATGTCTATTTTAGTACCTACTCATAAAATTTATTTGTTCCAGGCTCTGTTTTCTTCTTATTATCTATTTGCTACAGGCTTTATTTTCTTCTTTCCGTTTGTTGCTCTATTTTCAACAAGCTCCACCAAGTTCTATTTTCTTCTTACCATCTATTTGTTGCAACTCTATTTTCTTTCTATCTTAGGCTGTTATATTTTTTACATGCTCCTACAGGTTTTAACCATAGGCTATTATATTTTCTACAAGCTTCTATAGGCTTTGTTTTCTTCTTGTCATCCATTTATTAGAGCCTCTATTTTCCTCTCATCATTTATTTGCTAGAGGCTCTATTTTCTTCTTACCATTGACTACTCTATTTGGACAAGTGGATTGACAGTCCTCCCATACACTTTGATGGTGGCTAGCAGTCATATGAGTTTCCAACAGCTAGAAAGCAATAAATAAGGACGAGGATTAATTACCAAAGGTTGCCTATGCAATGGGTATTTCAACCATGTAATGCAAAACATAATCTATTCATTGAAACTTAATTTGTCCTATAATTTTTTTTTATGGTTGAAAGGTAGAGGAATGCATGAATAGATAAAATGTCTATTTTGGTACCTACTCCTAAATTATATTTGCTATTGGCTCTATTTTCTTTTTTTCTATTGGTTGCTCTATTTTTTACAAGCTTCTCTAGGTTTTGATTTCTACTTACTGTCTATTTTCCATAGGCTCTGTTTTCTTCCTCTCTTAGGTTGCTTTGTTTTCTATAGGTTTTTACAGGCTCTATTTTTTTCCTACTATCTATTTCCTATAGTCTCTGTTTTCTTCTTACCATAGGCTATTTTGTTTTCTATAGGTTATATTTTCTTCTTACCATTTATTTACTATAAGCTATATTTTCTTCTTACTATTTATTTGATAGAGGCTCTATGTTCTTCTTACTTGAGGCTGCTTAGTTTGGATAAGTGGATTAATAGTCCTCCTAATCTTAGCCCATACACTCTGATGGTAGCCAATAGTTACATGAGTTTGCGATAGTTGGAAAGCAACAAATGAGGATGAGGATTAATTTCCAAAGGTTGCCTATGCACATAATTTTGAAAAAAGTAGCTTTATTTTCACATTCATAAAGTCCATGGGTATTTCAACCATGTAATACAAAACATAATCTATTCATTGAAACTTAATTTGTTGTATAATCTTTTTTGATGGATAAAAGGAAGTGGAGTGCACGAATAGATAAAATTTCTATTTTATTACCTACTCTTAAAATCTATTTGCTACAAACTTTATTTTCTTCTTACCGTCTATTCGCTACAGGCTCTATTTTCTTCTTATCTTAGACTGCTTTGTTTTTTGTAGGCTCCTATAGGTTCTATTTTCTTCATACCATCTGTTTGCTACAGCTCTATTTTCTTCTTACCATTGGCTGCTCTATTTTCTACAGACTTTATTTTCTTCTTACCGTATATTTGCTACAGACTCTATTTTTTTCTTATCGTTTATTTGCTATAAGTTCTATTTTCTTATTACCGTTCATTTGCTTTTTTTGAAATTCCTTTTTACCACTTCCTTAGTATAAGTGAAGGCCAACACCTTTTGGCTTCTCTTTTAAAATTGATACCTCCATGTTTTATTTTTCACATGTTAAATGTAATTTTTCAATTTAATACATAACAAGTATACGTGAGTCAAATAATTTATAAAGTTTATATTGAGTAGTAAAAATTATAAAGTTCATATATTAGGATTTAGGAAGTCAAGTAGAAGTTGATTAAAGTTAGTGGACAAAATTGTGAAAAAAAAGAAAATCTTAATATTCTTATTAATTGAATTAGATATTTTTTTATTATAGAAGAATTTGAATTTTTCAATTTAATACGTAGCTATTATATGTGAATTATAAGAATAACCTTATATTTCTATTTTTTGTATATATTAATACGTGACATTTTATTAAATTAATAAAATTATAAAATATTTATATACTTATTTAATAATAACATTAAAATTATTACGCATTAAAAATAATATCAATTTCTTTCTTACCATCTATTTGCTAAAGACTTTATTTTCTTCTTATTGGAAGCTACTCTGTTTGGGCAAGTGGATTGATAGTCCTCCCAATCTTAGCCCTTACACTCTAATGGTAGCCAATAATCACATGAGTTTCCAACAATCGGAAAGCAACAATTGGAAGTCTATGCTCATAATTTTGAAAGAAGTAGCTTGATTTTCTAATTTGTAAACTCCATAAGTATTTCAACCATGTAATGCAAAACAAAATCTATTCATTGTAGCTTAATTTTTCATATAATCTTTTTTTATAGATAAAAGGAAGTGAAGTGCATGAACAGATAAAATGTCTATTTTAGTACCTACTCCTAAAATTTATTTGTTACTAACTCTATTTTCTTCCTTTTGTAAGCTACTATATTTTCTACGAGCTACTTTGTTTTCTACGGGCTCCTCCAAGTTTTCTTATCTTCTTACCATCTTTTTGCCATAGGCTTTGTTTTCTTCCTACTTCAAGCTACTTTATTTTCTACAGGCTCTATTTTCTTCCTACTTTAGGCTGTTCTATTCTCTACAAGCTTCTATAGGCTCTGTTTTCTTCCTACCTTTGGCTGCTCTATTTTCTTCCTACCTTTGGCTACTCTATTTTACACAAGCTTCTACAGGCTCTGTTTTCTTCTTATTGTCTATTTGTTACAGGCTTTGTTTTCATCTTACCATAGGCTGCTCTGCTATTTACAGCCTCTATTTTCTTCTTGTCATCTATTTGCTAGAGGTTTTGTTCTCTTCTTATCATCTATTTGCTAGAAACTCTGTTTTCTTCTTAGTGTAGGTTGCTCTTTTTGGACATGTGGATTGATAGTCCTCCCAATCTTAGCCATACACTTTGATGGTAACTAGTAGTCACATAAGTTTCCAATTATTGGAAAGCAATAACTGAGGGTAAGGATTAATTACCAAAGGTTACTTGTGCAAATAAATTTGAAAGAAGTAGCTTAATTGTCAAATTCATAAACTCCTCGAGTATTTCAACCATGTAATGCAAAATATAATCTATTCATTGAAGTTTAATTTGCCGTAGAATCTTTTTTAATGGATGAAAGGAAGAGGAGTGCATGGATAGATAAAATGTCTATTTTAGTACCTACTCCTAAAATCTTTTCGTTACAGGCTATATTTTCTTCTTTCAGTAAGCTACTTTGTTTTCTATGGGCTCCTTTGGGTTCTATTTTCTTCTTACCATCTTTTTGCTACAGGTTTTATTTTCTTCCTACCTTAGGTTGCTCTATTTTCTTCTTATTGTCAATTTGCTATAGGCTTTATTTTCTTCTTACCATAGGTTACTCTGTTTTCTACAGGCTTTATTTTTTTCTTGCCTTCTATTTATAAGAAGTTTTATTTTCTTCTTATTGTCTATTTGCTAGAGGCTTTATTTTCTTTTTACCGTAGGCTGCTATGTTTGGACAAGTGGATTGATAGTCCTCCCAATCTTAGCCCATACAATCTGATGGTTGCCAATAGTCATATGAGTTTCTAACAGATGGAAAGCAACAAATAAGCAAGAAGATTAATTGTTGAAGGTTGCTTGTGCATATAATTTTGAAAGAAGTAGCTTGATTTTTTTAATTCATAAACTCCATGAGTTTTTCAACCATGTAATGCAAAATAGAATATATTCATTGAAGCTTAATTTCCCATATAATCTTTTTTGATTGATGAAAGGAATTGGAGTGCACAAACAAATAAAATGTCTATTTTAGTACTTACTCTTAAAATCTATTTGCTACAAGCTTTAGTTTCTTCTTTGCGTAAGCTACTCTTTTCTATACAAGCTCCTTTAGGTTATGTTTTCTTCTCACCGTCTATTTGCTTGAGGCTATATTTTCTTCTTACTGTAGGCTGCTCAATTTGGACAAGTGCATTGACAATCCTCCCAAACTTTGGCCACACACTTTGAGGGTTACCAGCAGTCACTTGTGTTTCCAATAATTGGAAAGCAACAAATAAGGATGAGGATTAATTACCAAATGTTACTTATGCACATAATTTTAAAAGAAGTAGCTTGATTTTCAAATTTGAACTCCATGGGTATTTTAACCATGTAATGCAGACCAAAATTTATTCATTGAAACTTAATTTGTTGTATAATTTTTTTATCGTCTATTTTCCATAGACTCTGTTTTCTTCTTACTGTCTATTTTCCATAGACTTTGTTTTCTTCTTACCATAGGCTATTGTGTTTTCTACAGGCTCTTACAGGCTATATTTTCTTCTTACCCTTTATTTGCTAAAGGCTCTGATTTCTTCTTATCGTTTATTTGCTAAAAACTCTATTTTCTTTTTACCGTAGACAAGTGGATTTATAGTCTTCCTAATCCTATGCCATACATTATGATGGTAGCCAACAGTCACATAAGTTTCCAACAGTTGGAAAGCAACAAATAAGGACAAGGATTAATTACCACAGGTTGCCTATGCATATAATTTTGAAAGAAGTAGCTTGATTTTCAAATTCGTAAACTCTACGGGTATTTTAGCCATATAATGCAAAATAGAATATATTCATTGTAACTTAATCTTTCGTATAATATTTCTTGATGGATGAAAGGAAAAGGAGTGTCAAACAAATAAAATGTTAATTTTAGTATCTACTCCTAAAATCTATTTGTTATAGGCTCCATTTTCTTCTTATCATTTACTTACTACAAGCTCTATTTTCTTCTTTTCATAGGTTGTACTATTTTCTATAGGCTCCTCTAGGTTTTGTTTTCTTCTTATCATCTATTTGTTACAGGCTCTATTTTCTTCCTACTTTAGGTTGCTTTGTTTTTTACAAGCTCCTAAAGGCTCTATTTTCTTCTTACCTTCTATTTGCTACAGACTCTATTTTCTTCTTACCATAAGCTGCTTTGTTTTGTATAAGTTCTTACAAGCTCTCTTTTCTTCTTGCCATCTATTTGCTAAAGGCATTGTTTTGTTCTCACCGTCTGTTTGCTAGAGGCTCTATTTTCTTCCTGTCGTAAGCTGCTCTATTTGGCCACGTGGATTGATAATCCTCCCAATCTCAAGCCATACACTCTGATGGTAGCCAACAGTCACGAGAGTTTCCAATAGTTGAAAAGCAACAAGTGAGGACAAGTATTAATTACCAAAGGTTGCTTGTGTACATAATTTTGAAAAAAGTAGCTTGATTTTCAAATTTGTAAACTCCACAGATATTTCAACCATGTAATACAAAATAAAATCTATTCATTATAACTTAATTTTTCATATAATCTTTTCTGATGGATGAAAGGAAGAGGAGTACACGAACAAATAAAATGTCTATTTTAGTACCTACTCCTAAAATCTATTTGTTACAGGCTCTATTTATTTCTTACTGTCTATTTGTTATAGGCTATGTTTTCTTCTTTTTGTACGCTGCATTGTTTTATATAGGCTCCTCTAGGTACTATTTTCTTCTTACCATCTATTTGCTACAAGCTTTGTTTTCCTCCAACCTTAGGTTGCTCCATTTTCTACAGGCTCTATTTTCTTCCTACCGTCTATTTGCTACAAGCTATGTTTTCTTCTTACTATAGGCTGCTCTATTTTCTATAGGCTCTCTTTTCTTCTTGTCGTCTATTTGCTTGAGGCACTGTTTTCTTCTTACCATCTATTTGCTAGAGGCTCTGTTTTCTTTTTACCATAGGTTGCTCTATTTGTCCAAGTGGATTGACAATCCTCCCAATCTCAGGCCATACACTTTGATGTTAGCCAATAGTCACATGAGTTTCCAATAGTTGGAAAGCAACAAATGAGGATGAGGATTAATTGCCAAAGGTTGCTTGTGCACATAATTTTGAAAAAAGTAGCTTGATTTTCAAATTCGTAAACTTCATAGGTATTTCAACCATGTAATGAAAAACAAAATCTATTCATTGAAGTTTAATTTTCCGTATAATCTTTTTTTATGGATGAAAAGAAGTGGAGTGCATGAATAGATAAAATGTTTATTTTAATATCTACTCCTAAAATATATTTGTTATAGGCTCTGTTTTGTTCTTACTGTCTATTTGCTACAGGTTCTATTTCTTCTTTCCCTAAGCTGTTATGTTTTCTATAAGCTCCTCTAAGTTCTGTTTTCTTCTTACCATCTATTTGCTACAGGCTTTGTTTTCTTCCTACCTTAGGTTGCTTTGTTTTCTACAAGCTCTTACAGGCGTTGTTTTCTTTTTACCATCTATTTGCTCTAGGCTACTCTATTTTCTAAAGGCACTTATAGACTTTGTTTTCTTCTTACCTGAGGCTACTCTATTTGGACAACTGGATTGATAGACCTCACTATCTTAGCCCATACACTTTAATGGTAGCCCATAGTTATATAAGAATCCAACAGTTGGAAAGCAATAAATGAGGACAAGCATTAATTACCAAAGGTTACCTGTGCACATAATTTTGAAAGAAGTAGCTTGATTTTCAAATTCGTAAACTCCACAGGTATTTCAACCATGTAATGCAAAATAGAATCTATTCATTCTTAAAATCTATTTGCTATAGGTTTTATTTTCTTCTTATCGTCTATTTGCTACAAGCTCTATTTTCATCTTTTTGTAGGCTACTCTATTTTTACAGGCTCCTCCAGGTTCTGTTTTCTTTTTATCTTATATTTGCCATAGGTTTTGTTTTCTTCCTACCTTAAGCTACTCTATTTTCTATAGGCTCTATTATCTTCTTGTTGTCTATTTGCCACAAGCTCTATTTTCTTCTTCTTGTAGGCTGCTCTTTTTTCTACATGCTCCTCTAGGTTAGTTTTTCTTCTTTACCATTTATTTGCTACAAGTTTTATTTTTTTCCTACCCTAAGTTGCTTTATTTTCTACAGGTTCCTTTATGCTCTATTTTCTTCTTAGTAGCTATTGGCTATAGGCTCTGTTTTCATCTCGCCATAAGCTTCTCTGTTTCTATAGGCTCTAACAGGCTTTGTTTTTATCTTACCATAAGCTTCTCTGTTTTCTACGAGATCCAATAAGCTCTATTTTCTTCTTACCATTTATTTGCAAGAGGCTCTATTTTCTTCTTACCATTTATTTGCTAGGGATTCTATTTTCTTCTTATCATCTATTTGCCAAAAGCTTTGTTTTTTTCTTACCATAGGCTGCTTTATTTGGACAAATGGATTGACAGTCCTCCTAATCATAGGCTATAAACTCTAACGGTAGTCAACAGTCACATGAGTTTCCAATAGTTGGAAAGCAACAAATGAGGATGAGGATTAATTACCAAAGGTTGCCTGTGCACATAATTTGGAAAGAAATAGCTTCATTTTTAAATTCATAAACTCTATGGGTGTTTCAACCATGCAATGCAAAATAGAATCTATTCATTGAAACTCAATTTGCTGTATAATCTTTTTAAATGGATGAAAGGAAGAGGAGTGCACGAATAGATAAAATGTCTATTTTAGTATTTACTTATAAAACCTCATTGTTACAGGCTCTATTTTCTTCTTTCAAAAGGCAACTCTGTTTTCTATAGGCTCCTTAAGGTTTTGTTTTCTTCTTACCATCTATTTGCTACAAGCTCTGTTTTCTTCCTACCTTAGGCTACCCTATTTTCTACAGGCTCTAATAGGCTTTGTTTTCCCCCATACTGTCTATTTGCTACAAGCTCATTTTTCTTCTTAGCATAGGTTGCTCGGTTTTTCACAGGCCTTATTGTCTTCTTATCGTCTATTTGCTAAAGGCTTTAATTTCATCTTACCATAGACTGCTCTGTTTGGATAGGTGGATTCACAATCCTCCCAATTTTAGCCTATACCCTTTGAGGGTAACCCATAGTCACATGACTTTCCAATAGTTGGAAATCAACAAATGAGGATGAGGATTAATTACCAAAAGTTATATGTGCACATAATTTTGAAAGAAGTAGCTTGATTTTCAAATTCGTAAACTCCACAGGTATTTCAACCATGTAATGAAAAACAGAATCTATTCCTTGAAACTTAATTTGCTGTATAATCTTTTTTAATGGATGAAAGGAAGAGGAATGCACAAATAAATAAAATGTTTATTTAGTACCTACTCCTAAAATCTATTTGTTATAGGTTTTGTCTTTTTCTTATCGTATGTTGCCCTATTTTCTACAAGCTCCTCCAGGTTCTATTTTTTTCTTATAGTTTATTTGCTACATGATATGTTTTCTTCCTACATTAGGTTGCTACATTTTCTACAGGCTCCTATAGGCTTTGTTTTTTTCTTCTTACCGTCTATTTTCTATAAGCTTTGTTTTCTTTTTATCATTTATTTGCTAAGGGCTTTGTTTTCTTCTTACCATCTATTTGCTAGAGGCTATGTTTTCTTCTTATCGTAGGCTGCTCTGTTTGGACAAGTGGATTGATAGTCCTCCCAATCTTAGCCCATACATTTTGATGGTAGCCAACAGTCTCTTAAGTTTCCAATAGTTGGAAAGCAACAAATGAGGACGAGGATTAATTACCAAAAGTTGCTTGTGCACATAATTTTGAAAGAAGTTACTTGATTTTCAAATTAATAAACTCCATGGGCATTTCCACCATGTAATGCAAAACATAATCTATTCATTGAAACTTAATTTGTTGTATAATCTTTTTTGATGGATGAAAGGAAGATAAGTGCACAAATAGATAAAATATCTATTTTAGTACCTACTCTTAAAATCTATTTGTTCCAGACTCTATTTTCTTCTTACCATCTATTTCCTACAGGCTTTATTTTCTTCTTTTCATATACTGCTCTATTTTCTACAAGCTCCTCCAGGTTCTATTTTCTTCTTACTGTCTATTTGCTATAGACTTTATTTGCTTTCTACATTACATTGCTCTATTTCTACAGGCTCTATTTCTTCTTACCATATATTTGCTACAAGTTCAATTTTCTTCTTACAGTTAATTTGCTAGAGACCCTATTTTCTTCTTACCTTCAATTTGCTAAAGGCTCTATTTTCTTCTTACCCTAGGTTGCTCTATTTGGAGAAGTGGATTGACAGTCCTCTCAATCTTATGCCATACACTCTGATTATAGCTAGCAGTCTCATGAGTTTCCAAGAGTTGGAAAGCAACTAATAAGGATGAGGATTAAATACCAAAAGTTGTTTGTGCACATCATTTTGAAAGAAGGAGCATGATTTTCACATTCATAAACTCTGTGGGTATTTCAACTAGGTAAAGCAAAACAAAATCTATTCATTGAAACTTAATTTGCCATATAATCTTTTTTGATGAATGAAACGAAGAGGAGTGCACAAATAGATAAAATATCTATTTTAGTACCTACTCCTAAAATCTATTTGTTCTAGACTTTATTTTCTTCTTACCATATATTTCCTACAAGCTCTGTTTTCTTTTTTTCGTATGCTGCTCTGTTTTCTACAAGCTCCTTTAGGTTCTGTTTTCTTCTTACTACCTATTTGCTATAGGCTTTATTTTCTGTCTACATTACGTTGCTCTATTTCTACAGGCTTTATTTCTTACTATTTATTTGCTACAAGCTTAGTTTTCTTCTTATAGTTTATTTGCTAAAGACCCTATTTTCTTCTTACCTTCAATTTGCTAAAGGCTTTGTTTTCTTCTTACCCTATGCTACTTTATTTGAACAAGTGGATTGACAGTCCTCCCAATCTTATGCCATACACCCTAATTGTAGTCAGTAGTCTAATGAGTTTCCAAGAGTTGGAAAGCAACTAATAAGGACGAGAATTAAATACCAAAGGTTGTTTGTGCACATCATTTTGAAAGAAGGAGCATGATTTTCACATTCATAAACTCTGTGGGTATTTCAACCAAGTAAATCAAAACAGAATCTATTCATTGAAACTTAATTTGCCGTATAATCTTTTTTTATGGACGAAATGAAGAGGAGTGCACGAATAGGTAAAATGTTTATTTTAGTACCTATTCCTAAAATCTATTTGCTCTAGGCTTAGTTTTCTTCTTATTGTCTATTTGCTAGAGGTTCTATTTTCTTCTTTCCATATGCTACCCTGTTTTCTACAAACTCCTCTAAGCTCTGTTTTCCTTTTACCGTCTATTTACTATAGGCTCTATTTTCTCCCTACCTTAGGCTGCTCTATTTTCTATAGGCTCCAATAGGCTATGTTTTCTTGTTACTGTCTATTTGCTACAGGCTTTGTTTTCTTCTTACCATAGGCTACTCTATTTTCTACAAGCTCTGTTTTCTTCTTATCATTTATTTGCTAGAGGCATTATTTTCTTCTTACTAGAGGGTGCTCTGTTTGGACAAGTGGATTGATAGTCCTCCTAATTGTAGCCCATACACTCTGATGGTTATCAATAGTCTCATGAGTTTCCAACAATTGGAAAGTAACAAATGAGGATGAGGATTAATTACCAAAAGTTGCCTATGCACATTATATTAAAAGTAGGTTGATTTTCAAATTCGTATACTCCATGATAATTTCAACCATACAATACAAAACAAAATCTATTCATTGAAGCTTAATTTCTCATATAATCTTTTTTTTTTTTTTTATGAAAGGAAAAGGAGTGCAAGAACAAATAAAAAGTCTATTTTAGTACCTACTCCTAAAATCTATTTGTAGCAAGTTCTGTTTTCTTCTTTCCGTATGCTACCCTATTTTCTACAAGCTCTTCTAGGTTTTATTTTCTTCTTACCGTCTATTTGCTACGGGCTCTCTTTTCTTCTTTTTTTATGTTGCCCTATTTTCTACAGGTTCTTGCAGGTTCTATTTTTTTCTTACCGTCTATTTGCTATAGGCTCTTTTTTCTTCTTACCATAAGCTACTTTGTTTTCTTTTTATTGTCTATTTGCTAAAGGCTTTTTTTACATCTTACTGTAGGCTGCTCTGTTTGGACAAGTGGATTGAGAGTCCTCCCAATCGTAGCCCATCCACACTGATGGTAGCTAGTAGTCATATGAGTTTCCAATAGTTGGAAAGTAACAAATAAGGATGAGGATTAATTACCAAAGGTTGCATGCGCACATAATTTTGAAAGAAGTAACTTGATTTTCAAATTCGTAAACTCCACGGGTATTTCAACCATGTAACGCACAACAAAATCTCTTCATTGAAACTTAATTTGAAGTATAATTTCTTTTGATGGATGAAAGGAAGAGGAGTGCACGAATAGATAAAATGTCCATTTTATTACCTACTCCTAAAATTTATTTGCTACAGGCTCTATTTTCTTTTTTTCACAAGCTACTTTATTTTCTACAGGCTCCTCTATGTTATGCTTTCTTCTTACCATTTATTTGTTATATGTTTTATTTTCTTCTTACCATAGGATGTTTTGTTTTTTACAGGCTCCTACAAGCTTTGTTTTCTTCTCGTCATCTATTTGCTAGAGGCTCTATTTTCTTCTTATTGTCTATTTGCTAGAGACTATATTTCTTCTTACCATAAGCTGCTCTATTTGGACAAGTGGATTGCCAGTCCTTCCATTCCTAGCCCATACACTTTATACACATAATTTTGAAAGTAGCTTGATTTTCAAATTCGTAAACTCCACGGCTATTTTAACCATCTAATGCACAACATAATCTATTCATTGAATCTTAATTTGTCATATAATCTTTTTTGATGGATGAAAGGAAAATGACTGCATGAATAGATAAAATGTCTATTTTAGTACCTACTCTTAAAATTTATTTGCTACAAGCTTTATTTTATTCCTTCCATAGGCTGCTCTATTTTCTGCAAGCTCCATCAAGTTCTATTTTTTTTTTCTTATTGTATATTTGCTATAGCCTCTATTTTCTTCTTAGCATAGGCTACTCTATTTTCTAGAGGCCCTTATTAGCTTTATTTTCTTCTTGCCGTCTATTTGCTAGAGCCTATATTTTCTTCTTATCGTTTATTTGTTAGAGCCTTTATTTTCTTCCTACCGTAAACTGCTTTGTTTGGACAAGTGGATTGACAATCCTCCCAATCTTATGCCATACACTTTGATTGTAGCCAACAGTCTCATTAGTTTTTAAGAGTTGGAAAGCAACTAATGAGGACGAGGATTAAATAGCAAAGGTTGCTTGTGCACATCATTTTGAAAGAAGGAGCATGATTTTCACATTCGTAAACTCCATGGGTATTTCAACCAGGTAAGCAAAACAGAATCTATTCATTGAAATTTAATTTGCCATATAATATTTTTTGATGGATGAAAGGAAGAGGAGCGCATGAATAGATAAAATGTCTATTTTAATACATATTCCTAAAATCTATTTGCTCTAGGTTCAGTTTTCTTCTTATCGTCTATTTGCTAGAGGCACTATTTTCTTCTTTACACATGTTACCCTATTTTCTACAAGCTCCTCCAGGTTTTGTTTTCTTTTTACCATCTATTAGCTATAGGCCCTATTTTCCTCCAACCTTAGTCTACTCTATTTTTTACGGGCTCCTACAGGCTCTATTTTCTTCTTATTGTCTATTTGCTACAGGTTATTTTTTCTTCTTACCATAGGCTGCTTTATTTTCTTTTTACCTTCTATTTGCTAGAGGCTTTGTTTTCATTTTATCATAGGTTGCTCTATTTGGACAAATGGATTGACAGTACTCCCAATCTTTGCCCATCTACTCTAATGGTAGCCAGCAGGCACATGAGTTTCCAACAGTTGGAAAGCAACAAATGAGGACGAGGATTAATTTGAAACTTAATCTGTTCATACTTAAATGTCTATTTAAGTACCTACTCCTAAAATCTATTTGCTCCAAACTCTGTTTTCCTCATATTGTCTTTTTCTTACAAGCTTTATTTTCTTCTTTTCGTATGTTGCTCTGTTTTCTACAAGCTCCTCTAGGTTCTATTTTCTTCTTAGCGTTTATTTGCTACAGGCTTTGTTTGCTTCCTATATTGAGTTGCTCTGTTTTTTATAGGCTCTATTTCTTCTTGTCATCTATTTGCTACAGGCTCTATTTTCTTCTTTCCATATGCTACTATGTTTTCTACAGGCTCCTCTAAATTTTGTTTTCTTCTTACCGTCTATTTGCTACAAGCTCTATTTTCCTCTTATCATTTATTTACTAGGGGTTCTGTTTTCTTCTTACCGTTTATTTGTTAGACTCTATTTTCTTCTTACCATCGGTTGCTTTGTTTGGACAAGTGGATTGATAGTCCTCCCAATCTTAGGCCATACACTTTGATGGTAACGAGCAATCACATAAGTTTCCAATAGTTGGAAAGCAATAAATGAGGGCAAGGATTAATTACCAAAGGTTACCTATGCATATAATTTTGAAAGAAGTAGCTTGATTTTCAAATTTGTAAACTCCACGGGTATTTCAACTGTGTAATGCACATCAAAATCTATTCTTTGAATCTAAATTTGCAATATGATCTTTTTTTATGGATGAAAGGAAAAGGAGTGCACGAATAGATAAAATGTCTATTTTAGTACTTACTTCTAAAATCTATTTATTATAGGCTCTATTTTCTTTCTTATTGTTTATTTGCTACAGGCTCTATTTTCTTCTTTCCGTATGTTGTTCTGTTTTCTACAAGATCCTCTAGGTTTTATTTTCTCCTTACTATCTATTTGCTACAGGCTCTATTTCCTTCCTACATTAGGTTGCTTTGTTTTCTATAGGCTTTATTTCTTCTTACTGTCTATTTGCTACATGCTCTATTTTCTTCTTTCCGTATGTTGCTTTAATTTCTACAAGCTCCACTAGGTTTTATTTTCTTTTTATCATCTATTTGCTACATGCTCTATTTTCTTCCTACCTTAGACTACTAAGTTTTCTATAGGCTCCTATAGTCTCTCTTTCTTCTTACCATCTATTTACTACAGGCTCTATTTTCTTCTTATCATTTATTTGCTAGGGGCTCTGTTTTCTTCTTACCTTTTATTTGCTAAGGGCTTTGTTTTCTTCTTACCTTCTATTTGCTAGAGGCTCTGTTTTCTTCTTACAATAGGCTGCTCTGTTTGGACAAGTAGATTAATAGTCCTCCCAATCTTAAGCCATACACTTTGATGGTAGCCATCAATCACATGAGTTTCCAACAGTTGGAAAGCAATAAATGAGGATGATGATTAATTACTAAAAGTTACCTGTGCACATAATTTTGAAAAAGGTTGCTTAATTTTCAAATTCGTAAACTCCATAGGTATTTCAACCATGTAATGCGCAACAAAATCCATTCTTTGAATTTTAATTTGTAGTATGATCTTTTTTATGGATGAAAGGAAGAGGAGTGCACTAATAGATAAAATGCCTATTTTAGTACTTACTTCTAAAATCTATTTGCTACATGCTCTTTTTTCTTCTTATGGTCTATTTGCTATAGGCTCTGTTTTCTTCTTTATGTATGCTTTTATGTTTTTATACAGGCTCCACAAGGTTCTATTTTCTTCTTACCATTTATTTGCTATAGGCTTTATTTTCTTCCCACCTTAGGCTACTTTGTTTTCTATAGGCTCCTACAGGCTCTATTTTCTTCTTGTCGTCTATTTGTTATAGGGTCTTTTTCCTTCATACCATAGGTTGCTCTATTTTCTTCTTACTATCTATTTGCTAGAGCCTTTATTTTCTTCTTATCATAGATTGTTATGTTTAGGCAAGTGGGTTGATAGTCCTCTCAATTTTAGACCATGCACTCTGATGGTAGCCAGTAGTCACATGAGTTTCCAACAATTGGAAAGCAACAAATGAGGAAGAGGATTAGTTACCAAAGGTTCCCTGTACATATAATTTTGAAAGAAGTAGCTTGATTTTCACATACGTAAACTCCATAGGTATTTCAACTATGTAATGCAAAACACAATTTATTCCTTAAAACTTAATTTGTTGTATAATCTTTTTTTATGGATGAAAGGAAAAGGAGTGCTCGCATAGATAAAATGTCTATTTAGTACCTACTCCTAAAATCTATTTGGTCCAGACTCTATTTTCTTCTTACTATTTATTTCCTACAGGCTCTATTTTCTTCTTTTTGTATGCTACTCTATTTCTTCTTACAGTCTATTTGATATAGGCTCTATTTTCTTCCTATATTAGTCTGCTCTCTTTTTTACAGGCTCTATTTCTTCGTGTCGTCTATTTGCTACAAGCTCTATTTTCTTCCTACATTAGGCTGCTTTGTTTTCTACAGGTTCTATTTCTTCTTGTTGTCTATTTGCTACAAGTTCTATTTTCTTCTTTCCGTATGCTACTCTATTTTCTACAAGCTCCTCCAAGTTCTATTTTCTTCTTATTGTCTATTTGCTACAGGCTCTGTTTTCTTGCTACCTTTAGCTGCTCAGTTTTCTACAGGTCCTACAGTCTATGTTTCTTCTTACCGTCTATTTGCTATAGGCTTTATTTTCTTCTTACCTTCTATTTGTTGAGGCTCTGTTTTCTTCTTTCCATAGGTTACTATGTTTGGACAAGTGAATTAACAGTCGTCCCAATCTTAGGCTATGCACTTTGATGGTAACAAGCAGTCACACGAGTTTCCAACTGTTGGAATGCAACAAATGAGGACGAGGATTAATTACCAAAGGTTGTCTATGCACATAATTTTGAAAGAAGTAGCTTGATTTTCAATTTCGTAAACTCCACCGGTATTTCAACCATGTAATGCATACCAAAATCTACTCTTTGAATCTTAATTTGTAGTATGATCTTTTTTGATGGATGAAAGAAAGAGGTGTGCATGAACAGATAAAATGTCTATTTAATCACTTACTTTTAAAATCTATTTGTTGCAGGCTCTGTTTTTTTCTTATTATCTATATGTTATAGGCTCTATTTTCTTCTTTTTGTATGCTTTTCTGTTTTATACACACTCCATTAAGTTCTATTTTCTTTTTACCATCTATTTGCTACAGGCTTTGTTTTCTTCCCACCTTAGGCTACTTTGTTTTCTACAGGTTCTATTTTTTTTCTTACTGTCTATTTGCTACAGACTTTTTTTTCTTCATACCATAGGCTGCTCTATTTTCTTCTTACTGTTTATTTGCTAGAGGCTTTATTTTCTTCTTACCATAGGCTGCTATGTTTAGACAAGTTGATTGACAGTCCTCTCAATCTTAACCCATACACTCTGATGGTAGCCAACAATCACATAAGCTTCCAATATTTGGAAAGAAACAAATAAGGATGAGAATTAATTACTAAAGGTTGCCTATACACATAATTTTGGAAGAAATATCTTCATTTTCACATTCATAAACTCCATGGGTATTTCAACCATGTAATGCAAAATAGAATTTATTCATTGAAGGTTAATTTGTCTTATAATCTTTTTTTTATGGATGATAGGAAGAGAAATACACAAATAGATAAAATGTCTATTTTGGTACTTACTCATAAATTCTATTTGCTACAAGCTCTAAATTCTTCTTTCTGTTGGCTGCTTTGTTTTTTGCAAGTTCCTCTAGGTTCTGGTTTCCATTTATCGTCTATTTGCTGGTTTCCATTTATCGTCTATTTACCACAGACTCTATTTTCTTCCTCCTTTAAGCTGCTTTATTTTCTATAGACTCTGTTTTTTTCCTACATCCTTTGTTTTCTTTTTACCATAAGCTGCTTTGTTTTCTATAACCTCTATTTTCTTCTTACCATTTATTTACTAAAGGCTATGTTTTCTTCTTACCATAAGCTGCTTTATTTGGACAAATGGATTGATAGTCCTCCCAAACTTAGCCATACACTTTGATGGTACCTAGCAGTGACACGAGTTTTAAACAGTTTGAAAACAACAAATGAGGATGAGTATTAGTTACCAAAAGTTGCTTGTGCACATAATTGTCAAAGAAATAGCTTGATTTTCAAATTCGTAAACTTCATGGGTATTTCAACCATGTAATGCAAAACATAATCTATTCATTGAAACTTAATTTCTCGCATAATCTTTTTTTATGGATAAAAGGAAGAGGAGTGCACGAACAAATAAGATGTCTATTTTAGTACTTACTCCAAAAATCTATTTGCTACATGGTCCGTTTTCTTCTACCTACTCCAAAAATCTATTTGCTACATGGTCTATTTTCTTCTTACTTTATATTTGTTGCAGGCTCTATTTTCTTCTTTCCATATACTGCTCTATTTTCTACAAGCTCCTTTAGATTCTGTTTTCTTCTTACCATCTATTTGCTATAGGCCCTATTTTCTTTCTATCTTAGGCTGCTTTATTTTTTATAGGTTCTGTTTTCTTCATACCGTTTACTTGCTATAGCTCTGTTTTTTTTTATTATAGGTTGCTCTATTTTCTATAGGCTTTATTTTCCTTTTACTGGAGGCTGCTCAGTTTGGACAAGTGGATTGACAGTCCTCCCAATCTTAACCATACACTCTTATGGTACTCAACAGTCACATGAGTTTCTAAAAGTTGGAAAGCAATAGATGAGGACGAGAATTAATTACCAAAGGTTTCCTGTGCACATAATTTTGAAAGAAGTAGCTTCATTTTCATATTCGTAAACTCTATGGGTATTTCAACCATGTAATGCAAAATAGAATCTATTCATTAAAGTTTAATTTATTGTATAATCTCTTTTGATGGATGAAAGGAAGAGGAGTACACGAATAGATAAAATGTCTATTTTAGAGCTTACTCCTAAAATCTATTTGCTCCAGGCTTTGTTTTCTTCTTACCGTCTATTAGCTACTGGCTATGTTTTCTTCTTTCCGTATGTTGCTTTGCTGTCTACAGGCTCCTCTAGGTTCTGTTTTTTTCTTACTGTATATTTGGTATAAGCTCTATTTTCTTCCTATCTTAGGCTACTCTATTTTTTACAAACTCTATTTTTTTTCATACTGTCTATTTTCTATAGGCTCTATTTTCTACAGGCTTTTATAGGCTCTATTTTCTTCATATTGTCTATTTGCTATAAGCTCTGTTTCTTCTAACTGTTTATTTGCTAGAGGCTCTATTTTCTTCTTATCATCTATTTGCGAAAGGCTCTATATTCTTCTTACTAGAGGATGCTTTGTTTGGATAAGTGGATTGATAGTCCTCTCAATCTTTGCCCATACATTCTAATGGAAGCCAACAATCACATGAGTTTCCAATAGTTGGAAAGCAACAAATGAGGACAAGGATTATTACCAAAGGTTGCATGTGCACATAATTTTGAAGAAAGTAGCTTCATTTTTGCATTTGTAAACTCCATGGTTATTTCAACCATGTAATGCAAAAAAAAATCTATTCATTGAAACTTAATTTGTCATATAACCTTTTTTTATGGATGAAAGGAAGAGGAGTGCACGGATAAATAAAATGTCTATTTTCGTACCTACTCCTAAAATCTATTTGTTACAGGTTTTGTTTTCTTCTTACCGTTTATTTGCTACAAGCTCTGTTTTCTTTCTACCTTAAGCTACACTGTTTTTGACAGGCTCTTATAGGCACTATTTTCTTCTTTCTGTTTACTTGCTAAAGGCTCTATTTTTTTCTTACCGTTTATTTGCTAGAGGCTCTCTTTTCTTCTTATCGTAGGCTGCTCTATTTGGACAAGTGGATTGACAATCCTCCCAATCTTAACCTATACACTCTAATGGTACCCAATAGTCATATGAGCTTTCAACAATTGGAAAACAACAAACAAGGACAAGGATTAATTACCAAAAGTTGCATGTGCTCATAATTTTGAAAGAAGTAGCTTGATTTTCACATTCGTAAACTCCATGGGTATTTCAACTATGTAATGCAAAACAGAATCTATTCATTGAACCTTAATTTGTCATATAATCTTTTTTTATGGATGAAAGAAAGAGGAGTGCATGAAAGATAAAATATTTATATATTTATTTTAGTACATATTCTTAAAATCTATTTATACAGACTTTGCTTTCTTCTTACCGTCTATTTGCTACAAGTTTTGTTTTCTTCTTTTCATATGCTGCTTTGTTTTCAACAAGCTCTACCAAGTTTTGTTTTCTTCTTACCATCTATTTGCTATAGCCTCTGTTTTCTTCCTACTTTAGGGTGCTATATTTTCTACAAGTTCCTACAGGCTCTGTTTTCTTCTTACTGTTTATTTTTTATAGACTCTGTTTTCTTCTTACCATAGGTTGCTCTATTTTTTATAACCTCTATTTTCTTTTTACCATAGGTTGCTTTATTTTTTACAAGCTCTATTTTCTTCTTATCGTTTATTTGTTAGAGGCTCTGTTTTCTTCTTACCCTTTATTTACTAGAGGCTATGTTACTTTCTTACTGTAGGCTACTTTGTTTGGACAAGTGGATTGATGGTCCTCCAATCTTAGCCCATACACTCTAATGGTACCCAGCAGTCACATGACTTTTCAACAGTTTGAAAGCAACAAATAAGGATGAGTATTAATTATCAAAGGTTGTTTGTGCACATAATTTTGAAAGAAGTAGCCTAATTTTCACATTTGTAAACTCCATGAGTATTTCAACCATGTAATACAAAATATAATCTATTCATTGAAGTTTAATTTTCTGTACAACCTTTTTTGATGGATGAAAAGAACAGGAGTGGATGAACAGATAAAATGTCTATTTTGCTACTTACTCTTAAAATCTATTTGTTATATGCTCTTTTTTCTTCTTACCATCTATTTGCTAGAGGCTTTATTTTCTTCTTACTAGAGGCTACTCTGTTTGGACAAGTGAATTGAGAGTCCTCCTAATCTTGAATTTGTAAACAAATAGAGGTACTTCTGTCTCCAAACAACATCCAAGTAACTTAACCACGTTTTTGTGGTTGATTTGTGTTAGAATTACAACTTTGTTGATAAATTGTTCGAGTTTTCCTTCATCTTTGTTGACTATCTTGGACTTTTTGATTAACATAATCTTTCCATCGACCAAACATTCCTTTATAGACCATTCCTTGGCCTCCTTGCCCAAGGATTCGACTCATGTTGTAATGATCTTTGGTTCTCTAGCTCCTTGGAGCTAAATAGTTTTGTTTGTTCAACATTATTATCTCTTAAAAACAATTGTTGTTGTAATAGCAAACCACCATTTCTTTTAAAATATTTTTCCCTGAGTCTAACAGTCTCTCTTCTTTTAATTGTCTTGTACGACCCCATGCAACAATAACTAATGAAAGTAATCCAAAATCAGAACCGCAACCTGCACAACTATCAAATCGGAAGATAAGTTTAATTTCATAAAAATCTTTTGATATCATTTTTAATTCAGAAAAAATCAAAAAATTATCACATTAATTATAGTGACTACAATAAACTACAATTGCCGAGTGATTAGCCTACCGTAATTTTGAGTCTTCAAGAGGTCTAAATCCCTAAACAAATATATGACTAACTTCCAGCTAATGTTACCAACTAAATAGATATTACATACCTATGATGATAATAACTTTAGTTTGAGATTTTTTATTGAGTTCCCAGACATATGGTGAGTCCCTGATAGGGTAGTAGCACATTTTCTCATTGTCAGAATTTGAGTACCCATTAGGACACGAGCAATTATAGGGTCTTTATCCCAGGATATGTATAGAGAAGGCATTAGAGTATCTTCTTTAGGTTCATACTACGACTCTCTGCCAATTAGGAATATTAAGACAAATCTTTTGGCATGGGAAATTAGGAATAACCATTATATGCATAATGGAAAAACAGAGTGTAAGCAAATAAAATAAAATCACAGACAATAGATAGAAGAAACCCATGTGTAACAATTTGTTGTGTCCTAATGTCGAATGGTTCACAGGAAATTTGTCATAATTTTTAAGTTGACCATTAAGACTGCACAATCAACATAAAAAATAAATAAATAAATAAAAACAACTAGGTGGAAAAGTAAAGAGAAAGTTAGGCAGGGCAGGAAATGGGGGAGAAACAAGAAAGGGGGAATAGCCAAGAAATAGAAGCAGAAGAAAGCAGACAAGTAACTCGAGATCAATTCATTCACTGTCTCCTGTTCCTAATAATAAAACTTTTAAGAGAAACAGACAAATCACTTGAGGTAAATTCATTCACTAGCTCTTTGTCCCTAATAATAAAATCACTAAAAGATTCTAAAGGCTATATTGAACATATAAATTACCGATAGAATTCCAATTACTAAGCTTTTCACAAGCCAAAAGGAAGGTCCTTACTCATAATCAGTTCCAATGGTCTGCCAAGACGTCATTAAATGTCGTATTAAATTCAGCGGCATTAATCAATCAAGGATTAGTTCCGAGGATTTTCTTACACAGTAAGTGCAGACAATTATTAAAGTTGTGTTCCTAATTCTAAAATTTCCAGCACCATAATTAATGGCAAAGATCTTCCAAAGATCTGTCCAGGAAGATGTACACGTCCTTCACCCTATTCCCCCATTTTACCACTTCTTAGTCACCTAAATTCTCATCCATATAATTTCAATCAGTTTCTCTTCCTGGTTTGCATCAGAAAAATATGGTAAATATAAAAATGAGGTTTTGAGATGGTAAATATAAATTTAATAAATTCGAGTAAAATATTTTATATTATATAATATTTTTATATAAGGACCTCATTTTTAAATATAAGAATAAAATTTGTGTAATATAATTAAGATAATATTTTAATAAATGCAATTGATTTTTTTGGTAAAAAGAATTTTACATGAAATTTTATATTTACTTTCTTTTTATTAGTGTAGCCCGTATATAATTTTATATTTTATAAATTTATTTTATTATTAGTTTAATTAATTTAACTTAAATTTGAAAATCTTTTTCCTTCAAATGATTTACATGTTACGTACTGGTATTTTTTAAATTTGAAATAAGTTTTGCATCTCATGTCATGCTTAATCGTCTTTTTCCAAATCGAATTTAGTTGTGACAAATCAAAAACTTCTTCTTTTCACCAATAATAACATTTACCTGAAGTTGGGAAAGGGAATGCAATGAAATATGTTCACTAAGGAATTGGGAGTGTTATGTTGGTTATATAGGTTCCAATGATGTATGCCCCATTCTTAGAACTACCAAGATAAAAAATAGTTCATGCATCAAAGTTGAGCCCTTCTTGTTTGTATCTAACCAAACCAAGTCTGGTTAGGTAGTTAGAAACTTATATATTATTTGACAATAATTAAGGTGTTAGCCAGAGAGTAGAGGTTGCGTATCAATTTCCATATACATAGTGATGTGGTTCAAATGTGACCTAGATGGAAAGGATGCAGTATCCCAACGTCCAGTAGTGCCCACTTTAGCATAATCCACCTTGTCGAGGCCAAAATCCTGATGAATGGTTGAAGAAGTTGTCTCCAATGATGCTTTAATCACTTCCAACTCTATAGCCACTACTTTCATTGTAGGCCTCTTCTTCCCGTTCAAGTGCAAACATCTTTTTGTCAGTTTTGTAACTGCTTTGATCTCTTCTTTCTGGCCCTACTTAAGGACTTGAGCATCAAGTATACAAACAAGCAGTTCTCTTGCATTGAAAGAGAGACATATGTCACTATACTTCTTTCTTCAACAAAATGCATCGAGATATTGATGTGGTTCCAAAACAGATGATATGATTACTGAAACCAAATAGTTGTGGCCTTCTAGTCAAGATATTTTTAAGGATTCAGCTCATGTTATAGTTATCTATGGCCTTCTCTAGTTCCTTGGAACCAAATAGTTTCATTTGCTTAATGCTATTATCTCTTGAAGACAATCATTGTTGTAATAGCAGACCACTATTTCTTTTGATTTTTTTTTTTGTTTAAGTTTAATGTCCTTTCTTCTTTGAATTGTTTTGTACAATGCTCATGCACTAATAACTAGTAAAAGTAATCAAATACTAGAGTTGCATCTTGTACAACCATCAAATTAGAAGATAAGTTTAATTCTATGAAAAACTTTGGATATCATTTCTAATTCAAAAAGATTAAGAAATGATCGTGCTATTATAATGACTACAATAAACTACAACCAGTCGAAGTGATTATCCTACCACAAATTTGAGCTTTCAAAATGTCCAAATCCTTAAACAAATTTACAACTGACTTCCAACTAATTCTACAAACCAAATAGATATGGCATACCTATGATGATAACTTTAACCCAAGATTTTTTACCGAGTTCTTGAAGAAATGGTGGTTAAGATGTATTCTTGCTGTCATGATGTAAGTACCCATCAAGACATGAGCAGTTATAGGATCCTCGATCCCCAATATACATACAGAGAAGGTGACAATGTGAGTTCAAGTTCATACAATGACCCCTTACCAATTAGGAATATTAAGACAAATAATGTTATTTCAGGGATCTTTGGTAACCATTATATGTATGAATTATAAAAGAGTTCCCAAGTACTAATTGGATTTCAAAAATTCGCAACAAAAGGAAAAAGGTTCAAAATTTTTATAAAAAAATTTACAAGTCAACATCATATTTGTGGTGTCATATTCTATATTTAAGTTAAAACTGTAATATCTGCACATCTACCGAGGATCTCGTGCAAGGATTTGGAATAATTAGAGGAACCATCAGTGCAAACACATAAATGCCTTTGTGATAACTGTGTCCAACAAGAGCCATTGCTGCTGCAAAAAAGAGTTGAAGTTTTAGCTAGTCGACAATATCCCTAGACTGCAGGAACATATTCCTGCTGCATCAACAAGTCAAGAGATAGTTGCCTAGAAGCAAACCAGTCTTGGTTAACCATGAAGGCGGTCTTGTTGTCACTACAATACTTAGAATCATCTTTTACAACACCAGTCATCCCTACTTCAAAAGACTTGATGTGAGGAGGAATGGTGGTTTGACAGCATCTCAGGCCATAACAACCATCACTTCTTTGGGTTCTGCTACAAAAGGAAAGACGCCCACCAACAGAGTGGTGATTTGTCAGAAACACAACATAATTGTTGCAAACTATAACTGTGAACCTGTTATATACACTTGAATAAAAGAAAGGGTTGTGTGACATGTCAATTGTTCCATCAAAGCTTTTGTTGTTATTGCAGTCGTAAAAAAAGACTGAATTATTAACTTGAACCAAATCTCTAATTGAAATGCTGAGCAATTCCATTTCTATGCTTGTCAAGAAAGGTTTGGGAGGCCTAATGGTGTTATTACAATCTACCACAAAGTTGTCATTCAAGGAAGAGTTGGATCCAACTCCAAAAGGGAAGGGAATGACAACGTCTCCACATTTACCTTTACATCCAAGATGTGCTAAAAATTCATCTTTTGCTACTGCTTTTGTGAACCATAGTAGCAAAATGACACGAAATAAAATTGAATTACTTTTAATCTTTAATCTTGATTATAATAAGTATAATATTTAAATCAAATTAGAAATATAAAACATAAAACAACTATGAAACAAAAAATGAATTAAAAAATATAAAAAATAATATATATATATATATATATATATACTAATATATAATATACTAAATTTGTATATTAAATTAAAATATATAAAATATATTATAATAATTGTTCTAATAATTAATTACAATATGAATTATAATATATAATATGAATTATAATATGAAATAAGAAATATAGAATAAAAATGGAATAAATATTAATATGGAATGAAAATATATTGCGTCTAATAGGATTTGAACTTATACCAAGGTTTAAAAGACCTATGTCCTATCCATTAGACAATGGATGCTTTTCAGTTCGAAGTTTTTCTTTTTCTTTTTTTGTTTTCTTGTTAATAAATGATAAAAAAGAATATTGAAAAAATTTTGGGAATTGCATAATTAACTAAATGATGGATTAAACTTTCTAGAATTCTATTTATAAATTTTATTTATATATTATATAATTAATATTATATATAGTATTCTATATAGTAATAGAATTATATATACGATTCTATATATATAGTAATTATTATGTATAATATTATAATTATATTAATTATTATATATAGTAATAGTATATTATATTCTATTATTATTTTTACCATTACTTTTCTCTTATTATTATTTCATTCTCGTAATATATAGATAACCAAATATAGCTAATAAATAGATTATAGATAGAGTATAATTTAAATACCTAAATAGACTAATTAATAAGATTTTGATTATTAAACATTTACCTTAAAATTAGGGGTAGCCACTTATGGTCGACTAGAAGTGAAGGTCAACTATATTTTCTACAGGCTTTTAATAAACAATACTTGCCAAAACTCCTAAAATTTATTTTCTACAAGTTATATTTTCTTTTTACTGTTTATTTTCTACAGGCTTTGTTTTCTTTTTACCATAGGTTGTTTTGTTTGAACAAGTAGATTGACAATGATTCTGATCTTAGCCCATACATTCTAATGGTAACTAGCAATCACTTGAGTTTCCAACAATTAAAAAGCAATAAATGAGGACAAGGATTAATTACCAAAGGTTGCCTATGCATATAATTTTGAAATAAGTAACTTGATTTTAAAATTCGTAAACTCTATGGGAATTTCAACCATCTAATGCAAAATAAAATCAATTCATTGAAGTATAATTTTCCATATAATCTTTTTTGATCGATGAAAGGAAGAGGAGTGCAAAAACAGATAAAATGTCTATTTTAATACCTACTCCTAAAATTTATTTGCTATAGGCTTTGTTTTCTTCTTATCGTCTATTTGCTAAACGCTTTGTTTTCTTCTTATCGTCTATTCGCTAAAGGCTTTGTTTTCTTCCTACTCTCTATTTGCTATAGGCTTTGTTTTCTTCTTTCCATAGGCTGCTCTATTTTCTACTAGTTTCTCTAGGTTCTATTTTCTTCTTACCATTTATTTGCTATAGGTTTTCTTTTCTTCCTACCTTAGACTACTCTATTTTCTTCTTACCGTTTATTTTCTATAGGCTATATTTTTTTCTTACAATAGGTTGCTCTATTTTATACAGGCTCCTACAAGATTTATCTTTTTCCTACCATCTATTTGCTAGAAACTTTGTTTTCTTTTTACCGTAGGCCACTCTATTTGGACTAGTGGATTGACAGTCCTCCCAATCATAGCCCATACAATCTGATGGTAGCCAGTAGTCACCTGAGTTTCCAACATTTGAAAAACAACAAATAAAGATGAGGATTAATTACCAAAGGTTGCTCATGCACATAATTTTGAAAGAAGTAGCTTGATTTTCAAATTCATAAACCCACGAGTATTTCAACCATGTAATGCAAAACAAAATTTATTCATTGAAACTTAATTTGTCATATAATCTTTTTTGATGGATGAAAGGAAGAGGAGTGCATAAAGAGATCAAATTTCTATTTTAGTACCTACTCCTAAAATCTATTGACTATAGGCATTGTTTTCTTCTTACTGTCAATTTGCTATAGGCATTATTTTCTTCTTTCTATATGTTGCCTTATTGTCTACAGGCTTCTTTAGGTTCTATTTTTTTCTTATCGTCTATTTGCTACAGGTTTTATTTTCTTTTTACCTTAGGTTGCTCTATTTTCTACAAGCTCTATTTTTTTCTTACCGTCTATTTGCTATAGACTTTGTTTTCTTCTTACTATAGGCTACTCTATTTTCTATAGGCTTTTACAAACTCTGTTGTTTGCTTACTGTTTATTTGCTAGAAGTTATGTTTTCTTCTTGCTCTATTTTCTATGGGCTCTTATAAGCTCTGTTGTTTGGTTACCGTTTATTTGCTAGAAGTTATGCTTTCTTTTTGCCGTTTATTTGCTAAAGGTTATGTTTTCCTCTTACGAGAGGCTGCTCTGTTTAGACAAGTGGATTGATAGTCCTCCCAATCTTAACCCATACACTCTAATGGTAACCACCAGTTATATGAGTTTGCAATAATTGGAAAGCAACAAATGAGGATGAGAATTAATTACCAAAGGTTGCCAGTGCACATCATTTTGAAAGAAGTAACTTGATTTTCAAATTTGTAAACTCCACAGGTATTTCAACCATGTAATGCAAAACATAATCTATTTATTGAAACTTAATTTGTTGTATAATGTTTTTGGATGGATGAAAGGAAGAAGAGTGCACAAACAAATAAAATGTCTATTTTAGTACCTACTCCAAAAATCTATTTGCTACAGGGTTTGTTTTTTTCTTACCATCTATTTACTACAGGCTTTGTTTCCTTCTTTCTGTGGGCTGCTCTATTTTCTACAGGCTCCTCCAAGTTCTTTTTTCTTCTTAATGTCTATTTGTTATAGGCTTTATTTCTTCCTACCTTAGGCTATTTTGTTTTTTACAAGCTCCTACATGATCTATTTTCTTCTTACCATCCATTTGATATAAGCTTTGTTTTCTTCTTACCATAGGCTGCTTTATTTTTTATAGGCTCCTACAAGTTTTGTTTTTTGCTTACCGTTTATTTGCTAGAAGTTCTATTTTCTTCTTACTGTCTATTTGCTAAAAGCTATGTTTTTTTCTTACCGGAGGCTGCTCCATTTGGACAAATGGATTGACAATCCTCCCAATTTTAGCCAGACACTTTAATGGTAACCAACAGTCACATGAGTTTACAACAATTGGAAAGCAACAAATGAGGATGAGGATTAATTACCCAAAGTTGCTAATGCATATAATTTTAAAATAAATAACTTGATTTTCAAATTTGTAAACTCCACAGGTATTTCAACCATGTAATGCAAAACAAAATCTATTTATTGAAACTTAGTTTGCCATATAATCTTTTTTCATGGATGAAAGGAAGAGGAGTGCACAAAAAGATAAAATGTCTATTTTAGTACCTACTAAAATCTATTTGTTACAGGCACTATTTTCTTCTTACTGTCTATTTGCTACAGGCTCTATTTTTTTTTTTTACTATAGGCTACCCTATTTTCTACAATTTCTTATAGGCTCTATTTTCTTCTTATTGTTTATTTGCAAGAGGCTCTATTTTCTTTTTACTACCTATTTGCTAGAAAATCTATTTTCTTCTTACTGGAGGCTACTATGTTTGGACAAGTGGATTGACAGTTCTCCCAATCTTAGCCCATACACTCTGATGGTAGCTAATAGTCACACAAGTTTCCAACAGTTGGAATGCAATAAATGAGGACGACGATTAATTACCAAGGTTACCAGCACATATAATTTTGAAAGAAGAAGGTTAATTTTCAAATTCGTAAACTCCATGAGTATTTCAATCATGTAATGCAAAACAAAATCTATTCATTGAAGCTTAATTTGCCATATAATCCTTTTTGATGGATGACAGGAAAAGGAGTGCACAAACAGATAAAATATCTATTTTAGTATCTACTTCTAAAATCTATTTGCTATAGACTCTGTTTTTATCTTACCGTCTATTTGCTATAGACTTTGTTTTCTTATTTTCGTAGGTTGCTATGTTTTCTACAAACTCCTCAAAGTTTTGTTTTCTTTTTACCGTCTATTTGCTACAGGCTCTCTTTTCTTCCTACCTTAGGCTACTTTATTTTCTATAAGCTCCTATAGGCTCTATTTTCTTCTTATCGTCTATTTGCTACAGGCACTATTGTCTTCTTACTATAGGCTGCACTATTTTCTACAGGCTTTGCTTTCTACCACTTATTTGCTAGAAGCTCTGTTTTCTTTTTATCGTCTATTTGCTAGAGGCTCTATTTTCTTCTCATTGAAGGCTATTCTATTTGGACAAGTGGATTGATAGTCCTCCCAATCTTAGCCTATACACTTTGATGGTAGCTAGCAGTCACACAAGTTTCAAACAATTGGAATGTAATAAATGAGGATGAGGATTAATTACCAAAAGTTGCTAGTGCACATAATTTTGAAAGAAAGAACTTGATTTTCAAATTCATAAACTCCACTAGTATTTCAACCATGTAATACAAAATAGAATCTATTCATTGAATCTTAATTTGTCGTATAATCTTTTTTGGTAGATGAAAGGAAGAGGAGTGCACGAACAGATAAAATGTCTATTTTAGTACATCTATTTGCTACAAGTTATGTTTCTTTTCCTACCTTGGGCTTTTTTGTTTCTACAAGATCTATTTTCTTCTTATCGTCCATTTGCTACAGGTTCTGTTTTCTTCTTACCGTTTATTTGCTAGAGGCTTTGTTTTCTTCTTACTGAAGGTTCTTTTGTTTGGACAAGTGGATTGACAATCCTCCTAATCTTAGCCCATACACTCTAATGGTAGCCAATAGTCACATGAGTTTCCAATAGTTGGAAAGTAACAAATGAGGACAATGAGTAATTACCAAAGGTTACCTATGCACATAATTTTGAAAAAAGGTTGATTTTCAAATTCGTAAACTTCATGGGTATTTTAGCCATGTAATGTAAAACATAATCTATTCATTGAAGCTTAATTTTCCATATAATCTTTTTTTATCGATGAAAGGAAGAGAAGTGCACAAACAGATGAAATGTCTATTTTAGTACCTACTATTAAGATCTATTTGTTATAGGTTATGTTTTCTTCTAATCGTTTATCTGTTACAAGCTCCTCCAGGTTTTGTTTTATTTTTACCATCTATTTTTTGCAAGCTCGATTTTCTTTCTACCTTAGGCTGCTTTGTTTTCTACAGGTTTTTACATGCTTTATTTTCTTCTTACCGTCTATTTGCTATAGGCTTTATTTTCTTTTTACCATAGGCTGCTATATTTTTTTACAGGCTCTATTTTTTTCTTACTGTAAGGATGAGGATTTCACAGGCCAATAGTCACATGAGTTTCCAATATTTGAAAAGCAACAAATAAGGATGAGGATTAATTACCAAAAGTTGCCTATGCATATAATTTTGAAAGAAGTAGCTTGATTTTCAAATTCGTATACTCTAGGGGTGCTTCATCCATGTAATGCAAAACAGAATCTATTAATTGAAGCTGAATTTGCCGTATAATCTTTTTTGATGTATGAAAGGAAGAGGAGTGTACAAACAGATAAAATGTCTATTTTAGTATCTACTTATAAAATCTATTTGCTATATGCTCTGTTTTCTTTTAATAGTCTATTTGCTACAGGCTCTATTTTCTTCTTTTTGTAGGCTACTTTGTTTTCTACAGGCTCCTCTAGGTTCTATTTTCTTCTTACCGTCTATTTGCTATAGGCTCTATTTTCTTCCTTCCTTAGGCTGCTTTGTTTTCTATAGGCTCTTTTGGGCTCTATTTCTTTATACCGTCTATTTGCTACAAGCTATGTTTTCTTCTTACTGTAGGTTGCTTTATCTTGTTGAGACTCTTATGAAATCTATTTGCTACAAACTTTATTTTCTTCTTACCATCTTTTTGCTACAGGCTCTATTTTCTTCTTACCCTATATTTGCTACAGGCTATATGTTCTTCTTACCAAAAAAAAAACTTGCAACAATTCTCTATGGTTTTGCCTTGTTTGAAATTCCTTTTTACCCCTTACCTACTAAAATTGAAGGCCAACTCCTTTTGGCTTGCCTTGTAAAATTGATGCCTTCGTGTTTTTGGGTTACCACTTCCCTATTAGTTGACTTTTTTTTGCTTGCCTTCTAAAATCGATGCTTGTGTGTTTTATTTTCCTTGTGTTAAATGTAATTTTTCAATTTAATATGTAACTAGTATATATGAGTCAAATAATTTATAAAGTTCATATTGAGTAGTAAAACTTATAAAGTTCATATATTAGGATTTATGAAGTTAAGAGTTAAAGGAAATTAAGAATTATAAACTTGTTAAATTGAGAAATAAAAATAGTTCCATTCAACTTTTTTATGTAAAATGAAAATTGAATAGTTATACAACAATATTTTAGAGATATTACATATTATAAAATATAGTAAAAAGTGAAATTTTAGATCTTATTATTTAAAATTATATATTACAAATTTCTTAAAAATTTAAAAGTCAAGTAGAAGTTATTAAATTAAAATTTATTAAAATTTGAAGATTATATTAAATTAAAATATATACTATAAATACCTGTGAGATTGAATTAAAATTAAAAGAAAATGTTAAAATCAATTCAAATTCATCATAAATTAGAAATAAGTATTTGAATAAAAGTTTGACTAATTGAATTGAATTTAATATAATTTAAATATTTATGTAGAATTATATGCTTGTTATTATATTAGAATTTGAATTTTTCAATTTAATATGTAATTAATAAACGTGAGTTATGAGTTTAACCTTATATTTATATTATTTGTAAATGTTAATATGTATTAAATTAATAAAATTATAAAATATTCATATACCTATTTAATAATAACATCAAAATTATTAACAGTCAAGTCTTGTAAAAACTTTACAAAGTACAATTTCAAGGCACTTGCATCCTAAGTTTGCATAATTAGTTTGGAACCTTTATTCCTAACAAAATTTGTAGGGTGTTGGGTGGAGAAATGATTCATAAAGAAAATGGGATTTGCAATATGTTTGCTGGTTTGGTTATTAAAAGCTTCCTGTTCACCTTATAATTGGCAAATTTGTGCTTCCAAGTTCTCTTTAAGCTTCAACTCATTATTCAACCATTACTTTGTTGATTCTCTCTATTTCTCTTTTTTTTTTCCCCTTTTCAGTTCACTTAGAAAAAGGAGATTTTTATGGTGTAAATGCAAACATCATAAGTTAGGTACTTATTATTATTCATTCTGATGATTGTGATTCGACAAAGAATTGAAAGCTTAAAATTGTTGATGGCTAATGGAGTAAATGTCATTGCTGATGCTTGCTTTAATTTGTCAGACAATTCAAAGCAAAAGTTTCAAGCTTTTTGTTATAAACATTGTATTTGATAAATGAGCCCACCAAAACAATCACTAAGCTCAATAAGTCATAAGAGTAAATTATTCTACCAATTTAAGCTTTAAACACAAAATATATATAAACAATAAGGAGGCTGAAGTTCCCAACTTCACCCTAGGATCTACTAGTCTATGATACTGAGGGGGGTGAATCAGTATCACCCTCTTGAAAAACTCTGATAATTTAAGCCAAAATACTCTACTTCTTTAATACTTTAGCTCTTGTCAATATGCGGGTGGGTGAACAACTTTAAACTCTTCTCAGAAATGAACTCTTTCTCAGATTCAACTAAGGCAGATCTATTATTACCTACTAATTACAATAGTCCCCAAAATTACCTTTCAGACACCTTGCCTATTAAATGGATTGGTTGTTCTTGATTAGGTCTTCTTTTAGGTTATGGGTTTGATGATTCTTTAGCTTTGTTCACAACTCAATTCAAAACACAAAAATGTAAATTCAAAGCAAGGTCATAAGAGATTTACGTGGTTCAACCAATGTGACCTACGGTGGTATGGATTCTTCCTCTACTGAGACAATCCACTATACTTGAGAATACCAGTGTGGTATCCCCTATGATTACAATGTAGTTACAATGGATGTCTTAATCTTCTAGTCCTTGCACTATTACAAATACAAAGCAATCACAATACAAAGAGTGTCACCTACTGTGTCTACCCTTCTTCTAGCTTGTCTTGCCTCTGCTTGATTTGAATAGGCTGCTTCACTGCCGCTTGGAAGATCACCAAAACACTCTCTAACCTCTCTTGAAGAAATCTGGAAATTCGTTGAGTTCTCTCTAAGCTTCACAGAATGTCTTTACTAGGTTGTCTCACATGCACACTTTCAAAAGAGATAAGTCTTGGTTTATATACTGCCCTCTATGTGGCTTCATACTACTGTTCCATTCAAGATTCAGCATTATTCTCCTTCTTAATTTATTTTTCATGCTCTTTTCTTTCTACCAAAATCTCATCCTTTGAATGCTTGAATGAACGGCCAGGATTGTCCATGAACAGTTAAAAATGTACAGAAGAAATTGCCCCTGTAATTGCCCATCTTCCGGAAATGCTAAGTTAAAATTTTGTAACCTTCCCTTCTTCCAGACTCCCTGTTTGTCCGTAACCGTGGAATTATTCTGCTCCTTCGAAATCACTCTGTAACCACGGAATTACTCCGTAACTACGGAATCGCTCCGTAACCCCGGAATTGCTCTGTAACCTTGAATTTTACTGTTCATCTACTTCCGAAATTGCTCCGCTCCTATGGAATTACTCCGTACTTCCGGAGTTCACTGTTCATCCGCTTCCGGAATTGCTCCGCTCCTATGGAATTACTCCGTACTTCCGGAATTTACTCTGTAACTTCAGAATCCATTGTTCATCCTGTGGAGTGGTCTTCTTACAAACCAATGTTATGGAATCTTCCTCCGGACTAGTCCTTCGAACGGTCTTACGGAATCATCCTGCGGACCATCTTATGGACTCATCTTTTGAACTTCTCCTGCGGACTGTCTTACGGACACTTCCTCTGGACTTTTGCTCTTGGACTTAGTCTCAAGACAGGCTTATGGACTTGTAGATTTAACTTCTTATGAACTTATTATCCGTATACAACCCTATCACACTGTCACATTAAGACTTAAGCAATGTTAAACTCCCTCTACAAGTTCACTCCAAGGAGATCACTTTACGAGGTTATTTGACATGCTAGTCTTATCTTGTAATTCCTAAGATATGAGCCACTTCTGCTTGCACACTTAAATTTGGTTGACAACAATTACAACCCATACAAGGTTATGGGAATAATAGAGGCAGATATTATTAGAGAAAGGAATTTCTTTCATACGAGTGAATTAATAGTATCTATAATGTTACTTGATTAATATCTTATCGTATAGTACAACATAAGATGGGGAGCAACAAGAATCACCAAGAGATTAATACAAAGTGAGTTGTTTAAGGAATGGCATATGCCTAAAGGGAATTAGAAAAAGAAAAAAAAGGGTAAATCTATGAGAACAAAATTCTGAATGGAACTAGCTACAAATGAAAATGTAGAGAGAAATGTTGGCTCTTCAATAACCAAAAGTTTAAGACTTAAAATGGACTGATACAACCTGCTAGCCTTAATAACATCATTTTTTTTTTCACATTTTTTCTCTTCTTTTCTTTTCTTTTTTCAATAAGTTGTCAAACGTAAATCCTAATTTGATAAATTTGCACTTTAAATTATCTGAAACATAAAATAACTTGATTTGAATATGATCTGTCCATACAAGTTTTGTTTTCTTCTTATCGTCAATTCGCCACAAGCTTTATTTTCTTCTTACCATAAACTACTCTATTTTCTACAACCTCCTACATGCTCTATTTTCTTCTTGCCTTTTATTTGTTAGAGGTTCTATTTTCTTCTTACCGTCTATTTGCTAAAGGCTTTATTTTCTTCTTACCATATGCTGCACTATTTGGACAAATGGATTGACAGTCCTCCCAATCATAGTCCATACACTTTGATGGTAGCCAGCAATCACATGAGTTTCCAACGGTTGGAAAGCAACAAATGAGGACAAGGATTAATTACCAAAGGTTGCTTATGCACATAATTTTGAGAGAAGTAGGTTGATTTTCACATTTGTAAACTCCACGTGTATTTCAACCATGTAATGCAAAATAAAATTTATTCATTGAAGTTTAATTTACCGTATAATATTTTTTAATGGATGAAAGGAAGAGGAGTGCAAAAACAAATAAAATGTTTATTTTAAAGCCTAATCCTAAAATCTATTTGCTAAAGGTTTGCTACAACCTCTATTTTCTTCTTTCTGTAGGCTACAACCTCTATTTTCTTCTTTCTGTAGGCTACACTAATTTCTACAGGGTCCTTTAGGTTTTATTTTCTTCCTATCGTCTATTTGCTATGGGCTCTATTTTCTTCCTACCTTAGGCTGCTCTGTTTTCTACAGGCTCCTATAGGCTCCATTTTCTTCTTACCATCTATTTGCTATAAGCTTTGTTTTCTTCTTACCATAGGATGCTCTATTTTCTATAAGCTCCTACAGGCTTTGTTTTCTTCTTACTGGAGGCGCTCTCTATTTGGACAAGTAGATTGATAGTCCTCTCAATCTTACCTTATACACTTTGATGATAGCCAACAGTCACATGAGTTTCCAACAGTTGGAAAGCAACAAATGAGGAGGAAGATTAATTGTTGAAGGTTGCCTGTGCACATAATTTTGAAAGAAGTAGCTTGATTTTCTAATTTGTAAACTCCACGAGTTTTTCAACCATGTAATGCAAAACAAAATCTATTCATTGAAGCTTAATTTCCCACATAATCATTTTTTATGGATGAAAGGAAGTGGAGTGCACGAATAGATAAAATATCTATTTTAGTACTTACTCCTAAAATCTATTTACTAATGGCTCTATTTTCTTTTTTTTGTAAGTTATTCTATTTTCTACGGGCTCCTCTAAGTTTTCTTATCTTTTTACCATCTTTTTGCCATAGGCTATATTTTCTTCCTACCTTAGGTTGCTCTATTTTCTACAAGCTTCTACAGGCTCTGTTTTCTTCCTACCTTAGGTTGTTCTATTTTTTATAGACTTCTACAGGCTTTATTTTCTTCTTATCATCTATTTGCTATAGGCTTTGTTTTCATCTTACCATAGGCTGCTCTTCTTTCAATAGGCTTTATTTTCTTCTTGTTGTTTATTTGCTAGAGGTTTTGTTCTCTTCTTACTGTCTATTTGATATAGGCTCTATTTTCTTTTTACTATAGGCTACTCTATTTGGACATGTGGATTGACAATCCTCCCAATGTTAGCCCATACACTCTGATGGTAGCCAACAATCACATGAGTTTCCAATTGTTGGAAAGCAATAAATGAGGATGAGGATTAATTACCAAAGGTGACCTATGCACATAAATTTAAAAGAAGTAGCTTGATTTTCAAATTTGTAAACTCCACAAGTATTTCAACAATGTAATGCAAAATATAATCTATTCATTAAAGCTTAATTTGCCGTAGAATCTTTTTTAATGGATGAAAGGAAGAGGAGTGCACGAATAGCTAAAATGTCTATTTTAGTACCTACTCCTAAAATCTTTTTGCTATAGGCTATATTTTCTTCTTTCGGTAAGCTGCTTTGCTTTCTATGAGCTCCTCCAAGCTCTGTTTTCTTCGTACCTTAGGCTACTCTGTTTTCTATAGTCTCCTACAAGTTCTATTTTCTTTTTACCGTTAATTTGCTACAGACTTTGTTTTCTTCTTATCATAGGTTGCTCTATTTTCTACAGGCTCTATTTTCTTCTTGCCTTCTATTTATGAGAAGCACTATTTTTTTCTTACCATCTATTTGCTAGAGGCTTTATTTTCTTCTTACCATAGGCTAATATGTTTGCACAAGTGGATTGATAGTCCTCCTAATCTTAGCCCATACACTCCAATAGTAGCCAACAGTAACATGAGTTTCTAACAGTTAGAAAGTAATAAATGAAGAGAAAGATTAATTGTCAAAGGTTGCTTATGCACATAATTTTGAAGGAAGTAGCTTGATTTTCTAATTTGTAAACTCCACGAGTATTTCAACCATGTAATGCAAATTGAATCTATTCTTTGAAGTTTAATTTGCCGTATAATATTTTTGGATGGATGAAAGGAAGTGGAGTGCACAAGCAGATAAAATGCCTATTTTAGTACCTACTCCTAAAATCTATTTGTTAGAGGCTTTCTTTTCTTCTTACTAATGAGAACCATGGAGATGATGGGTGGAAGGCTTCAATAGATGCAAGAGGTCTATTGCACATTTCAGAAGGCCCAATAACACAAGCTAGAGCTTCAATGGATGCAAGAGGTCCATTGCACATTCCAAAAGGCTCAATAACATGAGCTAGAGCTTCAATGGATGCAAGAGGTCCATTGCACACTCCAGAAGGCCCAATAACACTAGCTAGAGCCAAAAAGATTAAAGAAGTACTAAATGGGCTGATTCATGACATTTAGGCCAACCAAGCTTCAAATGATGCAATTCAAGTTTTAAAGAGAGTTCATGCCTAATTAATATAATTGGAATACTTAATGGGTTAGACTAAGTAATAGCATTCACTCCTAAATAGGAGTTTATTGTATGTGCTGGAATTTGTCTGAAATTCCTCCAAAATAAGGATTTCTCCTAAATAGGAATTTATGCCTCTTTAGGATTGCTATCTTAGCCTATAAATAGGCACCCCTTGTAAGCTCTGAAGATCAGACAACTTTGAATGGAATAGAAAGTAAGAGTTTTCTCCCTCGGTTCTTTTGAGATAAAGAACTTATCAAGAGGTACTTCTTCTTGTGGCATTCAAATCGACTTATCAATCCCAATTCCCTTCTTTTCTGTACTGTGGCATCCATATCCTTCTTGAATACCCTAGGTTCATGTTCCTTTGAATATTAGGTCTAGGGTTTGTGTTATTAAACTCTAATTTAGCTTTCCTGATTGTTCTTTGATTCTTTGTGTGCGTTAGGTCCCTAAGTCATGTCTCTTTGGGGTTTTCCACATCACTTACTATCTATTCACTACATGCTCTATTTTCTTCTTTCTGTAGGCTACAACAATTTCTACAAGCTCCTCCAGGTTCTATTTTCTTCTTATTATCTATTTGCTATGGGCTCTATTTTCTGCCTACCTTAGGCTATTTTATTTTCTACAAGCTCCTATAGGCTCTATTTTCTTCTTACCATAGGATGCTCTGTTTTCTATAAGCTCTTACAGGCTTTGTTTTCTTCTTATCATTTATTTGTTAGAGGCTCTGTTTCCTTCTTAATGTCTATTTGCTAGAGGCTCTATTTTCTTTTTACCAAAGGCAGCTATGTTTGGACAAGTGGATTGATAGTCCTCCCAATCTTAGCCTATACACTCTGATGGTAGCTAGAAAACAACAAATGAGGAGGAAGATTAATTGTTGAAGGTTGCTTGTGCACATAATTTTGAAAGAAGTAGCTTGATTTTCTAATTTGTAAACTCCATGAGTTTTTCAACCATGTAATGCAAAACAGAATATATTCCTTGAAGCTTAATTTCTCATATAATCTTTTTTGATGGATGAAAGGAAGTGGAGTGCACGAATAGATAAAATGTATATTTTAGTACCTACTCCTAAAATTTATTTGCTACAGGCTTTAGTCTCATCTTTGCATAGGCTACTCTCTTTTGTACAAGCTCCTCCAAGTTATGTTTTCTTTTTACCATTTATTTGCTTGAGGCTTTATTTTCTTCTTACCGTAGGCTACTCTGTTCGGACAAGTGCATTGATAGTCCTCCCAATCTTTAGCCATACACTCTGAGGGTTGCTAGCAGTCACATATGTTTCCAACAGCTCGAAAGCAACAAATAAGGATGAGGATTAATTACCAAAGGTTACCTTTGCACATAATTTTGAAAGAAGTATCTTGATTTTCAAATTCATAAACTCCACAGGTATTTCAATCATGTAATGCAAAAGAAAATCTATTCATTAAAGTTTAATTTTTCATATAATCTTTTTTGATGGATGAAAGGAAAAGGACTGCATGAACAAATAAAATGTCTATTTTACTACCTACTCATTTTTCTACAAGCTCTCTTTTCTTCTTACCATCTATTTGCTACGGGCTTTGTTTTCTTCTTTCCATCTATTTGCTACAAGCTCTATTTTCTTCTTACCATCTATTTGCCATAAGTTCTGTTTTCTTCTTACCATAGGTTGTTGTGTTTTGTACAAGCTCCTAAAGGTTTTATTTTCTTCTTACTGTCTATTTGCTAAAAGTTCTATTTTCTTCTTATTGTTTCTTTGCTAGAAGCTTTATTTTCTTCTTTTCGTAGATAGCTCTATTTGGATAAGTGGATTAATAGTCCTCCCAATCTTATCCTATACACTTTAATGGTACCCAACAGTCACATGAGTTTGCAACAGTTGAAAAGTAACAAATGAGGACAAGGTTTAATTACCAAAGGTTTCCAGTACATATGAGCACAGGTATTTAAATCATATAATGCAAAATAGAATCTATTCATTGAAACTTAATTTGTTGTATAATCTTTTTTATGGATGAAAGGAAAATGAGTACACGAACAAATAAAATGTTTATTTTAGTACCTACTCCCAAAATCTATTTGCTATAGGCTTTGTTTTCTTCTTATTGTCTATTTGCTACAAGCTCTATTTTCTTCTTTACATAGGCTGCCCTATTTTCTGTAGGCTCCTCTAAGTTCTATTTTCTTTTTACCGTCTATTTGCTACAGGCTCTATTTTCTTCTTACGTTAGGTTGCTCTGTTTTCTATAAGCTCTATTTCTTCTTCTTGTCTATTTGCTACAAACTCTATTTTCTTCTTACCGTTTATTTGCTACAGGCTCTGTTTTCTTCTTACCGTTTATTTGCTACAAGTTTTATTATCTATAGGCTCTGTTTTCTATAGTCTCCTTTATCTTCTTGCTATTTATTTTTTAGAGGCACTATTTTCTTCTTATCGTCTATTTGCTAGAGGCTCTATTTTCTACTCACTGTAGGCAGCTCTGTTTGGACAAGTGGATTGAAAGTCCTCCCAATCTTAGCCCATACACTTTAATGATACATAACAGTCAGATGAGTTTGGAATAGTTGAAAAGCAACAAATGAGGACAAGGATTAATTACCAAAGGTTTCTAGTGCATATGAAGACGGGTATTTCAATCATGTAATGCAAAATAGAATCTATTCATTGAAGCATAATTTGTTGTATAATCTTTTTTGATGGATGAAAGGAAGAGGAGTGCATGAACAAATAAAATGTCTATTTTAGTACCTACTCCTAAAATCTATTTGCTACAAGTTTTGTTTTCTTCTTGTCGTATATTTGCTACAGGCTCTGTTTTCTTCTTTCTGTAGGTTGCCCTATTCTCTATAGGCTCCTCCAAGTTCTGTTTTCTTCTTATCGTCTATTTGCTACACGCTCTATTTTCTTCCTACCTTAGGGTACTCTATTTTCTACAAGCTCTATTTCTTCTTCCCATTTATTTGCTACAGGCTTTGTTTTCTTCTTACTATTTATTTGCTATAGGCTCTGTTTTCTTCTTACTATTTATTTGCTACAGGTTTTGTTTTCTTTTTACCGTCTATTTGCTATAGGTTCTATTTTTTGCTAGCTCTTATAAGCTGTGTTTTCTATAGGCTCTCTTTTCTTCTTGTCGTCTATTTTTGGGAGGCATTGTTTTCTTCTTATCGTCTGTTTGCTAGCAGCTCTGTTTGGATAAGTGGATTGATAGTCCTCCCAATCCTAGGCCATACATTTTGATGGTAGCCAACAATCACATAAGTTTCCAACAATTGGAAAGCAACAAATGAGGATGAGGATTAATTACCAAAGGTTTCCTGTGCATATAATTTTGGAAGAAGTAGCTTGATTTTCAAATTTGTAAACTCTATGGGTATTTCAGTCATATAATACAAAACAAAATCTATTCATTGTAGCTTAATTTTTTGTATAATCTTTCTTGATAAATGAAAGGAAAAGGAGTGCTCGAACAAATAAAATGTCTATTTTAGTACCTACCCCTAAAATCTATTTGCTACAGGCTCCATTTTCTTCTTACCATCTATTTGCTACATGTTTTGTTTTCTTCTTACCTTAGGTTGCTTTGTTTTCTATAGGCTCTTATAGGCTCTATTTTCTTCCTATCATCTATGTCCTACAAGCTTTGTTTTCTTACCATAGAATGCTTTGTTTGGCAAATGGATTGACAATCCTCTTAATCTCAGGCCATGCACTTTGATGGTAGCCAACAATCACAAGAGTTTCCAATAGTTGGAAAGCAACAAATAAGGATGAGGATTAATTACCAAAAGTTGCCTATGCACATAATTTTGAAAGAAGTAGCTTGATTTTCAAATTCGTAAACTCTAAGGGTATTTCAACGATGTAATGCAAAACAGAATTTATTCATTGTAACTTAATTTTTTGTATAATCTTTTTTGATGGATGAAAGGAAGAGGAGTGCATGAATAAATAAAATGTCTATTTAAGTACTTACTCCTAAAATCTATTTGCTATAGGCTATATTTACTTCTTACCGTCTATTTGCTATAGACTATGTTTTCTTCTTTCTATAGGCTGCACTGTTTTCTACAAGCTCTTCTAAGTACAGTTTTCTTCTTACCATCTATTTGCTACAGGTTTTATTTTCTTCCTACCTTAGGTTGCTCTATTTTCTACAGGCTCTAATAGGCTCTGTTTTCTTCTTACCATAGGCTATTCTATTTTCTCCAGACTCTTACAAGATCTCTTTTCTTCTTGTCATCTATTTGCTTGAAGCACTGTTTTCTTCTTACCATCTATTTGCTAGAGGCTCTGTTTTCTTCTTACCATAGACTGTTCTATTTGTCCAAGTGAATTGATAATCCTCCCAATCTCAAGCTATACACTCTGATGTTAGCCAACAATCACATGAGCTTCCAATAGTTGGAAAGAACAAACGAGGACGACGATTAATTACCAAAAGTTGCTTGTGCACATAATTTTGAAAAAAATAGCTTAATTTTCAAATTCATAAACTCCACAGGTATTTCAACCATGTAATGCAAAACAAAATCTATTCATTGAAGCTTAATTTTTCGTATAATCTTTTTTGATGGATGAAAGAAGAGAAGTGCATAAACAGATAAAATTTCTATTTTAATACCTACTCCTAAAATATATTTGCTACATACTCTATTTTGTTCTTACTATCTATTTGCTACAAGCCCTATTTCTTCTTTCCTTAGGCTGCTAAGATTTGTACAGGCTCCTCTAAGTTCTATTTTCTTCTTACAATAAGCTGCTCTATTTTTTATAGGCTCCTATAGACTTTGACTTCTTACTAGAGGCTACTTTATTTGGACAAGTGGATTGATAGTCCTCATTGTCTTAGCCCATACACTCTGATGGTAGCCAACAATCACATGAGAATCTAACAATTGGAAAGCAACAAATAAGGACAAGCAAAGGTTGCATGTGCACATAATTTTGAAAAATAGCTTGATTTCAAATTCGTAAACTCCACAGGTATTTCAACCATGTAATGCAAAACAAAATCTATTCATTGAAACTTAATTTGTCGTATAATATTTTTTTACGGATGAAAGGAAGAGGAGTGCACGAAGAGATAAAATGTCCATTTCAATACCTACTCCTAAAATCTATTTGCTATAGGCTCTATTTTCTTCTTATCGTCTATTTGCTACAAGCTCTATTTTCTTCTTTTCGTAGGTTGCTTTATTTTCTACAGGCTCCTCAAGGTTCTGTTTTCTTCTTATTTTCTATTTGCTGCAAGTTTAGTTTTCTTCCTACCTTAAGCTACTCTATTTTCTATAGGCTTTGTTATCTTCTTACCGTCTATTTGCTATAGGCTCTATTTTCTTCTTACCACATACTATTATGTTTTTTACAAGCTCTGTTTTCTTCTTACCATAGGCTATTATGTTTTTTACAAGCTTTGTTTTCTTCTTACTATAGGCTGTTCTATTTTCTACAAGCTCTGTTTTCTTCTTATCGTCTATTTGCTAGAGGTTATATTTTCTTCTTACCATCTATTTGCTAGAGACTTTATTTTCTTCTTTTCGTCTATTTCCTACAAACTCTATTTTCTTCTTTCCATAGGCTTACTCTGTTTTCTACAAGTTCCTCCAAGTTCAATATTCTTCCTACCATTTATTTGCTACAGGCTCTATTTTCTTTCTACCTTAGGCTGCTCTGTTTTCTACAAGCTCCTATAGACTATATTTTCTTCTCACTGTCTATTTGCTATAGGCTCTATTTTCTTCTTACCATAGGCTACTCTGAAAGTCCACTCAGGATCACACACACCACTGAGAGGGGGGG